>LOEQ01000782.1:19145-31477 GCA_001685075.1 Bramus lutescens | reverse complement strand
TGGAAGAGCAGGCAATGCTCTTAACCTCTGAGCCATCTCTCCAGCCCCATGAGAATGACTTGTCCTAAAGAAATAGAGACGCCAACAAAAGGGGCAGAAACTGCATTCAAAGACAAAATTCATGAGAATTTCCTTAAAATGAAGCACTGAACCTGAAGACAAAGAGTACATCAGGGGTGTTTATCATGCCTGTGATTATGTAAGTAGACAAACTGCCAAAATTCAATGAATCATAGCTTTAAAATAATATTACAAGTCTTATTTATTTATCATATGTAAATTATATCTCAAAAAGTTATTTTTAGGGACTGGAGAGACAGCTCAGCAGTTAAGAGTACTGGCTGCTCTTCCAGGGAACCTGAGTTCATTTCCCAGCACCCACATGGCAGTTCACCACTGTCTGTAACTCCAGGATCCAACACCCTCACACATACATACAGGCAAAACACCAACAAAATAAAAGCAAAATAAGAATGATAAATGAAGCAGGAATAATTGAGTTAGCACATTAATCAGTACTGCAGCAATTCCACCTGAATGCCTCTTTGTACTATTATTACTACAAGCTACTATAATTATGTTCATAATGGATCATAAGAACTTACACATGATAGTACTCAAAATAAAAAACAAACTAAAACCTCCAATGAGAGTTACATACACACTCATACAATTTCATCATGTAGATAGATAGAAAAAAATTGCATAGACTCAGAAATAATGCTGAACACAGCTTGTAGTCATAGTGAAACCAGAAGTATACTCTCAAAGGGTATATTTACCACTGAAGCTCGATGGCAAATTAAAACAGGGAAAATGAATTAGTAGACCACAGGGACAACTCAAAACACACACACACACACACACACACACAACTGTAGCAATGGTTAAAAAAGAAATGATCAGCTAAAAGAACAGGGGCTGGAGAAATGGCTCAGCGGTTAGGAGCATTGGTTACTCTTCCAAAGAACCTGGGTTCAATTCTCAGCACCCATATGGCAGCTCACACCTGTCTATAACTCCAGTTTTAGGGAACCTGAAACCAATGGCAAAACCCCAATGCACGTAAAAATTAAATATATTTTTTTTAAAAAGTGCCACTATTAAAAAAAAATCACCACTACAAGTTGCCATTTACTTGGATTGAAAGATCTAGGTCGATAAATGCACAAGTCAGAAAGCTAACTTAGAAACCCAAGAGGCTTACAGCTCAGGAGCAAGAGAGATGTAGAAAAGGCTCTCAAGAGTCAGTCACAAAAGTGCGAAGTAAGTCTGACACGTCTCCCAAACAGAAACAGTTAAGAAAACGGCAAGTTAAAACTGAAACCTTAAGAAGCATTCTCATTCCAGTGAGGGAAACAAAGCTGGGGAAGAAAAGCTAGCAACAGCCCCAGAAAGAGTACTCACAGGGGTTAGATATACATTACCACACTTGGCTTTTTACCATGGTTTCTAAATTTTTTAGTTACAAAGTTAATTATGAAAGTCCAGAAAACAATGAGAACCTTAATAATTGCTCTTAAGCAATGGTGGAGCATACTTTTAATCCCAGTGTTCAGGAGGCAGAGGCAGGTGGATCTATGTGAGTTCAAGACCAGCCTGGTCTACAGAGTGAGTTCTAGGACAGCCAGGGCTGTTGAAACAGAGAAATGCTGTCCTGGGGTGGTGGGAGGATGACTACCTTTAAACTGGGTGTTGGTGCACACCTCTAATGGCAGCACTCAGGAGACAGAAGTGGGCAGATCTATAAATTCAAGGCCAGCCTAGTTCACAAATGGAGTTTGTGACAGAGAAACCTTGTCTCAAAAACAAAACAAAACAAAACAAACAAAACAAAACCAAAAACAAGTTGTTGAGTTTGTATATTACACCCAACGGTCCACAATCAGACAGAACCTTGTAACATCTAAGTTGGTCTACAGAAGTTGAATTAATTTTGGTACCTGTCCTTGAGACTTGGCCTTGGCTTAAGTTGGGAGTTTCCAGACAAGCCTGGTCTATAATAGAGCAAGTCCCAGGATAGCCAGGGCTACACTGAGAAACCTTGTTTCAAACTCCCCTCCCCTCAAAAAATGAAAAGAAAAATAATTGCTTTATGATGTAAAACGGAGATCAGTATTTAATCTATGATCAATAGTCTACTATCACAAAATATTTCCGAAATAACACCTGGTCTATGGTTAACTACTAATGTAATTTTTAGCTTAAAAAAAATTGTTTCTCATGGGATACTTTGATGACCTTGAGATGCCAAGGATTTCATAAGCAAACCCAAAAGGGGAAATAGATAAATGTGGCTATTAAAATGAGAACTCTTGCTGCACAAGCATGCGGACCTAGTTCAAATCCTCAGAACCCACATTAAGAAGCCAGGCATGGTCACATGTGCTTGTAATTGCAGCATTGAGGGGTGGAGACAAGTGGACCTCCAGAGCTTGCCAGCCAGCCTACCCAAAAGGTTGCACTTCAAAGTCAGTGAGAGATCTCTCTCCAGGTAATGAGGCAAGAATAAAATGTCAGTTGCAGAGCAAAGCAATCATAAAACATGATACCATCGACATAAAAAATGTAGGTAGAATAAAACAGAAATACTTGCTGAAGCGAATCAGGTACTGTTGAAGTTAGAGTTCTTAATTTAAACATTCTTTAAACCATACAGATGTACTTTAGGTCAAATCTGTTTGGATGGTTGATGTATTTCATTCAAAAATATATAATAACTGAATTCTATAGCAGCAAGATTTGCTGGAGGAGGGATTTTAAAATATTGTTTCTATTTTTTTATGTGTATGGATGTTTTGCCTACATATATGTTTGTGTACCTCATGTGTGTGAAACACAAGGAGGCCAGAAGCAGGCTTCAATCCTCTAGAACTGAAGCTACATATGGTTGTAAGCCACTATATGGTGCCAGGTACTTAACCAGAGTCCTCTGGAAAAGCAGTCAGTGCTCTTAACTGCTGGGCCATCTTTCTTCAGCCACAACACCTCTTTAAGTTTTATAAATTAACTCCAATAATAAAAGAAGTTTCACAGAAAAATTCTAGGTCTCATTCAACAATATTTATTATAGCCAAATACCCAAATAAAAGTTTGCATGTCCTCTTTGAACATACACACCAAATAAATGACCATTCTTGAAAAGCGGCCAATATATGGCTACTTAATAGGGAATAAAAATCCACTCTGTTTACTGTAAGACATACCATGACACCTAAGATTTCTATCAATTTTGCAGCAATGGCAGACTAAGTATTGAGAGACTATAGTCCTTATTTGAAAGAATGCCCAAAAGGAACTTTGTTCTGTTGGGAGACCACAAAATTCACTCTTAAAATACTGAGGAGAGGGCTGGAGAGATGGCTCAGTGGTTAAGAGCACTGCCTGCTCTTCCAAAGGTCCTGAGTTCAATTCCAGTCAACCACATGGTGGCTTACAACCATCTGTAATGGAGTCTGGTGCCCTCTTCTGGCCTGCAGACATATACACAGACAGAATATTGTATACATAATTAATAAATAAATAAATATTTAAAACAAATACTGAGGAGATCCAAGGTTCTTGAAAGCTACCATGAAAGGACTTTAAACAAAATCGGTTCTCACAAGGGATGATGGTTCTCTTAACATTTTACTTCATGATTTGGGTTAAGACCTGGAAGTTACAAAACTGAGATCAGTTTGTGAAATTTTTTGACCCAAATACTAAAGATCTATATATGTTTTGCATATATACAGTAATTAACGAAAAACATTTTAAAAGGGGGCTGGAGAGATAGTTCAGTGGTCAAGAGCTCTTTCAGGGGACCAGAGTCTGGCGCCCAGTACTCCTATCAAGTAACATACTCCTGCCTATAAATATAGCACTAGGTATGCAATGCCCTCTTCTGTCCCAGCTGGCTCCCACATGCATGTACTCATACATAGAAATACATAAATAAAAAAAACTAAATCGTTTTTAAAAAGTCTTTAAAAGCCTGTCATATTTTCTTTCCTAGTAAGGAATTACCTGTTGTCATAGACCCATAACACGGCAATATCAATAAGCCATCTAGCGTGGTGTCTTGAACATCATAATCGTAATCAACAGACTCAGCCATCTGAAAAAGCAGTTCACAACTCTTCTCTATTTCAAACTGACCTGGAATGAGAAGGAAGAACTTCAGGAAATGAACTGCAATTTTTTTGGAGCCTGTTCTGGAACTAGCTCTTGTAGACCAGGTTGGTCTCGAACTCACAGAGATCTGCTTGCCTCTGCCTTCAGAGTGCTGGGATTAAAGGAATGCACTATCACCACACGGCCTGAACTGCAAATTTTAAAGATCTTTTTAAAGTCCAGTTTAAAATTAGATTAAGGTTATGCTATATCACTTTTTTTTTATCATGTAAGGTATGCCCAACCTCAACAACAAAATTCAAGCAGAAGTATGTTTCTGATTTCTAAAGAAGCAAAAGTATTAATCATCTTCAAGCCCTCATGCTGTTAATACAGAGTTTCAGAAGACTGAAATACACACAGGAGAAACTAGTCCAGGAAATTACTGAATTCAGGTACATTGCAAAAACTTGAACTTAACTTTCAAACAGTGAACATACAGTTTTAAAAGTCTCATTTCAGACATTAGTACAGACAGAGTAAGCCATTAGCAATGAAATAACTTATTTCTGTTAGGATGCAGCTAGTTAAAAAGTTAAACTACTCTTGGTAACTGCTCTATTTTTGACACCCCAAATCTGCTAAAAGCTTGTCTGTAATACATGGAATCTATATCATATCTACACTGTGTTATCTCACCATTTCAAGGAATGACAGTTGAGATGTCTGAATAAAAGAATTAATTATTCAGAACCAGGATTACTTAGTCAAATTAGAGCTCTGTCTATAGTAAACCTCCCTTCCCCAGCCCCCCAAAACACACACATTCCAGAGCTAATTTCTCTCTATGAAAGGGTGGTGTAGTTCATGTTTTATTGGTGAGCCTACCGTTCTCTCTACCTGTTATCTAGCTGAGAATCATAAACAGGTAAGGCAACAGCTGAGAAATAAGTCCAAATATCCTAGGAGAAGGGGCAGTCTGTCCACTCCAGTGTCACATTTCCTGCTTCCAAAAGAAAGACATTAACCAGGTGCAGTGATGTATGCCTGCTCTCCCAGAATGGTCTGGGCAATGTATCAAGAAAGACCTCATCTCAAAAACCACAAAATCATTTCATTTACTTACTTATTTATTGAATAACTGAGGGGTTTTTGTTTGTTGTTGTCCCTCTTTGTTTTTGAACGGGGGCTTATCATATAGCTCAAAGCTAGTCTTGTATGTAGTCTGATCTATCTTTGAACTTGCAGCAATCATTCTGCCTCCGTCTCCAGAGTCCTGAGGTTAGTACCATGCAATACTACACCTGGCTTAAAAACTATAGATATTATTAAACCTAGTAGAGAATGCTCACCAGTTAGAAAAACTAAAATGTCTCCAGCCATTTCATTCAAATGAATATCCATGGTCACTTTCACAATCTAAAAAAAAAAAAGCAAAAATATAATAATCATATGTTGGTATAAGATACTCATTCACTACCATATTTTCTTGTTCCACAAAACAAAACAAAAATTGGCTCCCCCAAAGTCCTAGCATTCATGAAGGCAAGATGGCTCAGTGAGCAAGGTGCTTGCCACACAAGCTTGATGACCTTAGTTTAATCTCTACAACCTACACAAAGGTAGATGGAGACAACAACCTCACAGAGTTGTCATCTGACCACCATATGCATGCCATGGTATATGTGAACCCCCTGCAAGACATCATACACACCTGATAATGAAATTTGTAAAAAATAAGATAAATTGCCCGAGTAAAATCACATACACAAAAGACACAAAAAGATTGCTAAGTAATACCGCTTGAATATATGCAGTATTTTCTCTGTCTCGTGGGCCAATCAAATTGCAGAATTTCTCTCTGACTGGATAGAGCCTTCCAGGTATATCAAATATGGGGCAGTTTCCAAAGAATGCAGAGAGTTTGGCTAGCTCCATAGTTGCTGACATCACCACCACCTTTAAATGTTCTTTCCTGTTAGGAGACTTATCCTGAAACAGCTTCTTCAGTAAACCAAATAAGATATCCTGAAAGAAAAATCTAGTAAGTCACAAATGCTAGCTTTTTATTATTTTACTTATTTGTTCATTTCTATTTATTTATTTTTGAAACCAGGTCTCACTGTGAAGCTCTGGTTGGCTTAGAATTCACTAAGTAAAACAGGAACCTGCCTGCCTCTGCCTCCCGAGTATAAGAAATATTTATGTTTTGAGACAGAGTTTCAAGTAGACCAGGGCTGGTGTAGAACTAGATATATAGTCTGGGATGACCCTGAATTTCGAATCCTCCTACTTCCACTTCAAGAGTGCTGAGATTTTTATGCAGTGTTGAAGATCAACCCAGGACTTTGTACATACTAGGCAGGCATTCTACCAACTGAGCTACATCTCTAGCCCAGCTAACCTATTTTATATTATTTTATTTTATTTTTGTTTGTTGAAAAAGGTCTCACTATGTAGCATGGGGTGGTCTGGAACTCCTCTGTAGACTAGGCTGGCCTCAAACTCTTAAGAAATCTGCTTACCTCTGCCTCCTGAGTGCTAGGATTAAAGTCATCTACCATCATGCCCAATCACAACCTATTTAAAATAGATTGCTATTATAACCAAAGAATTTCTATTTCAATAGAATAAAACATAAGAGGCAGCAATTCTTGATACAGTAAAAAGTTACCCCAAACAAACGACCTATTTTTTGTTTCTGTTTTTTCGTTTTTTCAAGACAGGGTTTCTCTGTGTAGCTTTGCAGTCTGTCCTAGAACTCGCTGTGTACACCAGGCTGGTCTCGAACTCAGAGATTCGCCTGCCTCTGCCTCCCATCCAAGTGCTGGGATTAAAGGTGTGAACCATCACCACCCTACAAATTTCTTATTATATAAAAAAAAATTGAAATACTCACTGTAGTTAAAGTTCTTTCATGAGCTTCATCCAAAATAATGACACTGAATTTGTTAAGATTTGGATCTCCCAAAATATGTTTGAGTAAACACCCATCAGTCATGTATTTGATTGCTGTTTCCTAATGTTTGAAAGCAGAGTACAGCAAATTGTAGCATCACAAAACTTCACTAAGATTCAACTAATTCCCCATCCCCAAATGCACAGATCAAACCACCAAGTTAAAAGAAACATAAAACTGTTTAACAAGGATGGTTAACTATAAAAGACATCACCAATATAAACAGGAACTAAGGAGGGTCTTGAGATAAAGCAAGTCACCAATAAGGAGATACAAAGAAGCCTGTGGAATGTGGCAAGATAAATTCTTACAGACAAGATATGGGGGATACTTTAGTGGCAGTGCATGCATTCTCTAGCGTGCACAAGGCCCTAGGTTCTATCCCCAGCATGGCAAACAAACTAAAAAAATCTTTGCTGACTTGGTTAATTAAGTTGCCAAGTTTTCCACTGACTTCAAGAACATCAAGACCCAGTATTGAATGAGCTGGCTAGTCTTTGTCAACTTGACATAAACTATAGTCACCTGAGAGGAGGGAACCTCAACTGAGAAACTGTCTCCAAAGATCAGCCTCTGGACATGCTATAGGGCATTTTCTTGATTAATTGAAGTGGGCAATGCCATCCTGGGACAGATGGTTGTAGAAGGTTCCATGATAAAGCAAACTGAGCAAGCCATTGAAAACAAGTCAGCCAACAGCACTACATGGCCTCTATGTCTATTGCTGCATCTAGATTCCTGCCTTGGTTTCCCTAAATGATGGTCTGTAACCTGTAAGTCAAGTGAACTCTTTCCTTCCCAAATCAGTTTTGGTTAACATTTTATCACAGTAATAAAAAACAAACTAAGATAATGAATAGACTCTGAAAACAGCTAAGTGTGATAAGAGGTACAAAGTAAATACTGTGTTATGCCACTTAGATACTCTGACTAGGCATGTTCATAGAGGTGAGAGCCACAGGGGCTGAAAACAGTTTCTGTTTGAGATTATAAAAAAGTTCTGAAAATAGCAGTGATAGTTAAACAACACTGTAAACTGTGACTGTACTTGACGCTACTGAATTATACACTTAAGATGGTTAAAATGGCAATGTTCATCTTATGTACATTTTAGTATACAACAAAATAGTTTAAATATGAATGCCACCAACACTAGGTTTGAAGAGATGGTCTAGTGGTTAAGAGCACTTGCTGTTCTTGCAGAGGAGCCTAGTTTGGTTTCCTGCAACTACATGGTAATTCACAATCATCTATTAATTTAAATTCTAGGAAATCCAATGCCCTCTTCTGCCCTTCTCAGGTATCAGGCATGCATGTAGCACACGAACATACATGCAGACAAAATCAACTATACAGATAAAATAGATTTTTAAGGTATAATTTTTAAATGCAAATAACTTGATTTAAAAAAAGTATCTTAAGAAAAATAAACATTACCTTCATTTGATAATGGATAAACTAGCTGAGGAAGGAGAAAAGAGGGTACTGGGTACCCAAGATAAAGCTTTAACCATATACAACAAAAATTAATTCTAGGGGCTGGAGAGATGCCTTAGGAGTTAGGAACACTTGATGCTTTTTCTCAGAGAAGTGGGATTCAGTTGCCAGCACCTGTAAGGTAGATCCATCCCATCTGTAATTCTAGTTGCAGGTACCTGGTGCCCTCTTCTGGACTCCTCAAGCACCAGGCATGTACATGGTGCACATATACCACACAGACAGGCAAAATACTTACATGCATAAAAAGTCAAAAAAACATAACAAAACAAAAACACCTTACTTTTTGTGAATTCTGAGGACTCAACTCAGGTCCTCATGCTTCAAGGTAGGTCCTTTACCAACTGAGTTATCTCCCCAGGCCATACATCACCCTACCCCATCTCCATTCTTTTAAGGTTTGGTTATTTTTTAATTTATTTGAAGGAGCTAGCTTTTATGAAGGAGCTAGCCTATTTGGGAAGTTCCAGGCCAGTGAGAGACCATGAGTGAAAAACAAACTACACACATACACACACATGGTACTTGAGGGGCAACACTTAAAGTTACCCATTGACCACCACACATAAGTGCGTACACGAGATCACAGAAAGACAAACATAAGAGTTAGGGATATAAGTTTATAGTACTTTAAAATGTATACCAGTAAAACTTTTGTACCTTGGAGCTGCAATCATCAAAACGAACTTGGTATCCTACTTTTGAGCCCAAAGTGCATTTCATTTCTTCAGCAACCCTCTGAGCAACTGATATGGCAGCAACTTTTCGTGGCTGAGTCACGCCAATCATGCCATGTTGTGAAAATCCTATCAAAACCAGAAACAGAAACACACAACATTAGTTAGCAATGGTTTCTTCCTACTGAACTAAAATTAAAATTGTTGCTGGTCAATCAATACAAATAGTATGAATGTTTCCAAAGGAAAATCCTCCAAATTGCAACATACTGTAGAATATTTGCAAATACACTACAAATAAATCCATTGATTTAAAATAGAAATGCACACTCAGAGACCAGAAAGATGGTTCAGCAGTTAAGCATGCTTGCCTGATGAAATGAGTTCCATCTCAAATCCCACAGAGGCAGGAGGAAACTAACTCCCTAAAGTTATGCTCTGACCTCCACATGCACACTGTGTCACACATCTGTCTATACACACATATACTGATATAAAAGGAAGTTAATTTTTAAAAATACAGATGCATGGCCATTCTAAATGTACAAATGTTAATTAGGTGTGAGGTTTTCATTAGAGGGCAGAAGATCTCATTATAGATGTTTGTGAAACACCATGTGGTTGCTGGGAATTGAACTCAGGACCTCTGGAAGAACAACCAGTGCTCTTAAGCGCTGAGCCATCTCTCCAGTCCCCATTTTTCAATTATCATTCGTAAATAAGCCAAGATTCTGTAGGTTTGGGTTGTTTGTTTTACTTTTTGACAAGATCTCATTATGCTGTCATACTTCCCTCAAACTCCTCAAACTCCTAAGCTCTACTGATTGTCTTGGCTTCACCTCCCAAGTGAAGGTACTATAGGCATAAAGACTGAACCTGGCTTAGGAAGTGTAAAACTGAAATCTAAAAACCTCCACACACTTCCTAAACTTTTCCTTGACACAGAAGTAGAACTGGGCTTAAATATACCACATTTCCATAAGTTTCTGAAGATATTTTAACCATGAAAATGGAGATGCAATATATATATTAGGTAGCACTTTTTTCTTAATAACATGAAAATAATGGTATGCCTTAGCATCAGATTAGGTAAATATAAGGGCCAGGCGTGATGGAGGCCATTCTCAAAATAAAATTAATTAAAAGTTGGGCGGTGGATGGTGCATTCCTTCAATCCCAGCACTCAGGAGGCAGAGGCAGGAGTATATCTGTGAGTTCTAGGCTGACCTGGTCTACAAGAGCTAGTTCCAGGAAAGGCTCCAAAGCTACAGAGAAACCCTGTCTCGAAAAACAAAAAAAAAAAAGAAAATGAAAAAATAATTAATTAAGTTTTAAAAGATAATGTTTTTGAGTATAGTGTGTATATCTCTGCACTTGAATGTACACCTTCAAGTGCCCAGGAGTTCAGAAGAGGGCATCAGATTCCCCAGAGACAGAGTTACAGGTCCAATGTGGGTGCTAGGAACAGAAGTCTGGACCCTAGAAATGCAGCAAGAACTCTCATCTGCTGAGCCATCTCTCCAGCCCCCCCAAAAATTAGTTTTATTTTAATGTGAATCATATCCAAAATGATTTTGCTCTTTTCCAACCTTAAGACAGAGAATGTTGTCATACTAGTGAAACAGACACTTTCTCAGTCATTTGTTAGCTTGATGCTGATAGAATCTGAGAATATTTACCTGATAAAGCTCTGGAGGAAGAATAATAAAAATGCCAGCAACAGAGAACACCTATCTTTTCCCTTCACAATCGCTTCAGTTCCCTCTGGGTAACAAGATAGCCTTATTCTAAGAAGAAAATTAGCATCTATCTGCTATATTTTTTTCTTCCTTACCATATAACCATAGCTGGTCTGGAACTCACTATATAAACTATGTTAACCTCAAAATTCTGAGATGCCCTTGCCTCTAACAATTGCTGGGATCAAAATATGTACTATGACACCTAGCCTTCTATTATTACTACAGCAAATAAAAACGGAAAAAAAGTTACCAGCAATCCCTGAGCCTGAAATAAAGCAAAAGAGACAGAGCATGGATGGGGAAATGGGGAAGTGGGCAAAATGGGCATTTACACACTACAGCAGTTTTACTAGACCTTAAAGTTTTGTTTTGTTTCTTTCGTGCTTCCAGGTGTATCCAAGAAGAAGATTACCTGCTTCATAAAGGTATTTAGGGAGTTGAGTTGTTTTACCACTTCCTGTATTTCCAGTAACAATGAGGAACGAATTGTCTCTCACAGCTTGAATGAGCTTTTTTCTTTGTTTTTGAATAGGAAAAGTTGGAGTTGTTCCTCCCTCCTGCGATGTGCATCCTTTCTCTTCTGTAACAACACAAAAATAGTGCAATTAAAAGACCTGTGAAGTCGTATCTGACAACGACTCAGAACTGAAAGAAGAAAAGCAAAGAAATCACACAACTGGAAGGCTCAATTCATGACTTTCCAGTGACATCACCTATGGACAAATCACAAGTCAAAGTTTATAAGCTCAGAGTAACTTTTTGGTAAAAGTCAAACAACTTTAACATTGCTGATATGTAACTCAAAGTACTTGACCAAGTCAGTCTAGCACTAGGTAACAAGTATGCATGCATACCTCCGCAGAAGCACAAAACTCACGTTTTATTAGACAACAGAGCAAAAACCTGAACTAAGCAGAATAACTCTCAGAAGAATAAGAAGCCACCTGTATTTGCTTCTGATTCACGGTTCAAGTTAGGTCCCTGTTCAGAGTGACTGATATCCCAGAAGGCCAAGTGGTGGGTAACCATGGAAACTGGCTCCTGGAAACGGGCTCCCTTCATACCGTACCCAAAGGCAGGCTGGCGGCCCGGCGAAGGGGAGGGGGATGAACGGGTAGAGAACAAAGGCTTTATGAGGCTGTTGAAGATCAGAACGCATTTTGGGCGTTCGGGTCCACTTTCTTACCCCCAGGCGAGGTTTTCACCCAACTTGGGTTTGGGACCGCCCCCCTCTAAGTCAAAGTGCTCACTGGACGCAAAGTTCGCATTCAGACTTGAAAGACCAAGAGAACGTCTGAGCCTCCTCCCCATCTCCTCTGCCACCCAGAAATGTACTTTTCGCCCCTCAAATAACTCCCGCCG
>LOEQ01000781.1:328491-341516 GCA_001685075.1 Bramus lutescens | reverse complement strand
TTGATGGTTTTCGCTGTCTTCTCCATAGCTATACAACGTATCCTTGATGGTTTTTGCTGTCTTCTCCATAGCTGTACAACGTATCCTTGATGGTTTTCGCTGTCTTCTCCATAGCTATACAACGTACCCTTGATGGTTTTCGCTGTCTTCTCCGTAGCTGTACAACGTATCCGTGATGGCTTTTAACCATACTCTCCCTCACTTCCCCATCACACCCAACCCTTGGGAGAGAATATTCGTTGTCCTTTTTAGTCCTACAGAAGAGCAGATTTTACTTATTTAGAGGAAACTGATTTGTATGCAGTTAACCCAGCTTGGTGGCTACTTTGTTGGCCTTTCCAGCTTGGCAATGACAGCCAGAGACTTTGAACCCAAGACGCTGTCTCACAGGTGTCTTCAGTTCCCATCCTATCTGTAGCCGTGGGTCCTTGCAGCTTCTTCCAGTTCAGCCGGAACACCTTTGTCTTCTGAGCTAACCCGTGAAAGTGATGAAGATGCCTTTCTTCCTGAGGTCCAGCCCCTCTGGTCTGTCCTTCCTCCTAATGGCTCTGTAGAGGACCCCGTCTTGTGACTCAGGGCAGGCAAGAAGACCAGCAGTGAGATGTATCTCTGTCACATGGCATCACCACTGCTAAGACGTCTTATTTTCCACCAAGGTAGTGACAGCATTGGCCCCTGCTTGAAGGCTAGGCAATCTTGGAGTGGGGAGAGCTCCCGTCCAGCAGTTTTCTTCTCGCCCAGGCCAACAGCCTCTGCTTCTTCTCTCACCCCGTCTTTTGCCTGTACCATGCTTGGACATGAGCTAAAGCAGGGCTTTGACAGTTCAAGCTGGCTGAACTGTTTATTGCAGGAGGATCTTTCAGCCAGTGGTAGAGGACGGTCCTTTCCTTTGCTGCTACAGATAGAAGTAGCAGAGCTGTTTGACATGCCAGTGAGGTCTCATTTCAGTTGGATTTCCTGTTCAGTGTCAAGGTTCTTGGGCCTTTTTTAAGAAACAAACAACAACAACAAAAAAAAAAACCCAGAGGCTTCTGATCTTTCACAAGAGCAGGTTCAAAGCTACCTTCCTCCCCATGGCTTTCTATCCCCTCCTCTGGACAGAAAAGGAAAACCCTGCCAGCACCCCACCCACCTTGACTCTCTTGGAGCAGTGTCCAGCAGTTAAAATTCAGCGAAATAAGGGACAGCCCTGGTGTCCTCTCAGCAATCTTAGTGGCAGGATCCTCACCGTCTCCTAGGACATGGGCCATATTAAAAATCTATTCGACTGTTCTAAGAAAGTGGACTGGAAGTGTCTCTCAGTTGGCAGAGTGCTTGCCTGGCATACACAAATCTCAGGCTCAGTCCCAACTTCAAATAACCCGGGCGTGTGGAGCACACCTGCAATCCCAGACTGAGAGGAGCAAGCAGAAGAATCAAGTTCAAGGTCACCCTCAGGCACATTGAGTCCCAGACCTTCAAAGGATACAATAAACAGAGTCTTGTGTATCAGGAAAGTACTAGATTTGAAAACTAACACCAAGAAGGCCTCAGCTAAGATCACTGATATCCAAATGACAGCCCTCTCTAACAACAGAGCCAGTTAAGGGCCCTCTGTCTTCAACCTCTTGATGGACTTTAACAAAATTCTCTGAGACATTGTCTCGACTTCACTTAAAGTTTTCACAGTTTCAAATCAAATTAGATCTGTTCCCACAAAAACACAAATTCCTGGTGGAAGAGAGCTCCATCAACTGGCAAAGAGGACGTTGACACGACTCTACCAGAAGGCGGCAGTATTGCCTTTTCCAAACATCTTTCAGGGTACCTGGATCGCGAAGCTGAGGTCGTTTTTTGGAAAACTATTGCGCGAGGTTATTGACACTTCCTATTCATTCACGGAGGCCTTTCCAATAAGGAGTGTAGCTTCTCTCTGTTGAACATTTCACACATAGTAACCCTCAAAATATGAATATTGACCAAACCATCGTTTTACTTTTAAAAGACGTCAGCCTTGTATCAAGCTGTCCTTGCAAATTTTCCTGCTGAAAGTTCTGAGCAGGAAGCTGAAGTAGAGGACCTGGGGCTTTAAGAAGATCTGGGTACAGATCAGAAAAACTGTTCATAAAAATCAACAGGATACCTGCACTTGGAACTCTGGTTCTAATTTAATTGGATGTTTCTGAGTCGTTTTGCCTCTTGGACACCGAGTAGATCAATCCTACAGATCTCTCTTCATCTTTAGTTCATTGTGTGATGTTTACTTTGCTCTTTTTTTGTTTGACTTGAACTGTTTCAACACCGTATATTCGTGGTGATGATGACAAAGAATTAGCCCTTCACTCTGGGACATTTCCCATTGGTTTTTATTGTTGTTGTTTGCTGAACAGCCACGTAGCTCTGGACTCTGAGGCCCTGTTATGGCACCGGCCAAGGCTTGCAGCTCTCCAGAGGTGTGTTTGACAACAGGCTATTTCCTGCGGAGACTCCAGAATCCTATTCACAGGTAACAAAAGTTGTGTAGCCAACAATTTGAAAGGAAGAAAAGAAAAAGAACAAAAGAGAAGTGGGGCTCTCATTGCCTTCGTTCCCCACAGTTCCAGCCCCGTCACAGACTGACCGTATGTGGCATACTTACCAATGCATTACGAGAAAGGACAGAAATTATTCTCTACCCTCCTCAGCTTTCTGAGACATCACCAGCACTAATGACAATCAGTGGCCTCTCTCGGGTCCTTTTTTCTCTACGAAGCAGAGGCTCTTGTTCAGTTACCATTCAGCCCAAGTCACTTCTGGAGCTCAACATATGCTCGGGTCCAGGAAAGTCGCGGAGGCCCGCATCTCTGGCACACTCTCATTGACTGTGGAAACCACATTGCAGAAGTAGGAGGGGCGGCTGGCTGCCTGTCATATCATTTTACTGTGTTTACAGGGCAAAGGGGAGCAGTCAGTCCACACCTTCCGCTCACTCCTCTCTGCCGTCTCCGGTTTGAGATCCTTTTCCCAGAGTTCGTTTCTGCGAGCACAGAGGCCAACGAACGCTGTTGAGAGAGATCCAAATCTAGACGGTAGCAGCTGCTGCCACCTGCACCTATCCCCCAGACGCCTGCTTTTCAGCTTCAGTGGGCTTCAAAAGTTCACTGCTGAGACAGGGCTTGCCAAGAAAACGGACCACAAACAGAAACTACACCGTGGCTAAAATTAAAACTGCATACCAGTCATGCATTTTTAACGGGAGCGTTTATGGAAATTGAGCCCCAGTGTTTAGACAGCCTTTTACTTCATTCGTTATTTATGATGCTTTGGACATGGAAACAGGAGCTCGACAGGAAGGTCAGGAAGAGGAGGGGCTGAGCTACCAACAGCCTGTCCTCTTGTAAATGAGAATAAAATTCTTGCTTTCTCCAAACTGCATTCCGATTTTTAAAAAATCTTCAAAAGAATAAATTACTAGGATTTCAGTACTCTTTTTCCATTTTTTTAAAAAAAAAAGTATTTTCAATGCACTAGAAAAGCTGCTAATTGTTCAGTGCCTTTAGTGGAGTAAAACAGCTAACAGAGGGAGATATATTATCATAAATAAACAGCAAGAAAAAGTTAATACAATGGATACACTGACAAATGGATTTTGTTCATATAGTAATGATTATTGCCATTACAGGTTAATTTATTTAACTAATAAAAATGGATATTAGCATACTGTTTGATTTGAGAAGTGGGAAAATAAGGATTAGGAATCCCAGAAATAAAGTTATCCCCAGATATGTTACGTTCCTCACTGCTGTTACAGGCTTCCACAGCTTTCAACTGACAGAGAAATCTTTATTTAAAACCCGTGTATGAGATTTGTATGAGATTCACTGGAGAGGAGGAGGACATTACAAATTGCCCGGGTGTAGGTTTTTATCAACAGATTCCCCATACAACAGTGAGTGGCTGCACCCCGGGGGCTGAGTCTCAGCAGAGGGCCATCATTCGTTTGATTGTATATCTCCGAAATTAAGACCTCTGTCCTAAACAAGCCTCCACGATGACCGACTGGCTAGCCTGCTGTCTTCAGAGAAGCACAGAATGCTGGGCTCTGGGTCCTGAAAGCATGAATTACTCCTCACTCACGTTTGAGACCATATCTAGGAATATGGTAATCAAACTAAAGGTGCCTGGAATAGGTAGGGAAGCTGGAGCCCTCCGGCAAGAACCAACGGGACAGCCCATTTGTGTTTCAGGAGGAAGCCCCTTGAGTCACACAGCACCATTCTCGAGCCTAAGGAAGCTGTTCCAATTTCTGTTTCAACAAAGTCAGATGACCCCAGGGTAAGTGAAAGGCAGCAGTTAAGACACCAGCCCTGCCTTGATTGGTCCCACTGACCGGTTTGCTCCTGACAACACACAGACTTTCCTCCAGTCAGTGGATACCCGAGGACATTGCAATACTCCCAGGAGATTTGCTGATAAAGGCCATCTTCACCCAGCCAGGACAGATTCTGGGCCCTGCTGACTCCTACCTTTCCCTGAGTCTGTTCTTTCAAAGTGAGGCTGAGGCCCTGAATCAAGCAGAGGTCAAATTTGATAAGGAGAGGTGACTAGGTTGATGGAACTTACTGGAGCCATTGCATCCTTTGTCACATAGACTCATTAGGCTGGCCTGACAGGCAGGGCCACTTGTCATGACAGACCTTCAAATACTGCGTGTACCTCTTTCCTAAGGACTCTGATAAGAGCAGTTAAAACATCTTCAAAGGGCTGGGGCCGTATCATGGTGGTAGAGTACTTACCTGGCAAGTGTCAGACCTTAGTTCCATCCCCAGCATCACACACACACACACACACACACACACACACACACACACACATCAGACTAAACCAATTTTGGAAGTGCACTATAATCACACATTTAGACTTGGTGCTAGCCACCTTCAGCTCAGCCTACTACCATGAATAAATGGTTGCATTTTCACATTTTCATAATATAAAGCTACAATGGCTTCTTATGGTATGAGAGTGTCCACTTCAAATTATACACAATTTCATACATCTCAACCAAAGTTGCCTTATTTAAAAAGACAGGATAATTTTCTGTGTAGGGGCCAGCTGATTAAGGACCAAGTCCTGCCACCTACTCTTTTTTTAAAAAAAAACACACACACAACTTATGAGCTGCAAATTATTTGTATACTTTCAAATCATTGAAAAAAATTTGAAACCTCCAAAGAGAGGTGGAGACGCAGTTTGGTTAGTACAATACTTTCCTGGCGTGCGTGAGTGGTTCGGTCCCCTGCCTCAGGCCTGTAGTCCCAGGACTAATGAGGAGGAAGCAGGAGAAATCAGAAGTTCAAGGTCATCCTTGTCTACATAGTGAATTCCTGGACTGCAGAAAATTCTCTCTCAATCTAACCGATAAAACCCAAAAGAAAAGTAATATTTTAAGGCATTTGAAAAGTTTATGAATTTGCTGAGGCACAGTAGTGCTACTAGTATGTTATTATACATGCAAATATATGTATTTGTACCTGGCCCTTTACAGAAAACGTCACTGCACCCCTTTTCTGGGTTAAAGGGCAAACGATAAGGGCCAATCAAATGCAGTAGTGGCTCCAACTTGTTTGCTTTATTTCCTTGCTCTCTGTGAGCTCTATGGTTGGGACATTTTGAGTCACAGTTTTTGCTGTGTAGTCCAGGCTGTCTTCCTCAGCCTCTCTATTATTGACATTACAAACAAATGCACAGCGTCACTATGCTTGGCCAGTATATGATTGGCTTTTTCCTTATAAATTTTATATCTTAACCCTACTAGGTACTTTACCACTTAGTAACATCCCAACTGGTGCATGATTCCTGTTGGACCGAGGTTGGGGAGAAAGGGAAACTATAGAAAACCCTTTGGGAAATGTGTATTCTGTGTGATTAAACAATCACATCATAATGGTAAATCCCTGATGTAGTGTTGGAATTGTGCCTACGTGGGAGGGCATCTTTTCACTTGGAAATTATAATCTGATGTATTTAGGGCAAAAGGGCTGAATAGCTGCAACTTTCTTACAAGCGATTTGTTCCTATTCTTTCGACATTTCTATGGGGCTGAAAATGCTCAAAACAAAAAGTTGGAGAAAATAAAAACAAACCTAAGAACACTAATAATTTGCGCAGGAGTCCCCGGAGAGAATGTAAATGAGCGATCAATGGGCACCATGCGCTGAGGGTCAGTCAGCTAATGCAGGCAACTTGAGGTTTGCAGAGAAACCTCCTTGGCAGTTATACTACAGAGAGTGTCATCCATCGGGCCCACATCACTCCTCTTTGTGGCTTTGTCTAAATTCTCCTTCCTCTTTTTCCTGAGTCTGTTCCAGAGTGTGAGGGGTTGACCAAAGATTTACTTGTTATCTGATCTCCACACTCAAAGTGAATATGATAGTCAGTGTTTAGCCTGTCTTTCCAGAAATAAGTTTCAAAATACCTCCATGTAAATATATTTTGGGAACTTTCTTCTTTTTTTTTCTAGTGAGGCCTTGAAATCTATCATTAACTGCCTCTTAACCTTTCGAAAATTAATTGCAGGACTGAGGAGAGGTCTCAGCTGGTAAAGTGCTTGCTGAACAAGTTTGATGCCAGAACCCATAGTAAAAGCAGGGTACGGGATTCTTGACCTATATTTAAGCTCTAGGGATTCAGAGACCAAAGGATCTCCAGGGTTCACTGACAGAGCCAGCTTAGCCTCATCAGGGAGCCCCACTAATCGGAGAGCCCTGTGTTCCAGTGAAAAACTGTCCCAAAAGACAAGGTAAGTGGCTCGTGTAGAACAACATGCAAGGGTGTTCCTTATCTGGCTTCCACACACATTCATGCACAGTTACCCACACACTATCAGAAGAAAAAATAATTCTTTAAGATGTGTCATCTCTTTAACCAGAATAAACTCTTAACACACCCACAGCGATCAATATGTACCGCTCGTTATTTTGCATTTTCTCCCTCTCTTTCATCCGTGTATTTTTTTTTGTCTGTGGACAGTTGTTTTGGGGTTCAGGCACCAGCTGGGCTATAAATTGTTTTCAAAGGCTGCTTAGAGGTCAACAAGGGCTTTCAACTCAGCGGGCAGGACCCAGGAAGCAGCATGCTGCCAGCCCTGGCATCACTGTGACTCTTCAGAACCGTGACTCCCTGTCAGGTCGGCTCATTGTAAGATAAAATCTATGTCATAGCATTGGTTTTGTCTGATTGTCAAGGAGAGATTTTGCAGGCTGTCGCTCCTCGAGGGAAGCAAAATGGCATTTGTTTTATTAATAGAGCCGATGGTCTCTTCAAAGCCAAAAAAATGCAGATTAGAAACAAATTACTCTTTACCCACTGGCTGCGATTTAACCCCCCCCACACACACACACACATGGAGACAGAAGTGAACTGAGCCTAATTCGATGTAAAATGCATGAACCAGTTTCTAAAAATAAAATTGGAAGTGCTTTGGTTGTAACAAGCTTCGTTCCAGTAATCTGAGTTATATGAGTGTCATATATTGTTTTATGGAACTTGGAGATTAGAATGATTTTTGGTAGACATAGCGTCGGCTTCCTATTTGAACCAGTCCAACACAAAGCTGAATAGAATTACAGAGGAAAAAAATGAGTGATCGTTACTGGCGATGAAACAGCCAGACGTTGCCAATAACTTTGAAAACACATATACATGCACTTTACACTCCCTTTCAGCTTTTATTGGCTGTGTCCACACAGACAGCAAATTCTCCAGCAGCGGCACCTCTCAACCCTGATTCCTGGACTCTTGGAACTGCTCAATGGCAAGATCCACTCCTGGGTTTGGAGGAGGGGGAGAGTGTTAAGCGACTTGTGACCCTATTATTCCCATCTGCCTTGGTGGCTAGCCTTAGCCTCTACCTCAAGACATTAAGGTCCGAGAGAAGCGAATGCTTGGTGAGCCTTGCAAGTCTTTGGCAAAAAAGAGCCTGGAAGTTCAACAATCAGACATTTTGTATTTTATATCTTTCCCCTTTGGTAATTTCATTTTATTTCCCAGTCATTCTAACTTTTATGCTGAATGTTAAGGCTGGGGCTTGGGCCCATTGCCCTGTGAAGGGAAAACATATTAAAAAAAAAAAACAGGAAGAACAAAAGAATGTTCTAAGGGCAAAGTTCAGAAATTTGAATTGAACTTCAAAATGAGTTCTACCTATGATGGTGGGGTGGTAGGAATGGGGTTGATTCTGAATGAGTAAAAGAATATACAGTTTCAGAATAAAGCAAAAGTCCCATTGGCTCCTCCTGCCCCAGCATCCACCACCCCAAAAAATAAAACAGAAAATTCAAGGGCAGGAGCAAGAAAGAGCTACGAGATTTAATGGAGTCAGAGGAAGCGCTGTGGCCCCCGTGAGAAGTTTCCAAAACTCTAGGAAAAGATGTTGGGAACTAAGAAGAGACATGAGAGGACGGGACATCCGGGGACTTCCAGTCTGCAGTGTTGAGAAAGTGGAGCTTCCACGGTCCCTCATAATAACCTGGAGGGGGCTCCACAAAATACTTCCAGGCAGGGGCTCGGGAACAGGGTATCGCACCTAGGGAGCCTCCAAATGGCCCCGGGATTTGAATAAAGGCGGAAAGAATTAAACTGCCCTTGCCGAAGAGAACAACTGTCCCCAAAAGGAAACGTGTGGAGGGTCGGACAGCACAGCCTTTGTCAGCAAAGGAGAAAATGTCTCAGGTCCCAGAGGCGCCTCAGGAAGCAGGCATCCCAGTCATAGTCTTGCAGGAGCCAACGGCAAAGTAAGTATTTGCATACCGGAGGTTTCTCACAGACTGCCAAGATTACACATAAAATCCCCGCAGCCTCAGCCATTCCACCGGAGGGGAAAGGAGGGGAAGACAAGAGAGAAAGCAGAGGTGAAGCAGGAAACAAAGAGACTAAGCTCTCCGGAAGAGACAGTTTCGCCTAAATGCAGTGGTTCTCAATCAGGCAGGAAAAAGTACATCTTCAGTCTTTCCTGGTTGGCATACCTAAAAGATGAGAGTAGCTGACATCTTGTGGGTGGAGACCAAGGATGCTGCCCAGGACACTCACGCCGAAGAATTATCTAGCCCCAAATGTGAATGGGAAGGGTTAGCTTCAGATAGAAGTCATGCATGCCTCCTCAGCCAAACAGGGTGAACAGTATCGACACTGAGAAACCCTGAGCCGCATGGTCAAATTATTATTAACAGCAAAAATCAGAACAAGAAGTGTTTTTAAAAAAATATCGCTATGCCTGCATACAGGCACACATCTGTCTTCCCAGTACTGAGGAGGCTGGGGCAGAAAGACCTTAAGTTCAAAGCCAGCGGAGACACTAAAGCAAGACTCTTGTCTCTGAAAGTGGTTTTTATACATGTGCATTTCCGTAGCAATTATACTGACACGGATGTATAAGTGGCAGTGCAATGTTGACAGCAGGAGAGAATGAGGGGCCGGGAGACGGCTTGATCAAAGAGTTTGCCATGAAGCATGAAAATCTGAGTTTGGATCCACCACGCCCACATAAAAAGCCTTGCACAGTGGAATACGCCTGCAGCCCCAGTGTGTAGGAGGTAGGGGTAAGATTTTGGAGGCTCACTGGCAAGTTCCAGGTTCCAAAAGAGCCTGTCTCAAAAAATAAGGCGAAGGGAGATTGAGGAGGGCAGTCCATGTTGATCCCTGACCCTCACAAACACACACGAGTACACGTAGCAGCAGCAGCCAACAGTGTAAAATGGGCCAAATTCATAGAATAATGAAAGAATATAGATCTTTGAAATTCTAAATTGAACTTCCTGGATCAGGGAAGGAGAGATAAGAGCCAGAGAGCACAGGGAAGGGTGAGCTTTAGGTAGAAGTTGTGCCTCCTCAGCCAAACAGGGTGAGAAGAATGGACACCCCACAAGTAAGTTTACAGACAGTATTGCAAAACGTGGAGAATTTCTATTCTATCATGAAAATAAACCTATCATGTGTTTAAGAAGGAGGAAAACTCACCTGTTGAAACTGAGAGGAAAGAGAAACCAGGATGCATGAAGGATTTGAAGTAATTATGAAAGAGTGAGCAAGGTCAATGAAGACACTTGGTGGACACATGGATAACGTCCAGCTCCCAGCTGAGGTCAGGGACCACAAAACTCTCGAGATGACAGCAGCCTGTGGTGTGACAGCTCCCCAGCACTTCTCAGCCCATGCAGTCAGAGGAGAGAAACAGCAAATAGGCAGACATGGACTTAGGGTCTGTAAGCAGGACCTCAGTCAGAGTCACAGGGGGAGCACTTCAGAAGCATTCTTTAAGGAAGCAGAAACATCCACACCCACCGGAGGACTCCATCCCAGAGTGTCTCCACAATCTGATGGTTGTCCCTATCAGAAGTTTCAGAGGGAGTTCCCCAGTGATGCCCAGCCTCCTTAGCCACCACTAGACACGACCAGAAGACCTCTGCCAAGGGGGAGTTGGAGCGGTGGGCAGGGAGAACCTCAGGCAGGGCAGGAGGGTAACCACACTGCTGTCACAGATCTGGAACTACAAAAAGCAAAGCTGACGAGGTCAGGAAGTCAAACAGCATGTCCTGTGTGGAGAGTGCTGACAGCAGGCCTCAGGGAAACACAGAGCGGGTTTCTGGAGGGGGGTATCATTTCTGCCAAGCTGCTTTCTTCTAAACAATGGGCCAGAAATGCTTGACATTTCTTGGATACTAATTAAACACTAATATTTCCAAACACCAATTACATCACTTAATGCTCCCTACCCACAGGAGTTCAAGGAATGGAGAACTTCTTCCGCTATTCAAAGACACCATCCCATAGCATGAGGAGTAAAGAAATGAGCCTATTTTGGGTGTTGAAAAATGAGGCCATGTTCCTCACTGACAGCTCCCTTGGTTTTGTCCCACACCTCTGTTTCTTGTTATCTGGCTCCTAAGACACGAAAAAGGAGACAAAGCTGTGAAAGCAGTTACACAATTCATAATTTTCCAGTTTCCTGTAGATTTATTTTTTTAATTCTTTTTAAAGTAATTCTTCTAGGATGGAAGGAAGGTTTTATTCCCAGTTCAGATATCAGTCTGTGTGTAGACTCAGTTTCCCCCTCTACAAAATAAGACAGTTAAAGACCTAGCAATGGAAAAGCTCTGTCCAATGAGTCTGATCTGGCCCTGGGCACGTGCAGACATGCGTACTGTGTGTGTCCTGCTGTCCACCCACTCCCACCCCCTCTGTCTCTGGTTCTCTGTCTCTGTATATCTTTGTCTGTCTCTCTCTTACACACACACACACACACACACACACACACACACACCCTGGTGCCTGGCTGTTTAAAGCATATTAATTGCCACCAAAAGGCCAGATGATCTCTAAGGTTTCTTTCCGGTCTAATGAAATATGAAATAAATTAACTCCAAAAACACAGGCTCAGGCAGATGGCAAATGTTGCAACATGGGCATAAAAGCCCTTGGCCTCAGGTACCAGAGGCCCAGTCAGAGAGAACAAACTTGACACCAAGGAGACCTTTGTTAAACAATCGGTTTCCTTGACTGCTCCCATCTGGCTGGCAAATTTGCTGCTGCCTTTTACACTGCGCTTTAGGGGCCATTAGCATCATCATTTTTCCAGAATGGCCTGCTTTCCCCCACGAAACCAGACTGATTTTCTCCACAGAACACTTGCTGCTTTAGAAGCTGTAACTCAGTGGTCAATAGTCATTATGTTCTTTCCTGAATGACAACGTACCTGAGAGAGAATAGAGTGATAATCATTCCTGTTTGAACACAGACCAGCATTTGCAGAGAGGAAGCCTGGAGCCAATTTCTCTCAGTCCCTTGATTCTGACAGGATCGTGAGTGGCTGGCATTCCAGCCCACCCTGGGGAATCTTGTCCAGACTCCATAGTCTCTGCACACCTACCCCTGGCATCCATTAGCTTTGACAGAAGAGGCCTTCTCTTTGACTAAAGCCCATCTTTATCTTGCTCTTCTATTGCGCCTTTTGTGTGCTAAACTACTCCCTACTCTGGTGTGGTGGAAACAGATCAATCATCCGGTTTGCTCAAAGAGAAAAGCCTGTGAAGACTGCATGGAGGCAGGGGGATGGACGAGACATCCTCTAAAGATTCTAGCGTTGTTGGTTTTCTCTCTAAGTCTGATGCATTAAAGGACTGTGCCTCACGCTATTCCACGAATAAAATATATTACTAAAAAAGAAATGCAATTAGTCTACAAAGACATTATAACCACCCCCCACCCTGTGTCCGATGGAAACAAGGAATCACTGAGAATATACACAGGGAGACACCAATTTCTGAACATCAAAGAAGAGGTCAAAGCAGCATAGGCTGGAGGAGTGGTGCCAGGAGCTTTGAGATTATGTTCAGGTGAGGAACTGCACAGCTTCAGAGGCTCCAGGCCTGGGATACTTGAAATGATTAATGACTGAGAGCTATCTACAAGAGATCTTCTTGGCAACAGAGTAAGAAAAGAAGAACTTGTGACTCAAAAACTACTTAAGGTTCTCTGCGAAACTGCGAAGGCTTGTTGAAATTTATAAATAAGAATATGAATATTTCTGACCTCCAGAAGTCTTCTACAGTGCGTATGCTCTGACCAGAAAGACGGGGTGGCGGTTCACAAAATCAGGATGATGGATGCTCTCCGAAAATGATTTTCTTCTCTACGAAGTACATTTGGTTGGGCAGTGTTTTAGCTAAAAGCTTTGCATCCCAACCTCGCACCCCAATAACCAATCATCTGTGCAGCAGACAAAACCATCAACCTGTTGGCAAAATGTTAAGAGATTGAAATGAGGACCTGAAGAGAGAGCTTAGTGGTTAAGACCACCTGGCTCCCTAGCAGAAGATCCATTTGGGGTTCCCAGTACCCACAATGGTGCCAACGTGACTGCAACCTCCAGTTCCAGGGATTAGAAGCCCTCTCTTCTGGACTGTTTGGCACTGTACCTGCGTGTTGCACTTACCTACGGAAAGACACAACACTTATACATGTAGTAATAGGGGAGCGGGCCTGCTTTTCGTCCCGCCCGGCTCCTGCACGGC
>LOEQ01000781.1:303158-315803 GCA_001685075.1 Bramus lutescens | reverse complement strand
ATACTCCAGTCAGGAACTGATCATAACTCTAAATTTTCTTTAGGTCTCCATAAGGTTATCAGCACCTCCAACCAGCCAGAAGAAGCCTGGACTACTACACCCACATTCCCCAAAAATGGACTATGGGTATTTTCCTTTGTTTTAAAAAAAGAGGGGGAAATGATGTGGGGAAAATTGTCTGTATTCTGTCAATCATGTTTTAAATAAATCCTGATTGGCCAGGCAGGAAGTATAGGTGGGTCAACCAGACAGGAAGTAAAGGTGGGGCAATAAGAATAGGAGAATGCTAGGAAGGAGGAAGCCCATTCCTCTCATTCCTGCCCAGACCATTGAGAAGCAAGATGTAATCTACCCTGCTGAGAAAGGTACTGAGCCATGTGGCTAACATAGTTAAGGATAATGGGGTAATATATATTATAAAAGCTAATACAAAGCCTGAGCTAATGGGCCAATCAGTTTCATACCTTATGGAGATCTCTGTGTGATTTTTTGTGGGGCTTGCCGGCTGTGGGGTACCCGGCATGACAGAAACCCCAATAAGCAGGCCCCTCATGTTGCACAGCCCCTGCAGTCTGTTGTTGACGCCAAGGAGAAGGTGTTTGGTAATAAGAGGCAAAGCCAGGAATCGTTGGCCCTCTGGTTCTACCCGACACTGGATAAGATGATCTGGATAAGGAGTCTTGACTGCTGCCATCTCATCTGACATTTGTGCAACACTGCACTGAGCTTGTGCCCTCTATGTGCAAAGCCTATTAAGGCTTCACTTAGAGGCGCAGGTCATCACTGTCACCAAGAATCCATGAAGTTAGATGTATAAGTTGCTGCCATTATCACTGTTCCCATTCCACTTCAAAATACTTGCTTTACTTGGGAATTTTAATACTGTGATTGATTAAAGTCATTCATTTTAATGTTACATTAGAGAAGAGGAATGTGTTTGGTTACATGCAAAAGGAAAAAAAAGCCAGGTGTAGTAGTATGGACCTGTAATAACAAAAATACCAGCACTAGGCAGCTGGAGGCAAGAGGATCAAGGAATTCAAGATCATCCTCAGCTACATAGCAAGACCAGCCTGTGCTACCTGAGACAGACAAGAGAGAGAGAGAGACAGACAGACACAGACAGAGTACAGAGAAAGACAGAGAGAAAGAGAGAGAATATGAGTAAGGTTTTCAGCGGCCCTCTTCATGGCTACTTCCACATGACATATAAATGGGAGTGTCTTTGTCATTTTTTTGTTCTTGCTATTGTTGTTGCTTGTTACCCGAGACTAGACAACTTACCCAGAAAAGAAGTTTATTTCCATAATCGTTATGAGTCTGAGGAGTCCAAAGATATGCCACTGTTGCTTAACTCTGGTGAACTGAATTACAGCATAGCAGAAAATGGGAAGACAAGAAGGAGCCAGCAAGAGAGAGAGGAAGACAGGATGAGCTACATTTAAGGGACTCTACTCTAGCAGTAAGTGGCACTCTTTTGAGACAACATGATAAGCTGATTATCAGGATGGAGCTTCCATGCCCATTTACTGGTGTAGGAGGTCCTTCTGTTTATGTGTTGTTTCCATTGGTTAATCAATAAAGAAACTGCTTGGCCTGGTAGGGCAGAACTTAGGTAGGTGGAGAAGACAGAACTGAATTCTGGGAGGAACAAAGCAGAGTCAGAGAGAGACACCATGGAGCCACCGGGTCAGACATGCTGAATCTTTCCCGGTAAGCCACGACCTCGTGGTGATATACAGATTAATAGAAATGGGTTAAATCAANTTGGTTAATCAATAAAGAAACTGCTTGGCCTGGTAGGGCAGAACTTAGGTAGGTGGAGAAGACAGAACTGAATTCTGGGAGGAACAAAGCAGAGTCAGAGAGAGACACCATGGAGCCACCGGGTCAGACATGCTGAATCTTTCCCGGTAAGCCACGACCTCGTGGTGATATACAGATTAATAGAAATGGGTTAAATCAAGATGTGAGAGTTTGCCAATAAGAGGCTAGAGATAATGGGTCAGGCAGTGATTTAATTAATACAATTTCTGTGTGGTTATTTTGGGGGTAAGCTAGCCAGGCAGTTGGGACAAACAAAGGGCCACCTCTCCTTGTAACAATTTACTGTCTGTTAAGCCCCATCTTCCTCCAATGCTACACTAGGCACCAAGTTTCCAAAGCACATATGAATTTGTGGGCTGTCCACCTCATTTTTGAAAAGATGCCTTTCCTCTTCTTGTTAATTGCATACCTTCCAATCCACAGTTCTCTGGCTCTTTACTCTCAGCCTTGCAAATGTAAACATAGTGCTTTGATGGGCTTTTGTGTGGACTCCAGGGAGACCCGGGTCTTTCATCTCCCACCATGAAAGTGCTCTCTGAAACCCAAACAGAAGGTGAGAAAGCTTTGATCTTCAACTCCACTTCATCTTCTCTTACACATATAAGAATTTTTGTTTTTAAATGTTACAGGTAGCTTGAGAGTCCCAGGCAATATAAATAACCATACTTGTCTCTAGGTTCCAAATAAACATAAATTAAACCACTTCCTTAAAAGATTTCTTGGGGGCTGGGGACATGACTCCATGGATAAAGCACTCGCCACCTAATTGTGAGGACTGGAGTTTAGATTCATAGCATCCCCAGAAAGCTGTTGGGAAGCAAGATTAGGCTACCCCGAATCCCTGTATTCAGGAGGTGGGGATGGGGGATCCAAAACAAGCTGTTAAGTTCTGGGTTCAGTAGGAGACATTGTCTCAGTAAATAAAAGTAGAATATTATTGAGAAAAATACACAATTTCCACTTCTGGTCTCCACATACATACATTTACACACACACCTGAACACACCTGCACACACATGTGAACAAGTGTGCACCATACACACAGGATTCCTATTTTAAAAATACTTCTTAAGAAGCAGAGGCCAGTCTTGTAAATGTGTCTAGGTCTTCGGCTGTCAAAAAGCAGCCCCACTGGAAAGATAGCTCAATGCTTGCTACACAAGCATGGAGACCTGAGTTCAAATCTAAGCACTCACAAAATGCTGAGCTCAGCTGCACTTGTGCCCATAACTTTGGAGCTATTTGTAGGTTGGCAGCATAGGGCTTGCTGGTGGTTGGCCTAACTCCAGATTCTGGGGAGACCCTGTCTCAAGGGAATAAAGCAGAAAATGATAGAACACAACACCTGATGTCTTCCTCTGGCCTCTATGCACAGGTTCAAGCACCTGTACACACATGTGCACATACGAACACATACATGCACACACACACATGCACGCACACACACAGCTATAACATGCCGCTAAAATCTATATTGAATGCACAGAACTTCTGAGAGGCAAACAGAATGCTGTTTAACTTCAAGATCAAAGCGCTTGTTTCTTGGTTAAAGAGTGCATTGCTGTTGTCATTGCAGGCTTTGCAGTATATGATGTTTTTGTTTTGTTTTGTTTTTTCGAAACAGGGTTTCTCTGTAGCTTTGGAGTCTGTTCTGGAACTAACTCTTTAGACCAGGCTGGTCTTGAACTCACAGAGATCCGCCTGACTCTGCCTCCCAAGTGCTGTGATTAAAGGTGCAAGTATATGATTTTGATCTGATGTCCATTCCATTTCTTTTTTTTCCAACGACATATTCACACTGAGCTGAAGTCAGGTTTTAAATGTGCTTGAATCTATAGAAAATAAATAAAAGAGAAGGGACCTTAATGCTGATTCCAGGAAAACATCAACACCAAGAACAAGAGTCACAAAACTGGCTCAGCTCAGCTTCAAGTCAAGCTCAGTTCAAAGACATTCCATAAAATTGAGCAATCCCAGTACAAACTGCATTCAGCAAGGCAGCCTTTTGAGTGTTAGTCTGAATTATTGTAAGACAGGACAATTTATGGTAGTCTCCCTAGCCCCCTGCCTGTGGCCTTTGTCGGAAGAACTCAACTATCATCTGACAGATGTTCAGGGTTACAGAAGAATAAGAGCCTCATCCTATAGACGAGCAAGTCAGCACCCAAGCATTTCAAGATGCAAAGAGGGTAGAACAGAAGCAACAACCACTGTTACTCTAGAGCAGTGGTCCTCAACCTTCCTAATGCTGTGACCCTGTAATACGGTTCCTCGTGTTGTGGTGACCCCCAACCATAAAATGACTTAAGTGCTACTTCCTAACTGTAATTTTGCTTATGTTATAAATTGTAATGTAAATAACAGATATGTAAACCAAAAAGGGGATGCGACCCACAGGTTGAGAATCACTGCTCTAGAGACTGCGTTGATCCCAAAGCTGGTCAAGGAACGACACGTAAAGCTGAACTGATGAGTGTCGTGCCTATGACTAGCAATGCGATTAGCCGACAGCAACATCTTCCCATTAGTAATAGTGGTAATTAGAACACAGCCTTTGAGAAGATGGAAATATTTTTCTTTCTCTCAGTTCTGCCCAAGGAGAGTTGAATGTCCTGCGCTAAATGGGTGGCTCTGTTCCAAAGCCGTATTGTTTTGGTTTTGCACATGCCCTCTCAGGACTGATGGTCCACCACCGGCACCAGCTCTATTCCAACTTTAAGGAACAAGAAATGAGAAAGTAGAAGGCAGTCTACTGTCTCATGAGCAAGGACAGCTCTAGAAACTCCATGTGGTACATTTGCTTGTGCTTCTGGGAAATAGCATTCTAACACTGGATGGACAGTACAACTTAACAGCATCCCTGGTCAAAGGACAATGGATACTGGGCCTACCAACATTCTCTCCCATAGTAGCTAAGGATCAGAAGGTCCAGAACACATGCCCACATGTTGCATAAATGCTCGTGTGTGAACATCCTTTAGAATCGTTGGGTGCTCACAAGTGATATAATATTGCTGACTAAGACAGAACAAGCACAATCTTTGACGTTAAGGAAAGCTGAGTTTGATTCTAGCTCTCCCAATTATTATATCTCTAGATCCTGAAAGCACTAATTTTCTTAACTGTAAAATTTTTTTAACTTCATAGTACACTTTGAGGAGAAAATTAAAATAATATTTACTTTATGAAAATACAGTATTTACCTAAAATCTTTGGAATTTCCCAAGAGATTGAGGTATCATCATATACATGAGCCCCTCCCCCAGGTCATACATGAGTTTATAGTAATGAGATGTAGAGGCTGATGATGGGGGATGGCTGTGAGGAGAGCTAGTCACGTATTAGAGAGAAGGCCTTTGAGTTCTGTGGTTATCAGTCCAACCTTCTGACCTCTTGGGAGGAGAGGGGGGCTCAAGATTGAATTCAGTCATGAATTCAGCTTCAGCGACTCAATAGGTCATGACACCAGGGCTCAGTGGTCTTCCTGGATGGTAAGTGCATTTATGTGCCTGGAGAATCCCACACCTGATTCCATGGGAACTGTGTATGGGACCTCCACACTTGAAACCCTCCCAGCCAGTCCTGCATGTCTCTTCATTTGCTTAGTCCTGATTTGCTTCCTTTATAATAAAATCATGGTCACAAACACAAGGCTTTTCTGAATTCTGTGAGCTGTTCTTGTGAATTATCAAACCAGAAGGGGTCATGGGAAACACCAAGTTTGTAGCAAATCATTAAGAAGTGTGGGCAGCCTAGGTCCTCAAAAGCAAAGTTAGCATCTGAATTTGGAGGAGCCTTTTAAAGAGGTGAACTGTCACCTTGTTGGTTTTGAACCAATTTTTGGTGACTGAAATGAGCTTCAGTGCCCTGATTGGTACCGGAATATATGCAAAATATTTAGAGACTATCTACCTCATCATGTGATGCTTAATGTCAACTGTCAACATGTCACTTAAGAGACGAGCTTCTGAGGTCTGCTCTCTATATGTGGGCATGCCCATGAGGGGTGTTTCTATTAGGTCAATGAACCTGGGAAGGCAATCTTTAATTGTGGGCAGCACCATTCTTGTGTCTAACTAAGGTCCTAGGCTGAATGAAAAGAGAAAGTCAAATCGAGAACTGGTTTGCTCTGTTTGCCCCTGAGAGCAAACACAGTGTGATTACACTGCCTTGAGTCTCCTTCACCTTGATGGATTGTACCCTTCTTTCCTTAAGGTGTTAAAGGTTAGGGAATTTCAACACAGTAATAAGACATGTAATGCACATGATGAGAGCTAAGGAAAGACTATGTTCTACTGCCACGTTTTGTTATTTCCATCGTCATTTTATTGATCAAGTTATCATCACTTGAGTAATATTCCGGAATATGCATTTGATGTGGGATTCCCCTCAGTATGCTGTGACTACTATTGGTTAATAAAGAAACTGCTTTGAGCCTATAAGAGCAGGGCAGAACAGAGCTAGGTGGGGAAAATGAAACTGAATGCTGGGAAAAAGCAGGCGGAGTCAGAGACAAGCCATGGAGCCGCCAGAGACAGATATGCCGAATCTTTGCCGGTAAGCCACAGCCACATGGCCATACACAGATTAATGGAGATGGGTTATATTAAGATGTAAGAGTTAGTCAATAAGAAGCTATAACGAATGGGCCAAGCAGTGGTTTAATTAATACCGTTTCTGTGTGGTTATTTTGGTTCTGGGCAGGCAGGATGAATAAGTAACCTTCTACTACATGCATTGAAACAATATTTCACTATTATCTGACACCCTGTTTAACCAGAATTCTATGTAGCATCTCTCAGCTCTCTCTAGCAATAGAAAATGAGGGTCTGCCCTACCCAGTTATGGAACCAACCAAACCTACTATCCTTGCCTCGGCTGAGCAATAAGCAGGCTCTAGTTGAAGGGTCCCACCTTGCTCTCCTTCCAAAGTACAGAAGGGATGAGACCTGTCTTTGTAGTCACTGGTACAGGTGGATTTTCAGCCAAGCCGGAAATCCTAAACCTTGTGTTTAGAATCTGAGGATTGCTACCGAGACAAAGGGCAGGATTCCCCACTCACGAGCTCATACTTGCCTAGCTAGTGAAGGCATGTGCTTTATACCAAAGAATAGTTATCCCGATCTGGGCAATACAGTCCTAGATAAGCTTTTTCAAATGTGTAAGTCTAGAAGAAAACATAAGGGATTTGAAGTCTGAGAACACTGTGTTCAAAGCCAGTCTGTCACTAGCAAATTACGTAATAAACAGTAAGGTTTTCTCACTCTCTGAGTTGCAGTTTTCCTCTTCCATAAAACTGGACACTAATGAGCCTTCCATGAGATTGGGAAGAAGCAATGAGACAACAAACAGGCACTGCAGTGCCTGGTTCCCTTAGAAAGCAACCAAATGCATTTGCCATCTTCCTTCCCTTCCTGGAGAAAGGCCATGAGGGTGGGGGTGGGGGACAACCCTTCTCCTCACTGTTTTAAAAGCCCAGAGCAGAAAGCTTTCTGGGGTCAGGTTACTGCTTATTCCTTTCCTGAAAGGAGAGTCTTGGGTTACAGTTACTGTAAACATCTCTGAAACACCACAGGCAGAAAGATCAAGGAGATTTGCAGCTTTCAGAAGGACCTGAGGTGTCCCGCGAATGGTTGGATTTCAGGACCTGATGGCAGTCTCTCATGGGAAGGGCTTCCTTCTCCATGTACCTTCTTAGAAGATGATCTGACCTTGACACTTGACTCCCCCACTTCATCTTTTTGTACGAGTAGCATTTTTTTCTGTCACTTTGGTGCCTGGAGAACAGTTTTGTTGAGCATTCACCACAAGGAACAGGGCTGGACTTTTCCATTAATAAAAACATTTTATCCAGTCAGAGCTTTCAGCCTTCTTCTCCCATCTCTAGCGGAGGCTAAATTCCTAACTGCTGGGGAAACAACTGAGGTAGAGGTGGCTGTGAACTACAAAATCATATTCAGCTCTCTGTGATGTACCACAGAGTAGAGAAAGGGGAGAGCCTCCAGAGTGTGACCCTGATGCGGTATGGTTTACTGGACTCAGAAACACCACTAGACTAACTAACACTGGACAACCAATAACCATGTATTTGTATTTAAGAATGTGTGCAAATGTTGATAATAAAAATGCAATTTTCAATATATCCACTATATAGAAAAATTAGAGACAAAATGAGTATACAACCTAGAAGGAACTAGGTAACCTGGGTTAGTCAATTGCTTGCTGGGCAAACATCAAGACCTAAATTTAGATCTCCAGCACCCACTTAAAGAGTCTTATGTGGCTACCTGTGCCTCTAAGCCCAGTGCTGGGAAGGAGGAGCCAAGAGACTCCCTGGGGCTCATTGGTCAGCCAGTCTATGACTCACTGGGAGACCCTGTTTCAAAATATAAAGTGGAGAAGAAGTTGAAAAAGGTACCCAAGAACATTCTCTAACCCTCATATGCATGTGTGTGCTCACACACACACATACACACACACATGCAAGCAAACACATGCATGCACACACACACACACACACACACAAAGAAAGAGAGAGAGAATTAGTTAGATGTTGCATTCTATATTATAGATCACAATTTAGTCACTTAACGTGAAGCTGTAGTCAGGTGTGTCTGTGCTCACTCACAGCCTCTGCACTTGGGAGACAAAAGCAGGAGGAACTCAATTCAAGGCCTGCCTGAGACACATAGTGAGCGTCTGTTTCCAAACAGGCCACCTGAAATCATTTTTTAAAAAAAAGCTGCAGAAGGACATTTACTAATACATTTACATATTAGCAATCTATATGTGTAAAACATAGAGTATAAACTTATATATGGGACAGTCTAATTTTTATGAAAAGGATGAAACTACATGTTTGTTTTATGTACACTATGAATATGGTAACAAAAATATCTAAAAGAGCATCGCTAAGATGCAAATGAAAGGTGGGCACCGTAGCACATGCTCGTGCTCCCCGCAGTGGGAAGTTGACATAGCAGGACAGTTCCAAGTTCAAGGTCAGCCTGGGCAACATTGTGAATCTGGAATCCAGGGCTGCAGAGCAAGACTGTTTCAAAATTAAAAATGGCAAATGATATAAATAGAGTTGGGTTTGTTTTCTTTTTTTCTGGAACATGGTTTCCATTTTTCCATCATTAGTATGTATCCTTGCATAGATTTTAATTATTTGGAAAATAGTAACTTTTGATCAACATGGTAGGCATGATGAGATACAGGGAAACACAATAAGAGTTACAGTGGAAAAAGAAATAGTACACAGAGCGGCAAAACATGACAAGAGACAGAAGGGAGAACAAGCCCCAGCTTGGATCCATGTGCAACTCACCTGTGTGCAGGGAATCACGGGCGAGTCACATACTTTCCGGTGCAGTTCTTTTCTGTGGAAAAGCACGTCTTTCCACATGTCAATATGATGTCATTGAGACTGGGCGCATAGCTCGGACATGCTCTGGATCACAGCAAATCTCAGATAGGGCCAGCACTCTGGGTTTCCACTACTGATGTGAGCAATGGGTTCGTTGGAGTGTTTATTTAGAATTCCCGTTTATTTTGCTATTATTAGATTATATTCTGGAAATCTTTCCATGCATCATGGAGAGCAGATTCTCTGTTGGAACTCCTAAATTGGTAATCATTTCCATTGGGGCCAGAGGGGCCACTTGTCTTTTTGCTTCTCTGTGAAAGCTAAGGTCTTTGACCATGGCCCCTGTCATTCAGTTTTGCAGTACAGGTTTTATGAAAGCAAGAATATAGCTTTTGCAGAGTATGGTTTCTGGTCATAGAGCAGTGTAATTCCCTGGAAAGAGAGCTAGGAGTTTGTGGTGGCTTTTAAGACAGTGTGTTGGCCACAGAAGAGAAGTGATGAAATACAGATATATGCCCAGGTTGTGCAGGCTGCTTTTCAGCTTGTCTGGCCTTTGTTACTTCTCCCTGCTACTCCACAGCTTATGTTCAAACCTTTGCAATGTCTAATGACATGGGAAAATGTTCATCTAATCATTTAAGAGGTATAAAGGGTGATTGCTATCCATTATTAATTCAAATCAAACAACTTGGCATGGAGCATCTGAGGCTGAATAAGTGGCGATGTTAATAAGCTTACAGTGTGCTTCTGAGGTTCTCCTCCTGATTAGTTCTGCTCCGTGCACATTTCCACGTCTGCAGAAAACTGGAAAGCTCAATCTGGGGCTCGTTCTGAGAATCATTGTCAGGTGCCTAATTAGGTTGCATTTTCAATCTCAGCTTAATCATGGGTTAAGTAGGTGGTCCTTGACTTGACATTCAGTGCAAGCAAAGCTATAAATAAATAAATAAATAAATAAATAAATAAATAAATAAATAAATAAATAAATAAATAAATAAATAAATAAATAAATAAATAAATAAATAAATGGTACACGGGTCTCCTCAAAAGCCCCTGCCTGACTCCTTTGTATTCATAGCTTGCGGTAGCTATAGTAACCAGCATTTAAGACACAAACACACAAAATCAAAGACTCAGGCTGAAGCGACTGCTCTCAAGTGACTTTGTTCTGCATCTAAGATTTCCCTTCCTCTTTCTGCATCCTATTTTACCCCAAAGCCTCAAGGGACAAGTGTGTAGCTCGAGGTGAACATACCAATATCTAGAGGAACAAAAAGACAGAGACAGGCTGCTTTTAGGCCACCTGCCTGTTAGAGAAAATAAGAAGATGCCCATGCCCATTTTGGCTCAAGACACTCAGCTCACTCTGCGTTCTGCTGGCAAAGAAAGAGCCCGGCCTGCAGCAGCCATGCATCCTGTGAGAAGTGCCCCTCCATAGGCGGGGATGGAGTCAAGTCTTTCCATTGACTGGTGACAAATTCAGCCTAACCTTTCTGAGGTTGGCAGGGGTGGAGTGTGACTTCTACATCTAGACTGAAAGAGAACAGATGAGTTTCCAAGTATCGACTTCTTCACGAACAGAGAGGATGAGAGCAACGTGGGAGGGGCACCAAGCACAGGAAATGCACCGGGGCAGCAGTTTGTAAACATTCTACTTCATCTCGTTTATTTCGACGGCAAACGAGTGCAGCATGTTCAAATTGAAGAAGGGATCACGACCACATTCGGGCAGTTGCATTGCTCCAACATAAAGGCACCCTGGTAAATCCCATCAGAGACTCACTCACAATCCTCAAAGCACACTCTCAGCATTCCAGTGATTGAGAATGAGTAACTCGTCTTCCATGCTGAGTGATATGGCAGACCACTCCTCTAGAAATCTCTTTCTTGAGACACTAGACATGTAATTGCATCACAGGGCATATTACCTAGGCTGGTGATTTTTAATGTTTTAATTTAATTTATTTATTTAACATCCCAATCACATTTTCCCCTCCCTTCTTTCCTCCCACTCCCCCCCTCCAGTCCACTCCTCCTCTGTTTCTGTTCAGAAAGGAGCAGGCCTCCCATGGGTATCAAAAAAGCATGACATATCAAGTTGTATTAAGATTAAGCACCACACCCTTGCTCCCCCTGTATTAAGGTCGGCCAAGGCAATCCAGTATGAGGAATAGGTTCCCAAGAGCCAGGTCTAAGTGTTAGAGACAGCCCCTGCTCCCGTTGATAGGTATCCCACAAGTAGACCAAGCTACACAACTGTCACTATATGCAGAGGGCCCAGGTCAGTCCCATGCAGGCTCCCTGGTTGTTGATTCAGACTCTGTGAGTTCCTATGAGCCAGGTTGGTTCTTTCTGTGGGTTTTCTTGTGATGTCCTTGACCCCTCTGGCTTTTACATTCCTTCCTCCTTCTCTTCAGCAGGATTCCCCTAGCTCATGCTAATGTTTGGCTGTGGGTCTCTGCATCTGTTGGCATCATTTAAGACTCTCTGGCGGCAATGGGGTAGTCAACAACCTGATCACAGGAAATGGCCAGTTCAGTCTCTGTATCCACTATTATTAGGAGCCTTAGCTGGCCTCATCTTGTAGATTTGTGAGAGTTTCCCTTGCATCAGGTTTCTACATGACCCGAAATTCTTCCCCTTTCCAGGGGCATCTCTTTCAGTACTCCCCCTCCACCCACCTAAACCTGATCCCTCCATCCCCACCTGCCTCCAGTCCACCCATGAGATCCCTTCTATTTCCCCTTCCAGGGGAGATCCATGTGTCCCCACCTTGGGCCTTCCTTGTTCCCTAGCCCCTCTGGGTCTGTAGATTATAGCATGGTTATCTCTTACTTTACCTGGGGGAGGGTATTCTTATACATGATCCCTCAGGTGAATGACAAGCTAGTCACTCTCAAAGTGTTTCTTTAAAAAGGTAGTTTGTTGTTTTGTCTAGCATATATGCCCAGAGGAAGTATTATGTTCATAACACTTGCTTTTAATGTGGTCCCTTTCTTTATGAAGTCAGAATGTTTTGTGGCGGATTAAATTCACAATTTGAAAAGGGAATGAATACATTTGAGCTTTTATGACTTACTCTGTCAAAAGAATACCATTAAGAAGCCCTGAAATAAACCCCGTTTCATGCCTGAGGGAAAAGTTGAATAATTAATGGTTTGAGAAAAATTATTGTGTACAATTTTATAATGTATAAGGTAATAATTCATTAATTAGATGTGGGAACATGCATGATGTCACTTAGTTAGCAAAGATCTTAACTGCAATCCATTTAAAAATAAGTTGGACCAAAAGCCCTATAATGTGGGAATAAAAAATATTAAAAAATATGACTCTCAAGACAAATGCTCCTGAGTTCCATTGCATCTATGGATGAGAGTGATGTAGGAGGGTCATCTGTGTATGTGTTACTTTCATTGGTTAATAAAGAAACTGCCTTGGCCCTTTTG
>LOEQ01000781.1:282191-301234 GCA_001685075.1 Bramus lutescens | reverse complement strand
CCTGCCTCTGCCTCCCAAGTGCTGGGATTAAAGGCATGCGCCACCACAGCCCAGACATGCAGTCATTCTTTACAAAGCTAATCATTGCGTGCCTTTGGAAGTTAAAATTTTAGAATCACAGCTGCAAGAGCTGAAAAAGAGAAAAAATCTAAAGAGATAAAATAATCTTACATTAGGGCAAAACTGAATGAAGCCCATTCCAATGACATAGATCCTCATGTTTCCTTAAATATCTACAGGTGAGGACTATGCCCAAGGCCCAGATAGCTGACAGGGAGGGAGATCCTACGGGAAAAGGGGGTGGTGGTAAAAATGCAAAGATAAGACTAAATTTCTTTTCATCAGTCTAGAGAGGAAAACTTCTCTCCCCCATGCACAATGTTATATGACCAAGGAGTGTGAGGTTCTTTCTGGGGTGTGTGTGTTAAAGAACAGTCTTCAAGGACACAGAATCATGCCTCTCATATGAATATAAAGTAAGTTCATGAAAACGTCTATTTAACTCATGGTTTAATGAAAGAACCAGCAAGATACTACAAGCAGTTACATAACATTCAAACTACTTATAGTGAGTCTCAGGAATATGGAAATGATCGTTTGGTGAAAGGCTGGATTCATTTATTTATTTGTTTTAAAGAATGCTTTTATGTGTTCTCTGAAAATTTCATCCACATGAAAATGTAGTTTGTTCATATGCAGCCCCAACTCCCCACTCCCACTGTCTGAAGATACTCTCAACATTTTCCCCTCCCCCTTTCATGTCCTCTCGTTTCCCCTCTAGGTCACCATTGAGTGCAGTTCACGCTGGCTATTGGAATGTCGGCAGTGCTGATTGGTTTGATCTTATGCAGGTCTTGTGCAGGTAACTGTAACTGCTCTGAGTTCCCGAATGCGATGGCCATGCCTTGTCCAGAAGACAGCATCATAGAAATGATCTTGAAGGGCAAATCCAGAAAGCAGATTTTGTTTGTCTTGGTGTATAGTACCTGAATCTGAAAACTAAATAGCAATGGGCTATGTTAAAATTGTATTTTTGTTTTTGTTTATGATATAGGCCTCTGGATCCTTTTAATCATGTTTCTATCTATGTCTGATTTAAATTTTGTCATTGTCTCTATCTTAGTCAGGCTTTCCAGGAAACTAGAACCAACAAGATACCCCCTTCCCCAACCACACATACACATTGTAAAGAAATGACTCACAGAATTCTAGAGTCTGAGCGGTCCCACGGGAATTGAGTGTGAACTCTCCCTCATTCAAACACTGTAGATGGCAATGTATTTTACTTCCTTTACCAAGTCAGACATGGACATTTTCTAAATATACCCTGTCAGATACACCCATGACAGTATTTAACCAAGTAACTGAACCAGATGGCCTGGTCAAGTTGACACATAAAATAAGCCATTGTGTTCATTTTGATTAGATTGACAATCAAGTATTTCTTAAGCACACAGTCTTATTTTAACTAAATAACCAAATCTCCTATAGTGACTTTGGTTTTTGCCTGTTCCAAAGTGGCCTGGCCCTTGATAAAACTGGTAAATGGGTGCCCCCCCACCCCTCCAACTCCTTCTATATTCTAATTTAGGCAAATGATTTTCAAGGATCTAACACCAGGAATTGCTTGTGCATTGCTGCACACTTGTCCTGCATAGATAATCCAAGTGCTGAAGGTATTTCCTGCTCCCAATTCACCTACAAAAACTGCCTGTCTGCGTTTCCTTCCCTACAATTCCTATTACCTTTTAATTGGGTAAACTGGTTTATGGTAACAAGTAATGATGTTCTTTTTCCAAAGATTATTTGCATTTTAACCTCAGAAAACACTGGAACACAAACACCCCCCTGAGCTCCAGTCTATGGATGAGCACGCTCTGGTCCAGCTACATGGACATACAGCCTGGGGAAAATCCCAAGTTCTAGAACTTTCCTGCATGTCTGAAGTGTTGCTTCTAACATTTAGGCCTGCAAAGTTGCATGTGAGTTTAGCTCCATAGTCAATGCCCAAATAAGGCCCAGGCAAGGTGAGGTACCAAGGGGTCCCGTACTGCTTCCTTCATCTGCCATATTGGAATGAGCTCAGGAAAATAACAGCTGCAGGAAAAGAGGCACAACTATGAAAACATGTATATATTGAGTACTGCCTGTGTTGAGCATCACACTCTTCCTTTTTTATCAGAAGGGTCCGATTCTGCAACCTGAGATGTTTACGGTGTATTGAATGAAGTCAGTGCCATAAGAGCCATGGTGGCAATACATAGAAAAGTCCTATAACTCCTTAACTCTGTGTTCAGTTGATTTTCAGGAAGGGTAGCAAATCAATTCAAGAATCGTCATCTGCTGGGCATAGCATTGAGTGCCTTTGATCTCAGCATTCATAATACAGAGGCAGGTGGATCTCTATGAGTTTGAGGCCAGCCTGTTCTGCATGGCAAATTTCAGGATAGTCAGGGCTATACACTGAGATCCTGGCCAAAAAAAAAAAAAATAAATAATAAACCAGTCATGTTAGCAAATGATATTGGAACAAATGTGTATTTACAAGCAAAGAATGAAATTGGACTTCTATCTCATACCATACACAAAAATTAACTGAAAAGTGATCAAAGATCTTAATGTAATAGTTCAAACTGTAAAACTCCCAGGAGTAAGACTTCATTGCTTTGTGTTACCCTTGAAATCCCCCCTAAAATCTCAGCCCAAGGAATAGCATCACTCTTCCCATGTCAATTAACTGAATTGGGATAACTCACAACAGGCGTGCTCAGAGAGCAACCTAAGCTAGATAATCTCTCACAGGTGTGCCGGAGTCTTGTGTCCTACAGGATGCCAGAATCTGTCAAGTTGATAACTAACACTAACCATTACAAAGCTGTAATTCCTCCTCTGACTGCATTTGGAGCAGAGCCTTTAAGGAAAAAATGAAATCAATGAGCGTGTAGGGTGGGGCCCTTATCTGAAATGATTCTGTATAAGAAAGAACCTCCAGAGGTAACTTTCTGGTATGCACACTTGGGGCGTGTGAGAACAGAGCGAGACAGCCATGCCACCTAAATGCCACAAAGAAGGGTAATAATCAAAACCCAACTCTGCTCTAGCATCTTGACCTGGCCTTTAGAACCAAGGAAAAATACTTTTGTGTTGTTTAAGCCTCTAGTAGTTTGTTATGGCATCCGAGAAGACTAATGTCTTAGGTTAAGTAAGGCTTCTTGGTTACCGCCACAGCAGCCAAACAACCAAAGAAAAAAATAGGTAAGTTTGACGTCATTGAAATGAAATAGCTTTGTGCTTCAAAGGATGTCATCAAGAAAGTGAAATGACAAGCCATACGATGAAAAGAGGGGAATTGTGAATCATCTAGGGCTGACGAGGGACTTGTATCTGGACTATGTAAAGAACTCTTGGATAGACATTTCTCCAGAGAAGGCGTCTAAATGGTCAATAAACACATGAAAAGATGTTTGACCTTCTCCAGTCATCAAGGAACTACAAATGAAAACCATAACTCAATACCCCATCTCACGAAGCAGCATCGCTCTAATTTTAGAAACAGACAATAACAACTCTGGGGCAGGATGTGGAAACACTGGAGCTTTTGTACACTGTTGGGGTGGGGTGGAAACTGGTACAGCCACTCTGGGGAGCTGTGGCAGTTCCTCAAACATTTCAATGGAGCTGCTATCTGACCCAGAAATTCCACTCCTAGGTATTTACACAACATAAATGAAAACATCTGTCTAGACAAAAACCGTACACAAGTGTTTATACCGACGACGTTCATTATAGTTCCGAAGTGGAAACCACCGTGATGTCCATCAGCTGAGAGGATAAATACATGCCAGAACATCTAAAGTGTTGAGACTTGGCACAGCACGGATGGTGGACCTTGAAAATACTATGTTGAGTAAATAAAGCCAGTCACAAAATGTCACATATTGTAAGATCTCTCTTTTCATAAAATGTCTACGATAGTCAAAGCCCAGAGAAAGAAAGTAGATTGATTGGAGGTTGCTGTTGGGGTAAGGATAACAGAAAGTCAGCAGTGAGAGCTAATGAGGATGGGACTTACCAAATGCTGCCAAATTAGACCACAGCAATAAGCGTGTAGCTAAAAGCCACCTTAAGCATGCGAATTTTAAGTCCTGTGTGACATTTCTCAATAAAAGTGTATTGTCCATGAGTACCGGAAACAAGGGACATGTTTGGATGAGAAGTGGGCCAGCTTTACAGAGAAACTGACATTTGATCTGTGTATTAAAGCATGGAGAGAAGAGTTTCGCATAAAGAAAGATGAAAGGGCTTGGCCTGTGAACTCCCTGGTGTTTGGGAGACACGTGCCCAGCATGTGATGTAGCTGGAAGGTTAGTGCAAATGGGACCAGGAAGTAAAATGAAGGCCTGAATCAGCCAGAGTCTTGGCAGCAAGAGAAAAGCAACTGCAGAGGAGAAACTTGATTGACAATCTAATAAAGAGATTGTCCACAGAAGTATGAGCTGAGTTCTGCGGGCCCTTGCCTAGAACCAGTAACATCCTAGGTCATTATGAACCATTGGCCTGATGTAACTAATAAAGGGCTAGAACTCAGTAAGTACTGTAACTGCAGGGAAGAGCCCAATCTGTATGGACCTTAGGGATGACAGCGTTGTGAAACACCAGAAGCAAAGAGCCCATGGAAAATAGATGATGGCGTCTTTCTCGCCTACCATCCTCTTCTTGCCCTTCACAGAAGGCGAATGTGCAAACAGGTCAGCATCCTGCAGTAAAGAGCAGAGGAGTAAAGAGCGGAATCCTGAAGAGTGGATCTGGAGAAAAACAGCTCAAGGTCAGAGCATAAAAGACTCAAGTGTCTTGCCAAGAAGTCTGGACTTTGTCCTGTAGACAGGAGGAAACCATAAAAGGACTTAAGCTGGGAAGTGACTGCAGTATGATGGTTTGCGGGGAGAAAGTCTGAGCCACTGATTCTCAAAGCCTGGTCCCCAGGCCCAGCAGCATTTGCAGAATCTGGAAAGTCGTCAGCGAGGCAAACCCTCGGGTGCCACCAGAACCTGCTGGATCAGAAGTCATGGGGCTAGAACAGACGATCTGTGTTTTGGCTAGACCTTTCTGGTAATTCTTATTTGCCCTGGAGTTAGAACATTGTTCACAGGATCAGAAAGATTACTGGAAGACAGAAAGCACATGTGATTTGATTGTGACCCTTGGGTAGACTCGGATGGATGGTGACTGAGGACGTGGGGAAAGGGCTACAAATGCTGCAGCCCCAAACCCTTACCTCACTACTCAGAAGCACAAAGTTAGGCCATTTAGTATGTCAGTACTGATGCACACTTTCAGTTTGGGGCATGAACTGGCACTTGTTGAAGATGGCCTACTTTCTCCCTTTGAGAAAGGACTATGTGTGAAATATCGCTTGCCCTGTCCAGGAACCAGGCATTCTGGCAAAAGTCATCATATTTGAAAAGAATTTAGATGTCCAAAATTAAGAGATTGGCTAAACAAATGATGGTAAGTTCTTAAAAGTAGTATCATGCAAATGTTATAATTAAGATTCATTAGAATGCTGTCAAACAATACGTTAGCTTCTGCGTTACACAAACTTTATAAAAGCCGGGACATAAACTGGGGTAACAGATATGAAATGTTGATGATTATCTCTACTTGACAAAACTACATGACCATTATTTATTCTTTTAATTTATTTGTATTTTAAAGTTTTTCATAATGAACATCCTTTTTGAGAGAAGAAATATGAGTTATTATTAAGCCAAGCATGTAAACACAGACCTGCAGTCCCAGCTATTAGAAGCTGATGGCAGAAGGATGGCAAGCTTAAGGTCTTCCTGGGCTCTAGACCGGGCTCAAAGTCAGTCTGGGTGAATTAATCAGACCCTTTCTCAAAAGAATAAGTAAAATTGGGGCTATAGTTCAGTGATAGAGTTTACCTAACCTGAATGGAGTGCTGGGACAAATATGTCAATATTTAAGTACATAAATATGAAGCTATGTGCTGACCACATATAATAAAACTGACATTAACAGAACTAAAAGAGGAATAAAATGGGAAGATATATGCAAATTATGTGACATACTAAGTAAGTAGAACAAAGTAGTATATAGAAGGAGAACATAGCAAGTAGAAAAAGGACTTCTCAACATAAGAGTTGTTAAGATTGGCTAAAGAGGTGGCACACACCGTAAAGGTGATTGCAGCCTCAACCAGACAACGTGAGTTGGAAGTGCAGAATGCACAGTGGAAGGAGAGAGCCAACTCCTGAAGGTTGTCTTCTAGCCTCCAATGCACACTCTCACATATGCATTCACACCTGTACTCATACATGCATGCACACTAACGATTAATTATTTAAAGTATTGCAGGAGCTGAAGAGACAGCTCAGAAGTTAAGAGCACATACTGTTCTTGCATAGGTTTGCAGCACCCATGCTAGCCAGCCCTCAAATGCCTATAATTCTAGCTCCACATGATCCAGCATCCTCTTCTGGCCTCCATAGGCACTGCACTCACAGCTATACATAACCATGCACAGACATGCACATGCAAACATAATTAAAGATGAAAATAAAATATTTTTAAAATGTTGCTAATATAAAGTGTGATCTATAAAGAAAGTATGACTGTATTATAAATAAATAAAAACTAATCTTGCCAGTAAATATTAAAAAAACCAAACAACATATACTTTTCACTTCTCTGATTAATTTGTAATAATAAGATTAAAATAAGTAATCAGAGCTTTGTGATAACATGGAAAATAGGTTATTTTATCATGGTTTTACAGGATAAAAATAGTTACAAAATTTTTTAATGGAAATTTCTAAACATTTTCTGAAACCTTTAAAACATAGTCTTTAGCCCCAAAGGAACTATTTCTAAGATTAAAATTAGAAAATTATATATAGAAAGTAGTATATATTTAGTTAATAAAAATTGCAAAACTCGCTTAGCCCCATTACAAATCCAATAATGTAAAATAATATGGTATCTTTTATCTAGAAGTCAACAACTTTATTTTTCCAATAGCAAGCTTTGGAACTCTGGAAATGAGATATGGATGATTTATACTGCTGACAGAAAGCTGCATACACAGATTGAAAGATAAATATACTGTCTATTTTTCAACTGCCATATTCAACTATTTTACTCAATACTTTTGTCCTGTCGTTGGGTGTTTAGGAAAACATGCATTCACAAAGAGAAAGACAAATGACATGCAAATTGAGGTTAGAGAGATGTCTCAGTGGTGAAGAGCACCTGCTCTTGTAGATCTACAAGTTCATGGGGATTCAATGCCTTCTGACTTTCAGGAGAAGTCATCAAACACACATGCGGGACATAGACATACAGGCAAACAAACTTTCACATACAGAAAATAAAATAAAGAAGGTTTTTTTTAAAGATACCTTTAAAAGGGCATGCATGTCTGCATATCACTTGTAATATATAAATCCATTGTGGAGGAGGGGCAGGTTAAATTTTCCATATGTAGGAAATTGGTAAATAAGAGATGATAAAGTCATAATATCAGGGGAAGAGATTGACTTATAGATAACTGAATGAAGGTAGATTTAAAAACATCATTTGTAGGAGGGGGCTGCTCATTTGTTTCCCGACTGCTCAGACCTGAATACTGGTACATAATACCCAATAGCTTATGTGTATTCTTAGCTAGCTAAATTAACCCATTTTTATTATTCTGTGTATCGCCATGAGGCTGTGGCTTATCACATAAGGCTGCAGTGTCTGTCTCCTTCAGACATGGCGTCTCCTTGACTCCACCTGCTTTCTCTATATATCTCTTCCAACCTGGCTATATTCTGCCCTGTCATAGGCTGAAGCAGTTTCTTTACTAACCAATGGTAATAAAACATATTCAGAGCATTCAGAGGAGAATCCCAATCAATCAGCAATATGAAGAACAAATTACAGAATGGTGTAAATAGAACAATATTATTTCTGTAAAACAGTACAAGGTGTTCCTAAATGTTTTAACACATATATTGTACAAACAGATAATATAAGGTTCGGGACTCAGTGGTACTGAACTTTTAACATGTTCCAGGCCTTGGCTTAACTCAAAGCACCACTAAAGCGAAAAAAAAAAAAAAAGTCTTTAAAGTTCTAAAATGGAGGGTTATTTCAATTATACCTTAGGAAACCTGTAGCTGAAACAACATAGGGGCAAGGGCTCTGGCTCAGTAGGTGTCCAGGCTTCCCTGCTGTTGCTGTAATAAAGCCTCTGACCCAAAGCAGCTTAGGGGAGGAAAGGGTTTATTTGGCTTACACGCCAAGGTCATAGCACATCATGGAATGAAGTCAGTGCAGGAACTTAACTAGGAGCCTACAGAAGAAAACCTAAAGTGCTGGCTCTCTCTCTAGGTGGCTTAGGCTCATATTCAGAGTCTTCATTCAGCCCAGGACCACCTGTTGTACCACCCATAGTAGCATAGACCCTCCCACATTGCTTAACAACTAAAACAACCCCTCAGCAAAGCCCAACAGCCAACAAGACAAAAAAATTATTTAATTGAGACTCTTTGCGGTGACTCTAGGCATTGCCAAGATGACAGGGGATGCTAATGAGGACAGCAGGTTACAAGAAAGCTACTTGCCTCTCAACCTGCTGATCAGAGCTCACTCTTCGGAGCTCATGTTACAACAACAAACAGAGGCAGTGGGATGCATCTGTAATCCCAAGGATCCAAAGGCAAGATGAGAAGTAGCGGCAGAGTCACTCAGAAGGTTCTAGGCCAGCTAGCCGGGAGCCCACAGCACCGCAGCAGACAGCAAGATCACCCTGCCTCAGTGAGGTGTAGAGTGCCAACCAGTCTGGAAAGCTGTCCTCTGACTTCCACATAAACTTGCCTACACACATGCACACGCACATAAACAATTTAAAAAGCAAAATACAGGCAGACGTGTGTAAGCTTACAGTAAAGCTTGAGGTAATTATTAAAGTTTAAGAAAGGCAGATGCAAACAATGGTTATGTTAGGGAACGTTCAAAAGTGAGCATTTCTGAGGAATTAGTTTATGGGTAACTTCCCATTTCTCTGTATTTTCCAACTTACATAAAGAGAGTTTTAGCAATGAAAAATAAAGTTCAAGTTAATGAGCAAAATAAGAACTTGAGTCAGCATAGAAAAGAAAGGTCAGGAGCAAAACTCACCTCCCTGACTGGTGCTCGGTGTTTCCACTTAGTACACACACCGCTCTCATTTCAGAAACACTTGCCAGGGGCTCTTCCTTCCCACAAGCAGAATGAATTTCATGCTTCCCAGGCAAATCCTCCAATGGGCAAAAGAAACTGAGCACAAGTTTGTGGTAAAATACAAGACCAGGCACAAAGTTACAGGCACCACGTGCGGGAGCCTGGACTCCAATACTCACCAGTATTTCTGAACTGTAAATCGGGAGGCCGCTTGGCTTAGAATCAGCAGAAATCTGTGTTAAACATGAGCCTCCACATCAGGTGTGGTGGCCCAGCATTCAGGAGCCAGAGGCAGGTGGATCTCCATGAGTCTGAGGGCAGGCTCATCAGTGTATGAATTCCAGGCCAACCTGAGCTACACAGTGAGACCCTGTTTCAAACAATTGATGCTGCTGTTGATGATAAAAAGAGGGAGATGAAGAAGAAGAGGAGAAGGAAGAGGAGAAGGAGGAGGAGAAAGAAGAGGAGAAGGAGGAGGAGAAGGAGGAGGAGAAGTTGCTCCAGTGGGCACAGCAGTGCACACCTCCTATCCTACCACTTGGGAAGCTAAGGTAGGACGATCATAAATTCAAGGATGCCTGTGTTACACAGAATACACAGTGTTCTGTTAGGTTTCTATTGCTGTGATAAAGACTTCAACAAGGAAAAGTTTATTTCATTTCCCAGCTGGCTGAGGGAAGCTAGGGCCTGAACTCAAGCCAGGAATCCAGAGGTCGGAACTGATGCAGAGACCACAGAGGAATGCCGCTCAATGGCTTGCTCACTCAAGACCACCTGCCCAGGAGGGGCACTGCCCACGGTGGTTTTGGCTCTCCCGCATCCATCATTAATCAAGAAAATGCCCAACAAACTTGTCTACAGGCCAGTCTGATGGAGGCATTAGTGCAACTGAGTTTCCTCTTCCTAGATTGTGTTACATTCACAAACAAACAAACAAACAACAACAACAACAAAAAACAACAACAGCCAGGACACTCGTATTCAAGACTGCATGAGCTCCTAAAATGCTGTCTCGGGAAATAAATGTGATGAATTAACTAACTGATTATTTTGAAAAGTGTAGCTCCCCACAAGGCCTGGCCTCAGGGCTCGGCACCGTCACAGATCCCTTTGTATCCGGAAATGTGGAAACCTTTGTCAGAGAGTAGCCATCAAATACCTGAGCTATCTCATAAACGCGGGCTCCTCCTTGCGGTGCCCATCTCAGCCGACCGCAAAGCATGGTGCGCAATGGTGCCTGCGAGCTGTCTTGGCAACAGGAGAGATGGAGTCTACTGTTCTGGCTTCCACTCTTAAGGAAGAGCCTTAGCCTTTTAAAGAAGACCAGAGGGGAAGGAAAAGCTCCCAGAGCACAGTATTTCAGGAGGTCCCATAGAGAAAGAGTAGCATGGAATTCCTCTCAATCCAAACCACTGAGAGGACGGTGCAGACAGCCAGGCCCAGGCCTCCCGAATTGATGATGAGCCTGAGAGAACATAAATCAGATTCCCCAGAATGCAAAGAATGCTTCTGATCCATCACAGAGAAAGCCTGCCTATGAGAAAGGACCCCTTTGAGTCCCTAAATTTCCTTTGATGATAGCAAGTGTTGCCTGACCATTCCTGGGAAGACTGAAAAATTTTTAGGAGTAAAGAAACTGGTCCCTTCCTCTCTGCCACCAGTTTCTGGCTATGGCAGGCAGAAAAGGAACCGTGAAATAGCTAAAATCTTCAGTAGGTATGAGTTGTAGTACACACGGTACCCTCTAAGTTGAATATTCTAGATTAGCCCCCCCTTCTCATGGCAATACTGGCCTCATATATTTATTGATCCCCTAATAAGGTTAGTCTGGAGTGAGATATGTTATAAGTGTAAAATATGTATTTATTTTGAAGACTTTTTATAAAAAGTACAAATTATCTACTTATTAATTCTTAAATTGTATGTTAAAATAATAACATGTAAATGGCTAATTAAAATGTTAAAGTTGAATTCTCCTGTATGCATGTTTTCTAATTAAATTATCAGCTTAATTTAATCATGTTTATTTTAAAACAAAATCAGTTTAATATTAGGGCAAACTTTAGATATTTGTTGAGACTAGAGATATAAACTGTAATATTAGCTTTGAAGATTTTTATTTATTTCTACTTTATGTACATGAGTGCTTTTTCTGTGTGTATGTAGGTACATCAATATACCCAGTACCTGTGGAACCTAGAAGAGGGTGGTGTTGGATCCGCTGGAGAGGGAGTTGTGAACTCAACAGACAGTTGTGAGCTGCTGTGTGGGTGCTGAGATCTGAACTTGAAACCTCCGCAAGAGCAGGTAGTACTCTACTGAGCCATCTCTCCAGCCCAACCTTAGCTTTTGAAAAAAACTTCAATCTATAAACACATAAACTATTTGCACATTAATGGGCTACCACATAATGTTTGCCTGTATGTACAGGTCATGTTGGTATCTCCTCAAACACACGTCAGTCCTTTTCTTTAAAGAGAAATTCCTTATTTTATTCACTATGTATGTATGATGTGTGTTTGAGGTGGGTGCATCAGAGGAGAGCATTGTAGGCTTGGTCTTCTCCTTCCACCTCTATGTGCATTAAACCCAAGCTGTCAGTCTTATTGAGCAAGTCCTTTACCCTCTGAGCCATCTCCCCAGGCCCTGTGTGATCTCTTGGTAGTGAAAATTCTTCGCTCCAGCCTTTGGTGACTCATAGCAGGTAACTGTCAGTCTCCACTCTGCTGTGGCACACTAGCTCTTCGCGCCTAACCTCAACCTAGTGTCCACTGTCCAACAACTGCCCCCTCGCCCCCTTTATACTGTTTCAGATATCGCTCTTCGGAAGGCACGAGTCCACAGGCGTCAGCTTATCTTACATTTCTAGATCAGAGAGTCATGCTCGAAGAATGGAACGTAAGCAGGTGCCGCCAAGCAAATAGCTATTGTCTTTTGATCTCTTTTAAACAGGACAGTTTCCATTTTCAAAATACCTCTCTCTAAGTTTCCCTGAGGGGACTAAGGGATTTCTCTGTTGGAGTTCCCTCTCAGTTTGATCTTCTTAGTCTCTCCCTTCCTCACAGTCAGGGCTGTGTTCTGTCCTATTATTTGCATGAGGAGGAAATACCTCTAGATTCCGTCGGAGATAAGCTGTAGCATTGCCCATCAATGCCAGCTCCCTTCTGCTGGCTACACCTGCTGGCTGTCCATCAGTGTTTATGTATTTTCATTAGTGTTCATGTTTGTAGATGGACTGTCATCTCTCATGGGTGAACACATTACGAAAGAGTGAAGGCTGACCTCGGGAAGACAATAGAGTTCTGGCTATCCCTGAACAATGCTGCTAAAGGAAACTCAGTATCAGAGGCGCTCTGCTTCGCAGAAAACTTCGAGGAGTGTATTTTCTTAAAGAAAAGGGAGCAATGGAGTTAGAATCATAAATAGAATATGCGTTCAATATTCGCCACAGGGAGAAATTTATCTATGAAGGGAAAATTTGGACAGAAAAAAATTGAGATGTGAATATAGACTTATTTTTTCCTTATTTTAGATTTGATCTCATATATATCAGGCTTAGCCTCTAGCGTGCTTTGCAGCTAGGAACAGCTGTGAACTTCAGATTCCCCTGCTCTTCCCCCAGAGTGCCGGGATAACAGATTCACACAACCACACCTCTTTTATGCACGGCTGGGGATTGCGCTCAGGCTTTATGCAAACTAGACAAGAATTCTGCTACCTGAATATGGATTGTAGAGCCCAGTAAGACACGATCTGAACTGGGCAGTACTAGAACCTGTTAGGACTCTAGGTTTGCTTAACTTCAAATTGAGCATGCGTGCATACATCTGTAATCTACCTCCAGCATTTGTGTGTACATACACAATTTGATTTAATCCATCCTTTGTGGCTAGAAGCTTTCCAGCGCCTACAAAAGAAAATCTTTGTGGGGAATATGGGGATTTTAACATATAAGCCTAAAAAGGCTTATGAGATTATAATATTTAATTTTGAAATACTTCTTCCTCTGTGGTTGCTTGTACCAGTGGGCTATTATCAAAACAAGGATTAGCTAAAATCCAGCTTTGGTCAGTTATAGAAAACCTTTGGGTCAAGGAAGGAATTCGTTAAAAAAAAAAAACCCTCACAAACACATTTTGAAGGATTAAGCAAGTCTCTAAAAGTGTGACTCTAGGAATCCTTTACTTTTCTCTATTCCAATATTCTTTCGCCCAAAATGCTTTGTGAACTTTCATTTCATTTCCGTAAAACAAAACGTAATAAAAAGATAAACACCATAGTATAATATTCTGGGAAAATCACAATATTTCATTTGCAATGTTTAGCAAAGTCTCAACATATTTCATTACAAAAGAGCACTTAGAAGTCTAATGGCTGGAAGAGAGAGGTACACGTCTATAACTCTGGGGCTCAGGAGTCTAAGACAGGAGCAGATCCTCAAGTTCCAGGCCAGCCTGGCTTACACAGTGAGATCTTGTTTCAAAAAAAAAAAAATGAAGCTAAGGGCCAAAAAGATGACTCGGCAGTGATTGAGTCCTTATTGCAGAGGACCCAATAGTTCTATCCCGGAATGTCGAATCTAGAAAATGATACAGCCACAAAGAATATGAAAATGACATTCATATGGGGCTGAAGAGATGGATTGTTTGTTCTTCCAGATGACTGATGTTCTGTTCCCAGCAACCATGAAGTAGTTTACAACCATTAGTAACTCCAGTTCCTGGGGATCCAACACTTATTGTGACCTCTGTGGACATCAAACACACATCTGGTACACATACATACTAAATGCTGAAGCACAATAAAATTACTACTACTACTACTACTACTAATAATAATAATAATAAACAAAAACAAAAAAGAACAAGGTTCAACTGGTGAAGGTGCCTATCAGGCAAGCCTGGCAACCTGATCTCAATCTCCAGAGCCCATGTAAAGGGGAAAGAAGTGAACCCATGCCACAAAGTAGTGCTTTGACTGCCATGGCACACATGCCCCCACACTTACATCACACACACACACACACACACACACACAATTGCACACATGAACACAACATTAAACAAATAAAATCTGTAGCAAAGACATGGACATCACATGGAAGAGCAAAGAAAGGGACAGAAGAGAATGAAATAACACAGTGACGGCATAGATATGAAGATGACCTGCCCTAACAGCTACAGAAGTCTGTGAAGGTTTGAAAATCTCCTGTCATATTGCCAGTTAAGGACAATTTGTGTCTGCAATATTCCTAAAATAATCAAATGGTTCTGGAAAACTAGGCATTTGTCATTCAAACGTTTGCATAAATTTGTTCAGTTGCAGCTAAGATGAGCTGTGTTGGAAGAACAGATGGGTGAGCTATGATTTGAAGGGAGGGAGCGGGCAATTTTGAAATCCTAATGTGTACTGGCCTGCAGGGGGATGTAGTGGAGGATGACCTGTGCTATGACAGTGGGTCTCTAAGAGCAACAGGAATGGGGCTGTGAAGCAAAAACACAAGGACCAAGCCGCCATTTCTTTGGCTTTAATGTCAACCATGCTGACATTACCAAGTGCTGAGAAAATGAGCCATAAGACAGGTGAGAGAGGTGATAAAGGCAAACTTCACCTGACTGAAGTCCCCTGGGTGCCATCTATTGTCTCGAGTGAGGGCCAACCTAAATCTTCCCCTTGCTTGACCTCTCTCTCATTCCTTCAAGGATAGACCTGTTCCTGCCAATGGACTTCCAAGGTAACCAAATCAATGCTAACACCTCCATTCTGTTAGGGGATGTATTTGCTTTTCCAGTCTGCTCTGGGAACTTAGTCAAGGCATAACATTAATATTTTTTATTTCTAAATAAAGAAGGGAAATAATACAAACGGGGGAAATGGGCTCAAAATGGATTTGGGGGAGACAATCAATTTTAGGATAGACACTAAAATGGATGGTAGATAAATTGATAGGTTCACCAATAGATAAATAGATGCTATAACTGCCTCCTCTAATAGACTACAACTTCTTGTAAAGTTGTTTTATTCCTCAAGGTAATTATCCTGCCCCAGAGTAAGCAACAGTCCCTTATATGGAAGCACTTCGCCTAATAAAACTCTTCACTCTCTTGGTCACTCTTTGTACACTAATGAAACATTTCTAAGTACAGCGTGGGGAGCCCTTTTCTAAGCTGCTATGCGAGCACACAGCTCAGTGAATTATAGTTATTTCAGAATTTGTTCATTATCCAGTCTGATACCCACCTGCATAGTGCCCAAGCTGATCTGCTTATCCATGGCTGGTTTGAAATCAGCAGCCTCCATTACGCTAACCTATCACTACAGACTCCCCTTTCCTGTAAGAAAATTCTGACCTTACAAATACAGTGAGGAACTGGGCTCTCTTGGTACGTAATCTAACACCACCCTTATGTCTGTCTACATGTGTCACGCACGGCGACACACTCTTGGAATCTCCGTTTTTACACATCAACGGCAAAATGAAATCATAAGAGAAAAATGCAGATAACGGCATAGCAGTAAGATGAGGTTTACACTCTTCGTTAGAATCTTGGGGATGCAGAGGCCAGGAATGCTAAGCATTGGATCTGAGGGGAACCCTTACTTGTAACATTTGCAGATTTCTGTGACGTAACTGTCCCAGTCATGATAGAGTCTGTACTACCAATGTAATGTCACTGAACATAGAGGTGACTAGCTCTGGGAGAGTACCATCATTTCTGATTCAGAAGGAATGGCAAAAGTATCAGTAACATTTAATGCAGTAACAATGATCAAGCAGCAATTTTGGAGTATTCGTTACTTCTGATTTTGATAGATGGAATTGTTATCATCATTATTATTACTGTGTGTGTGTGTGCCTGTGTTCACATGCATGCAGGTGTGTTTATGTGTGTGTGCAGGTGTGTGTGCATGAGTGTGTACACGTGTAAGGAGGCCAGTGAACAATGCCTAGTGTTGTTCCTCAGGACCTTTCTATCTGGTTTTTGTTTGGTTTGGTTTGAGACAGAGTCTCTCTCTAGTCTGGAACTCACCAAGTAAGCTAGACTGCCTGGCCAGCAAGGCCCAGGAATCAGCATGATTTCACACCTCCCTAGGACGGGGCTACACACTCATGCAATTTTGTTGTTGTTGTTGTTGTTCTTTGTTTTGTTTTAAATGTAAGTCCTAACGATTGAGCTTAAGTCCTTGTGCTTACAAGGGGTACTGGTTAGTTTTTATAGTCAACACAATGAAGACCTGGGAAGGAGGAAATATTAGTTGAGGGGTTGCCCATGGCGATGACTGAGGAACTGTCTTGACTGATTATTGATATAAGGTCCAGTTCACTTGGGCAGTGCCATACCTGGGCAAGGGTCCTGAGCTATATAGGAGAGCTAGTCGAGTGGACACCTGACAGCAGGCTTATCAGTCTCCATGGTTTCTGCTCCATGTTCCTGCCTTAGCTACTCTCAGTAAAGAACTGTAACTTGCAAACTGAAATAAACTCTTTCCTTCTCGAGTTGCTTTGGGTTGTGGTGTTTATCACAGCAACAGAAAGCAAACTAGAACACAAGACTTTGCTAGTGAGCTTTCTCCTTGCTTGTCATCACCATCATCACCATCATCACCACCACCACCACCATAATCATCATCATCATCACCATCACCATCATCATCACCACCACCACCACGTAGTAGTAGTAGTAGTAGTAGTCCATCATCATCACCACCACCACCATCACCACCACCATCATCATCATCATCATCACCATCATCACCATTATCATCACCACCACTACCACCACCACCATCATCATTATCATCATCATCATCATCATCATCATCATCACCATCATCATCATCACCACCACCATCACCACCACCACCACCACCACCACCACCGCCATCATCATCATCACAAAACTGGGGATTTAATCCCAGGCCCATGCAAACATTCTACCAAAGAGATTTCGCTTCCCTTCCATGATTTCCATTTAAGTCATGGTCTTACCATTTAGCATAAGCTGGACTCAAACTTTCAATATTCTTGCCTCTGCCTCTTGGGTACTGGGATTACAGGTATGTGTTACTACTTGGTTATTTGTTTAATTTTCAATTTTGATTTTCCTTAGCGACTGGTTCACAAACCTCCTGAAATTTGACAACAGCTCTTCATGGGCAAGTGCCACAATAAATCAGTGGTCTATTCACATCAATCTGATTTGAAAGGAGGCTCTCTTACCATCACATTAACTATGGATCTGTGTTGGGAAAGAATTCCTGAAATGATGGCTGGATAGGATCTGTCAGTGCTGAATCCAGGACACAACCAAACTTTCTTTAAAACTCTATCCTCATCCCTGAACCACCTGGGTTTTCTTGGGAAATTCCCACCCTAGTGTTGACCTTACTCAAAGCTACAAGACTCTCCAATGCTGGTAGGCTCGTCACCAAAGGTAGCACAGCTTCAGATGTAGTTAACGTACATGCAGAAGTCAAGAGGGAGATGACCCTGTTATTCTGAATAACCAGTTCACGTATGTGAAAAGTAATGAGGTTGTATTTTGCTTGGTTTAACCATGTTTAGATTTAAATGAGAGTAATTTTCTAAAACAATAACATAAATCCCAGAGAAGAAAACTTGTCACTTGCAGCAGACAGAGCCAGAATAAAGCATTCCAATGCCCGCCCCTTCCTCTTTCTCTGGATGGCTAGTCTTCTGACAATCCAAAATATTATTTTAGGAGCTTGAGACACAGGGAGAGGGCATAGACAATCCCAGGAGGAAAGGTTACAATCACAGTTTGGTGAAGAGAAAATACTCTCACGATGATAATATGCTGTGACATATTGTATTAAAGTGTGGCTTTTCCATGAGAAATTTCCCATCATTGGGTTCTCATGTAGGACAGGACTAAAGTCGCCCCTAATCTTCAAATCCAGTGCCTGAATGCTAGTGTGACCTGCTGTGAAACATGGCTCTCATACAAATCCTGCACACTGTAATATTTCTGTACAAAGCTGAACACATCTGCCAGGATAATTCCCAGCAAAGAGAATTACAAAAACCCAAACAAAAGTAAACAGAATTCTTTCTCTCCTCTGGAAGCTCAGCCTATCTTTAACTTGATGCCAAGTTCTGCTTCACACAGACTGTCCACATTAGGGTTAAAGAACTCCTGCAGAGGCTAGATGCTTAAAGAGAAAAAGAAAATGAAAACTGTATGACACCCTTGGCAGGGGATGTTTTGAAAGCTAACTTGGAATGGTTTGTTTAAAACATACAGCCAGGGACTTTTCACCATTAGAAGCTCAGCTGAGCTTCTTCTGAGGAGTCCTGACCAGGGGTGGCAGGACCGTGTACCTGGAGGGGAGACCTCCACCTTCAAGCCCTTCACACTCAGCTTTCAGCTTCCACATCATCTGGGTGCGCTGTGCATTTTCCCTTTGTGCTATTTATGAGAAGTTTTAGGTGGCTGTTTTCTGATTTTCGATCGCATCATCCTGATAAGACTCTACGGCTCGAATGTCTATGCGATTATACCATTGTGATTTGGGTTTGTTGAGTGTTGCAGGTTAAATGCTGTCCCTGATCTTAGAAAGAAAAAAAAAGAGCTCATCTTATACAACTAGAGTCATTATAAAAGGAGTGAACTTGGCCACAGGGACAGAAATACATGCATAGAAGACAGTAGGATGAGACAAATAGAGGATATAGCCAGCAACAAACCAATGAGAAAGGGCAAAACCTTAACCTTTCCTCACGCCCTCAGGAGCAGCTATCTGTAGACAGGCATTGACGGTGTGTGGCAATAGTACATGATGTTTTGTTTCCC
>LOEQ01000781.1:254383-272830 GCA_001685075.1 Bramus lutescens | reverse complement strand
CGGCTGGCTGCGGCGCGGGGAGATACGCCTCCCGGGGACCCAACTGGGTTCCCCGCGTCCTGCTTTGGAGGGCGCATCTCAGTCTTGGCTCTGCCGAATCGAGCCCTGCAAAGGACACCTGGGCGGGGGCTTAAAAGCCCTCCCTAGAACCCTGGGGGTGACGGGGTGGCGGATAACCTAATGATAAGGTTCGCTGTGGGGGCAGAAGGCTGGATAATCGGGTTTATCCAACTGGTGCCCTAAACCAGCTGTTTGTCATTGGCTAGTCTCCTAAGTGGAGACTGGAGCGAGGCGAGGCCCGGTCCGACAACTCTAAAGTCCTCTGGATTTTCTCTCCCTTTTCTCCGTCAGCTTCATTCGTTCGTTTACTCAAACATTCATCAAACCCTTCTAAGGTCTTTTGCACGTTGCTTACAGGCAAGGTTTGGGGCGTTGTGTTCCCTCCCCATAACATGTTTTACTGTGCTCAGGAATAGATTTTTTGCTCTCCAGTCCCTCTCTCCCACCTTCAACCTCCGTAGAGCATTCATAGCAAATGCTGCCCGTGACCGTTTTGCCCCCATTGAATTGGCAGTTTCTTGAGATTCGAGCCGTACCTAGTAAATTGAAGCATAGTTTTGCCTGCAAGACGAATCCGGTTGCCATGGCGACTTCGGCCTTCGGAATCTTAACAGCTCACATTGGTGTTTCAATTCGTTGTGGCTCTGCGGGCAGCTGGGAGGGCGTGGCCGGGGGTGTGGTCAAATGTTTGCCCTAGGCCCAGCTGCTCCCTCTTCCTCACCCTCTGGCATCTCTCCTACATAGGTTGGACACCGTTCGTGGACCCCTTTTCCTCCCTCGTGCCAATATACCATCTCAAAAGGAATTGTCTGGGCTTTTGTCTTTGGGCAAACTAAATTTGGAAGATGTCTTTCCTCCATCAAGTGAACTGTATCTTTCCATCATTATCACAGTTAATAGTGTTGGAGGTAGTTTTCCTAACAAGGTCACTCTGTCCAGGCCTGCACAACTCCTTGGTCAGAAATTAGCTTGAGGTGCCGTTACCTGAAAATGACGGGACAATTAATAACTGAAGTTGAAGTGTGGGAGCACAGTTGTCGCAATAATTTTCATAAAATCTAAACACCAGCTGCTGAAGGTCTTTAAAAGTGAAGCTCTGGATGCTGAAGCTAGGAGCCCTAAGTCCTGTGCCAGCTCTCTGTGTGCTACCCTGCCATGGGTTAACCCATTACATTACCTCTGGGGACACATGCCCTCATTGATGGTGTGGACAGGCAAGTTCAAAGAATTCCTAACGTTGATTCTACATTTAAAATCTTGCAGTTCTGAAAATGATCCCTCCAAATAACACAAGGTGTAAACCTGACTCTGACATTGTAGCATTGTTTGTGTTGCTGACTCCTAAACCAAGATCCTTGGGTAATGTCAAAAACGGACAAGGCAGCTATAAGTACTATTTTTAAGTTTATGATATACTTGATACTGCTATTATCTTAAGCATCTGGACTTTTATGTACATAGTCACAATTAGTTGTGTAGATTTTGTGGTTTGCAACTCTTGATGAAGGCAATTGAAGTCTAAGATGTTTGTTTCCCATTACCTGCTTGCATTTTATTCCAAGTGAATTATCTCAGGAATGGGGGATGGTGTATACAGGAGTGTCTATGCAAGTGCATTCATGTGCGGGTTAATGCGTGGGCTGTTGTGCCACGTGGTTAACACTCAACACCTTGTCTTAAGTAGGTGGTTACATCCCTGTGAGACAGCACCAGCAGAGGTTATCAGTCTTTTATTTATTATGTATATATGTATGTATTTTTTGTATTTGTCCTAGGAATTATCATAATAGGAAAATGTCCTTCATTTATTAGCGTATTCACCTTTGCTTCTCCGTGCTAAGCTTTTTGAAAGTAGGCCCTTTGTCTTCTCAGTCTTTCCAGAATGTGGAACAGGTCTTCTAATAAGCATTTGTTAAATGGATAGTAAGGAGGATAGGAAATCCAGGGTCTGTATTCTGTCTCCTGATAGTTATATAACTTGTAATAATTCCCCTGCTGGTTTTTGTCAACGTATCTTGCTACAATTCTTTTCCATGAGTGTAAAGATGATATATTTTGTTACTTTATAGTTGCTTTTGGAATCCATTCACCTGTTACATAGGCTATTGGTTTTCTTGTTATAATTTCTTAGTACCCTAAACTAGATACTTTTATTAGTTGTATTCTCCTTGGCCCAGATAACTTTCCCTCAAGGTGTATGGCGGGAAGCTGGGGAGAAAACCGAAGGCAAAGAGAGCTAGAAGCTTTTGTCAGCTCACCAGCGAGCGGCTCCTGGAGTTGCTGGGAGACAACAGTCTTGTCACCTGGGGCAGAGTTGTTCTAGAAACAGGGTCTGTTGCAGGCCCTTCCGAGGAGAGGACATCCGTCTGGTGTCGGTAAAGCTGTTGTGACGCAGTGGGCAAATCTTGTGGGTCTGGAGTGTGCACCATCTTGAGCAGAGGGACAGGGCAGCATGCTGGTCAGTCACATCCCCGAGTGGAATTTGAATCCCGTCTCTCTATCCTTGGCAGATAGTTCTGAGTGTTGAGAATGTGCTTGTGGATGGTTTTATTTGAGCTGCTTTGTTTAAAAAGCTGCCTTTAGTGTTGGTAATATGGTTCTCTGGACAAACAGGTGTTTAAAAACAAAACACAGTTAAGGCTGAAACAGTTTGACTTTGTAAATATTTAGAGTGTAGCTTTGGCATGAGACTCTTAGGTTCTTCTGTGAAAACACTTCAAAGTTATAGCAACATCAGGGGGAACAAGCCTTTCCCACAAAGCTCAGTACCACTGAGAGTTTTAGGTGTTTGGTTCAGAAAATGATCCATAGAGCTTGTCACTGGGGTGGGAATCTTCCCTAGCAACCTATAGTTGTGCTTCCAAGTTAAGTCTCTATTCTAATAGTTCAGGAAACAAACCAAAACAAAACTATGCCAATTTTGGTTGCCAAACTTATTTTCTGTACAGGGCACGTCAGTTGAAGTGAAAGTGTGTGCCCCCCNNNNGGCCAAGGATGATAATAGCTGTCACTTGTTCTGGTGCTAACTCGGCAATGCAAGAAAGCTTCCCAGTTAGTATCTAAGTTAAATACTCACAGCATCCTTTTTTAGGCGCTCAAAGGATTGCATAGGTACCATTTCCGTGGTCCTTCGTTTCTGTTTGAGACTTGCGAGTAAGTCTGTTGGCAGAACGGCTAGGGCAGGCTGAGGTGAGATGGCTCTATCGATTTTGAAGTTACCTAGTGAGTGCACTGTCTTCTATGTGTATTGCCATAGAGACCATGTCCTCCGCTCATTAGCATCCCCATTGAAAGGAGGACAGATGAAGATGAGATGGCAGCTGATCTCAGTGACCTATATTCTACCTTGCAGACGGCAGAGAAAGATATTGTCTGCTTTTTAGTTTCTGGGATCCTTCCCGCTGTCTCAGGAGCAGAGAACATAGCATCAACAAGGGAGTATGCTTTCATAGTGTAAGAATAGATAGAGTTTGTTGAATCCTCAGAGCATAGCAACAAGGGTCCTGTGTCTACCCCCTCACCTGTGCCCCCAGTTTTTGATTCAGGTCTCATGTATCCCAGGCTGTCCTTAAATTTCTACAGTGGAGGGCAGGCTTGAGGTTTTCTCTTGCCTGTCTCCCAAGTGCTTTGCTAGAGGCCTGCGCTTCTACAATTGGCTCATACCTGGCTCTGCCAGGTCTGAACAAGGCCTTTGTGCATGCATGCCTGAGAGGCACCTTGTCAGCTGAGCTACAACATTCAATGCCACATTTAGCATTTGAATGATAAAGCTTTTGAGTTTCCTTTTTCTGCTATATTTCATTAAAACATGTATATTTCATGTAGACAGTGTATCTGAAAAAAGGAAATATTTTTATATTCTATACTTAAATTTTTTTGGATATTGTCCGGTTTTAGACCCTATTTGTGAGGATAATTTTTCACTGGATTGAGTTCTTCATCTGGGAACAGGCTTTTCACCTAGTAAAGGGCAACAGAGGCCTACTTTAACAGTTAAGAGAGCCCCAACATCTCTGTTTCCTTCCCTTTTAAGGTAAACTTTGAAAGCTCTTTTAACAAAAAATAATAAGAACTTGAGCAGTAGTTAAGCATGCAATCTGATATTTAACATCCTTAGGCATTAAAATAACCCTTTCCAGCTCCCCCTGCCTCAAAAGAGAGACTCATTATAATGTAGCAAATTCAGAGCCAAGTAAACAGCTGTAGTTCTTTAAGCACAGCTACCATTGTGAATTAAATGTGGAAAACTAGGGAAGTGTGTTTCACTTCCAGTATAGTTGCTGTGACTTCCTGACGTTCTCTCTTGGCATCAAACTCAGTATTGTGCAACATTGACGATATTTGATGTAGACAATTGACTAAAGGAGAAACTTGGCAATTTAGGGGAATAATGGGAAAGCTGCACTGTAATGCAGAGATTGCCAGGAAGAGAAAATGCAAACATGAAGCCTGTTTGCCATTAGGCTACTGAAACATAATACTCCTTTGCCAGACTTGGGAAGCTCCCCCGCCTCATCCATCTTGCTGTATTTCTTAAGTATGTCATTCACCTGAGCTCATTCCTTCTATAAACTGCCCTGGGCTTAGCATTGAAAGTTGCTTGTATTCCTGCCAGGCATACAATTAGGATCACCTATTAAGCTGGAGTTTGTCCCTTTCACTTCAGAAGAAAATACTTGCAGTGCAAATGGCAACACTGCCTTTCTAATGGGCACTTGGAATTTAAACTTCCAAAAGTAGATTGCCCAGGTCTTAGCTTTGAGCTTTGCTGGGGGGAAGCAGTTGCCCATCTTTTATATTTTAAAGATGGGCTCTTATGAAAGTCTAGCTATGCGCTGGGCTTTTGTCGTTAGAGAGGTCAGGCCAGGTCTAGAATATGGTTAGATTCTCCTTATTTTTGAGCTGTGCACCTGTAACTCTAGTCATGGTGTGTGTGTATGTGTGTGTGTGTATGTTCATACTTTTGGCTACAAAGGAGACTAAGACTACACAGTACATCAGAGCTCTTCACAGCACAGCCATCACTGCCGGGGCAAAAGGAAGTGTCATATTGAGTTTAGTTTCTACAGATCCTGTAAGCTACAGGCAAAGGTTGGCAGTGGTTTGCCAAGGAATTACATTAGTTGTCCTCTTGCACATTGGGGCAGAACTAGAGACAGCTCGTTGAAAGTTTGCCAAGGGCCACAGTCTGTCTTTTTCCTTTCCCAGGGAATGACAGTTATTAACAGTATGCTTTGGTACCGCTTCTAGGCGTTCCCTTCCCCCTGAATTCCCTGGGCCTGTAGAAGTTGCCCATCACACCCTGTTGTCCCATAAAGCTCCTGCAGACTTGTACAAGAGAGGAACTGTGCTTAGTGGCATTTACCAGGTGAGCCAGGCTGTCCTTGTATGCCTAGTCTTAGATACTTGTGCTGAAGCAGCTTGATACAGCTAAGCAGTGAAATGTTAGACACACGTTATGTTGAAGTCTGCAGCTTTGTAACCGGAAGGGCCCTCCTGGATCCCGAGAACTTACTACAAACTGTCGTTGAGAAATATTTTTTTTTTAAAAGACTGGACTGGAGAGGTGGCTCAGTTGGTAAAGTGCCTGCCAGAAAGCCTGAGGCCCTGAGTTCCATCCCTGGACACAGGGAAAGGAGGCTATAGAGAATGCCAAAAGAGTGATCTGTTCATGTTCAAGGCCAGCATTTAGACTTAAAAGAAAAGACATTGGATGAACGGCTATAATTAATTCAGTATTAGTGGCTTTTAATTCTGGATGATGGTGCCAAAAAAAATCGGACAATAACTTCTGTTTTATTCCCCCACCCTGTTTTGTATGTGGCAATCTTATTTGTACCAGAGTGCTCCCCGCATTGCTTAGCACTCAGTGGTAAGTGAACTGAAAGTCAGGAAGGATGAAGACTAAATAATGCTTGAAATTGAAGCCAGTGACTGAGGCTGACTGCAATGTGTTCTTTGAGGATTAAACGGACAGGCCTGCTTTTATCCTTTTAATAAGAACCAATGAATTTGCTTATGTGTTCCTGCATGAGTTGATGTGCACCACGTATGTATAGATGCCTCTGGAGTTCAGAGGGCATCGGATCCCTTGGGACTGGAGTTACAGATGGTAGGGAACTGTCATGTGGGTGCTGGGTCCTCTGCAAGAGCAACAAGTGTTCTTAACTGCTGAACCATCTCTACAGCCCCCATTTTTGTGTTTTTGAAATGAAGAATAAAGACTAGATTGAACTAGAAAAACTGTGACCCAGTTAAGGCTTCAGATTCTGTGAGTAGGTAACACTTGTAACTACAGAACTCCAGGTCTGTGGAACTGCTTTGCCTGTGACATTTTCTGTCAAGGGCTGATTGAAAATTAAAATCAGGCTATCTATCTATCGTCTGTCTGTCTGTCTATCTTCTATCTATCTATCTATATCTATCTATATCTATATCTATCTATCTATCTATCTATCATCTATCATATATCTATACATATCCATCCATCCATCCGTCCGTCCGTCCGTCCGTCTGTCCATCCGTCCAGCCATCCATCCAGTTTCCTCTTGGGCCACAACTGTCCTATTCTGAAGGACATGGGGCTGCCTTCACATGGCCTGGTTCAGTATCAGGGGAGCCACAGTCCCTGATCGTTTGAGAAAGTCATCCTCCCAAACCCTGAGCCATGCGGCCCAGAACAGGGAGCTGAGTGGCCTCTGAGAGCACAGCTCACATTGCAGTTCTCCACTAGTGCCCAGGTTGTTTTTCTGCTGGAGCAGGACGAGTGAAGTAGGTGGAGGGAGGACCAGGAGTTATTGGATTTCACTTATCTTATCACTGGTTTCCCTCTGGATTGCCTTTATTTACACTGTGTTCTTGGGCCAGGAATTCCTCTAACAGAGAGCAGCACGCACATTCTCAGGGATATGCTGCTTTCCTGGAGATGCACACACTCAGGGACAGACATACCAAGGCGCCCAACAGAGACTATGCAATGAGTATACTCAGGGATCGATCTATAGGGGCCAAAGGAAACAGATAACTAACTACAAGTAGGTTTAAATTTAACATCTATATATGGCTTATATTTGGAAGGAATTCAGCATGAATGTTTGATACCTTGAATGGAATCTTTTTACCTTCCTTGTGCTTTGCTGCCACACAGAGTAAAAAAAAAAATGCCAACTGGTGTGGCATTCAGATTTGGGTGATCCCAGTGAATCCTTTACACTTCTTGGGCCTCCTTTTCCTCATTTGTACAACAGCATGTTCACATGGAACCCTCCTGGGAGGAAATTATACGCTGTTAGGAGTGGAGTGTCAGCAGAACAGTAATGACCTAATTTCTATGGCACTGTGTAATATTGGTTTAATAACATCTGTTGGGCTTGCCTGTTCAGTTTCTCATCCTGCCTTTTGCCCTGGGACATAGACCTGAGATCCTATCCTGTTCCATGCTGGACAGAGCCCACTCCTCTGGGGCGAATGCCAAGCTCTTAACCACAGGAAATTCCTTAGGCTGGAAAGGATGAGGCTGGGCAGTGTCTTTGAGTGGTAGTCCATTCCATTTAAATTGGTACTCTGTCTAAGCTAGAGTAAGACCAGCAGTGGTGCTGCCTGAGATGCCCATGTAGACAAATATGGCTTTGAGTTTCATCCTTTCTCTACCTCCGAAATTCTGGATTACTGAGGTATGCTACCTCTCCTGCTTGACACAGTGCTGGGGATCAAACGCAAGGCTTTGTGCATGCTAGACAAGCACTCCGTCAACGAGGCTGCATTCCCAGCCCAGCAGAGCTCTTCGGCACAGAAGGGCTTGAGCATCTATTCTCTGATCACAGACCTCACCATGCGCTCCTGTCTCTGCATGGCCATTTACCTTGGCCTTGATGATATTAAACATGTAACTCTTTAAAAGTGTCTTTACATTGTTTATTGTGTGTGTGTGTGTGTTCTGGTTTGTTGCCTGTTGCCGTGATAACCATCATGATTGAAAACAACTTGGAGAAGAAAGGGTTTGTTTCATCTTCTAATTCCATGCCATAGTGTGTCTTTGAGGGAAGTTAGGCAGGAACTCAGACAGGCACTGGAGCAGAAACCATGGGGAATGCTACTTCCTGGTTTGCCCTCTCCTGCTAGTGCTCAGCCCGCTTTCTATCAAACCTAGACCACCTGGCTAGAGGAGATGCTCCGCACTGCGGGCTGGCAGGCTGGACTGCCTACATCAGTTATCAACCAAGAAAATGCCTCCACAGACATGCGCACAAGCCAGTCTCATCGAGATTCGGGACTCTAATCCCCTAATCAAGAGTTCCTCTCTAACTCCGGGCTGTGTCATGTTGACAGCTAAAGCTAACTGGAGAGGGATCTGGGGGAGAGAGGAGAAAATGAACTTAATGCATACTCCATCATGTGAATGTGTACACATGGCGGTCAGAGGCCAATTTTTGAGAGTCAGCCCTCTTCTTCCATCGTGTGAGTCCTGGGGTCTGAAAGCAGGCCTTCAGTCTTTGTGGCAGGTAGCACTTACCTGCAAGCCATCTTGGTGGCAGACAGCTTTTAGCTGTGGAGCCCTCTGGCACTGAGATGAGTTTCTTCAAAGGTTTATCCAGTGGTACTCTGGCAAATGGTCCTGTCGTCTTCTCTGATCCCTTGTTTCTCAACCTAAGCACAGCTGAAGACTGGCCTGGATTATGTGGTTTGTGGGGGAGGTCTGCTCTGTGCCCTGTCCAGCAGCACCTCTGCCTTGTATTCAGCATTTGCCCTCGGCACCGCTTCTCCACTCTTGCAGCACAGCCCCAAATGTCTTCAGACATGGCCAGCCAAGTACCTCCTAGAGGATAAACTTGCCCTTGTGGAGCAAGAGTTGCCAGATTTTAGATGGTCCAAGAGCTTTCAACTTTGAAACAGGCTTTCATGTTTAGGGATGAATTGATTTCATTTGGGAATGGAACTGCCCCTGCTGGTTTTATTTATTTGGGCAGTTGGTTAAAGTCAAGTAAAGGTCAGCGGATTAGCCCATTGGGGTCATTTCTCCATTCTTCCATGACCACAGCCTGGGAAACTAGCCACATTTTAAGGCTATGTCCTTAAGCACAACAGGGGACCCTGTGAGACACTGGTGCAGTGTCAGGGGAAGCCCACCAGAGCTAGTAAGTAAATGGCTTTGAAGCCCATGGCCTGGGTTTGTAGGTCAGTCACATTATCTCCGGGCAAGGAAGATAAGGCTTTAGGGAAAGGAGAAGCCAATGCTGTCATCATTGTCAAAGGCCAACGTGCTTTAAAGAAGACTTTGAGCAGCTAAGGTGAAGATAATGTGTGAGGGGCAGGCTTTCAGTTAAACAGTAAGCCAGGGCTTAGGGAGAAGGCTCAGTGGATGATGGGCATGTCGGGCAAGCCTAGGGATCTGAGTCTGAATATCTACACCCACCTAACACGGCAGACACAGTGTTGTCACCTGTGGTCACAGCTGGGGAAATGGAGACAGGTGCGCTCTAGATGTAGTGAGAGACCTGCTCTTAAAATAATGAGGCGGAGAGCAAGGTAGAAGGAAGGGCAAGTGACCTTGACCTCTGCCTTCAGACACACACACACACACCCCTACCTATCCACATGCACAGGTGTACATACCCAGATGAATAAGTATATATATGGTACACACAAACCACACACAGAATCAAAAACAAGTCAACCATAGTTCCTTGTCAGGGCTCGATGGGATTTTTGAGGTCTTCTGTACCCCTCCTCAAAGTCTACTGTGTCCGTTCTTTTAGTTTTCTCCCTCAGCTAGGCATTAGAATTTCCCGCAGCTGATTTGAGAAAGAGACGCATTGGGAGATTGACTCAGGACACCTAGGGCCCCAGCTCCAGGGCAGTTACATTCACCCTAGATAGTCCTAACATGAAAATATGAGAAATAGGAGGATCTTGGGTTTGGGAAGTGCGGGTCTACTGTGTGCCATACTGTGTGCCAGGCTATCTGTCTGTCTGATTAAATGTCTAACTTTAAGAGTTTTGCATTCATTTTGTATGAACATTGTGAATTTTTTTTCATTTAGAATTTTGCATATGTTAGGAAGGTTCTTTTTGCGGGTGTATAGTGCAGAAACCACCTGGTCACAAGTGCCTAACACTGAGATTCTTTGAAATAAAACTGGGCAGGAGAGTAGTCACGAGTGCACTCCCTGGCCTCTGTTCTAGACTAGGCTCAGAAGTAATCTCGAAAGGCGCTAAGTAATTTTGTAGCTTGCTTGGGCTCTAAGGGCTTCCTAGCTGACTGGCTCCACAGAGCAGGGCACATCTGGCTCTGCTTCCCAAGCTGGTGCCTTCCCAGCACCACATCCCCATGGAAGAGCTTGTCTTTGTCTCTGGGTTCTAAGAACCAAGTGTGTGTGTTGGGGAGCATTGATTGATTGTGTCTCTGTGTATGGGGTCACTTGCATGTGTGTGCCATGGTATACATTGGGAGGTCAGAGAACAACTTGTGGGAGTTAGTTCTTGCATATTGTGGCTCCCAGGGATCAAATTCAGGTTGTCAGGCTTGATGGCAAGCAATATAACCCACTGAGCCCTCTCCCTAGCCATCAAGTGGCTTTTAAAAAGATAATTTTCAGATTCAGATTCCTAAGCAAGCGTAGCAGAGACAAGAAAACAATTAACTTTTAGGAATAATATGCGTAATAATTTATGGGCCCCATTATAAACTGTAGAAGCCACACCTGAAAACATCCTTCTCTCATGTAGAACATGTCTTTGGTGTTGGCTGTGGCTATTTCAGAATGCTGTTTTATGGTCTTATTTTTGAAATACAGAAGTCTTGCTCTACTTAATCAAACCTATGGTTTCTAAAATAAATGGATGACCTGTGCGGGAGAGCATTTCCTAAGTGGAAGGATCCTTTCCACTCTGAGAAGTCTCATGTTCTGCCTATTTGAAACTTTTCCAGCTCTCCTTTTTTACTTAGTTCCGCATTCACTTGCTTATTTTGTGTGTATGTGTGTGGTTATGTGTTGTGTGAAGGTCATAGGACAGCTTGCAGGAGTTGGTCCTCTCTTACACTATCAGTGTCCTTCCTTACCTGCTGAACCATCTGTCTGGCCTACTTTTCCATCATTTCAAAGGAACAGCCATAGCCATGTTTGTAGGCTGACTTCTTTTATAGGACTGCCAGCCTGCAAATACTGACACGGAGACTTCTTATTCATTATGAAAGCTTGGCCTTAGCTTAGACTTGTCCCCAACTAGCTCTTATAACTTAATTAATCCATATTTTTAAATGTATGTTCTGCAACATGGCTTCCCCCCACTCTATTCTGTATGCTTGTTTTGGGCATCTCCCATGAGCCTAGATTCACCCCTCTGACTTCCTCTCTCTGCCTGGGAATCTCACCTATCCTCTCCTGCCTAGCTATTGGCCATTCAGCTCTTTATTAACCCAGTCAGAGTGACACATCTTCACAGTGTACAAAAGATTATCTCACCACAAATGTTTATAGGAGTCTTTAATCTCGAATCAGGTTTTTAAGTTTTTTTTTTTTTAATGCTTGCAGTTCTTCCACAATGGTGATTTTGATACTTTCATGGCCAAGATTTTCGAAGGAGATTTCAAGATAGCTAGAAAGAATGTAAGACTTCTTCTGGAGGATGATGAGATGTTCTGAGAATAGTAATAGTTACATGATTTATTAGTACAACAAAAACCACTGAGCTAGGATGTTTCACAGAATGCAAATTCTATCACAGTGAAGGTCTTTAAAAGGCAAACTAGAAACAGTCATGTGAGGAGAACCTCAGAGAGCTCAGAGATACTACTTAATGTTAAATGTATCTTAATGCTTCCTCCAGGCAGATACATACCATGAACATGAATAACTGGTAGTTTATGAACATTTATAGATCATCTGAAATATGAAAGACTGCTAGGAAGACATTTTTGCTGTAGTGGGACCTGGTCTGTATCTTCTAGTCACTGCCTGTCTCTCGCCCACTGCAATGATGAAGTTGGTGATGTATTTATTTTAGTGACATTTGCTTTAAACTTGTTCTGTCTGAGTATTCTGCAAGATTTTTCCACCGTGGAAATTTCGTTCAAGTAGGAACTCTAACCCATAATGCTGTGTGTATCGATAAGATATATTTCATTTGTCAGAGATCATAAAGCTCAAGGTTTCTTAAATTTGGATTCATGACCCTTTGAGCAACTGCACAGTAAAAGAAAATTACAAGATGTTTGGGGAGTTACTCCGTGCCACTGGAAATAGAGTCCATGCGCAGAGGTAGCTCTTGAGAGACTGTGGTGCTGCTCAGCTTCAAGATGTCCTCAAGGCATGTTGGTTTTGCTGCTGCCTAATAACTTAGTGCAAGTTTAGTGGCTTAACCCAGCACTCATCAGGAGTCCAGGTCAGGCAGGGCTGATGTTTTCAGCTGGGGTTTGGTACCCTCTTCTAAGTTCACATAAATATACTGGCACAGTATATTTTCTTGTGATAAAGGACCAAGGACCACTGGCAAGTTCTGGACTGCTTTCTTTGCACAGAGGTCCACTCATGTCCCATGGCATGCATGCCCACCTTCTTGGCAATTCACTGGGAGGATGCTTGCTTTCTTCCATGCCATCAGGGGAAAACTGCTCTGACTCCTCTCTCCCTCCCTCCCTTCCTTTCTTTTAAATGCAATACTAATAGAAAAAGGGCTCAGTGATTAGGTCAGACCCATCATGGAGAATCTCTTTGGACCATGAAATTTAGCATCATCGTGATAGTGACAGCTATTCATGTTCACAGCTTCCATCTCTGGAGTCGTGGAAAGGAGGCCCGTGGACTTAGTAAGTTCTGGTTTTGGCTAGCAGAAATCATGGCAATATGCCCTTTAATATTATAAAAATGGAAACATACAGTTCAAAAGCCTCCAGAATGGATGACTGACTTCTAGACCTTCTCTGTTTTCTCAGATGCTTCTCTTTCAGAGCTGCTGCTTCCCATTGCTTCTCTTATTTCAAATGGGATGAACATGAAGATAAAAGACACTAAGATAGTTTTGTCACACACACACATGCCCAAACAGAATAGTTAGTATAGGTAGTTTGCCAGTCTTCTACATAGGCACAGCTTAGCTACCAACTCAGGGTTAACCTTTTATCTCTACCCTCAATACCTCAGCTCAACATAAATCCTGGATATCAAATTATAACATCTGTAAATAGTATTGTATTTTAGAATACATGTCTAAGTTCAAGACAACCACCCCCCGCACACATACACACAGTGGCCATGCTTATTGTGTATGGAGGCCAGAAGCCAATGCCAGGTATCTTAATCTTTCTCTACCTTATTTTTGGGACACAAGGTCATTCATTGAACTCACCAATTTGGCTAGACTGGTTGACCAGTGAGCTCCAGAGATCTGTGTTTGCTTTCTCAGTGATGTGGTTTCAAGTGTGTGCTGCCAGACCTGGCTTTTATGTGGGTATTGGTGATCCAAACTCATGGTCTACATGCTTGCATGAAACAAGGGTGGTGTTTCCAACTGACCCACCTCTACCATCCATATGAATCTCTAAAAACAACTAACATCCATTTTCACATCTAAAGTTATAGTTAAGGTAATGCATATTAATTCTTAAAAATCTGCAAACATTTAATCAGTTTAAAGTTTTTCTCTCCTTGAAATATTCACCTCTGGAGTCAAACAAGCTGTGTGTGTGTGTGTGTGTGTGTGTGTGTGTGTGTGTGTGTATCCGTGTCTAAGCCTCATGTGTTTTTTTATTTGGCCACTTGTGAGAACTTCATTAGCTGTTCTACAGAATTTCCAAGTCTGGAACTCGTGGTTCAGTCTCTTTCTGTTACCTCTAGTTCTTGTCAATTGGTTAAAATGAAAATAATTGATGCCTTGAGCCATCTGTTCACTGTAGAAGTGGGCAAGCTGCTTGCTGAGCAGTGTGGGGGCATCACTGAGAGGTTCATGTGTAAACAGACATTTAGAGAAGTGAGTACATGGAGGAGAAAAACAAACTCGCCAGGCCCCTCCTCCTTCCCCCAGGTTCTTATTTTAAAGGCCAGTGTGGTGTTTATATGCGGATGATGTAGGGATCAGTTAAGAATCTTCCAGACAGTCTGTAATGGGCAGCTGTGTTTCTATTTTTTCCATTTGCTTAGCTATTTGTTTGGCTCAAATGATTTTTTTTTTAAGTTAGACTTTAGCTTCTTGATAAGGGAATAAAAAGTCTTCCAGCAGAGAAGATTTCAGATTTGAGTTCTGCAAAGGAGCTAGATCTTGAATGATGGCGTCATAAAATTGTTGCTTTTTAAAATTAACTGTGGCATTGCTTGCTCTTGTATATCTGTAGGTTCTGCAAATATACACCCTTTGTTCCCAGAGACATGACAGATACTTTTAAAATCACAGCATTTATGTTAATGGACTCATTTTATATGACAATCACTGGAAGATGAGGCAAAGCAATTTAAACTTCATTTAGGAAGGAAATGACCTTGAGTTGCCGTAAAGAAGAGCGCAGACCAGAGAACAGAAAGCTCCTGTTAAGGGCAGCTAGTGCGCATTTTAGGCTTCTTAGCCTGTGTTGGCCTTGGCAGCTGTGTAACTACTATTGCAGTGCCAAAGTGCCACAGATGATATGAAAACAAATGGGTATGGCAGTGTAAGTGATGGCTGCATTGGGCTGGAAAGGAGTCTGCAGGACATTGCCTTAGAAGACTGTGGACTCATTTTAGGAAAATTATGTTTGCTGTCCCGTGACTGGTTGAAATTATGCACACATGTACACACATGTATATATATTCAATATTTTATCTGCAATTGTGAATATTTAAAGGTAGGGTCTTTAAGGAAAACTTTATAAACTTAAAAAAAGTTTATTACTATATAAAAATGCAGTCAATAATTCAACAAGCACCTTTTAGACTAATCTAATTTGGCAGCATCTCAGTTTGTAGCACACTCCTAGTGTGCTAATGTGTGAATGCTTGCAAGGCCCAGCCTAGGGGAGACACAGAGCCTGGGGGTGGGGGGATGAAGAGACGGAGGAAGGAGAGGAAAGCCTTTTACATTCTGTGGCGCAGAACCCAGAGTGATCCCAGCTTTTCCCAGTGCCTGTAAGGTTGGCTAAGTTTTTGTGCGTCTGACTATTTCATCTATAAAATAAGATACTGACATCGTTCTACTCTTATTCCAATAAATATTTTTCAGAAAAGTAGTAATGAAAATTAGTGCTACTGGAATGCAAGCTGTTAACTGCAGAAATTTGCTTAAATCAAGCTGCTTCAAGGAAGAGACCAGTAAGGGAGAGAGGCCATCCCAGCCTCGTGATGACTCGATGTGCAAAGTTTTGACTCTGTGATAGTGTAAAATCAATGCACATTTAGTAGAAAGTATACTTTGAACTTTGAATGTTGATCTTTGTCCAGGCTTGCAAGATATGCTGTTCTATTTTCTGCCCATGGTGTGTAGTAGATGTGAACCAGAGATTCTGGGCCCCCGTAGGATCAGGCACAACCTGCATTCTCTGGTTTGTTTGTTACTCAGCCATGGCACTTGTAGGCTCTGCATAGCCAGTGCATTTCAATATGCAGTATTCCCTCTTTAAAGGGTTTATCAGGGCAGCACCTCATCATAGGGAGTGCCATTTGGTGAAGTGAAGTCTTGGTTTCTAAGTTTTTGATAATTCAGTTTGTACTATCTTCAATTTGGTCAGAACAAAATAGTACACTAGGAGAAAAGTAGAATTTTGACTGCACCTGTTTGTTGAATGAGTAAAATTCATTGTCATAGATAACACTTATTTAAAAACATAATTTAATTCATGATCTATTTAGTTTATCTCCTAAATTTTTATTAGTGTTACGGCCTCTCAAATTAGATCTACTTGTAGTTAGCTAGTGAGAAAGAACAATTTCCAAAGAAGAATTCGATTCACAAAATTGAAAACACATGCTAATAATGAGGCAGCCAGTAAGATGTTAGGAGGGAGTCATAGACCATTGGATAAACAGGTGTATGCCTATCTGTCCATTCAGAAATGCTGAAGTATATTTGCTCCTATGAGAGCCCAGCATCAGTAGTGTAGCAGAAACCAGAGGCCTTGAGCCAGACCAACAACACTGTAAGTAAAGGTGTGTGGATAAAAGCGTTTGCTGCGTGACTCACTGTGTCACACTGCAGCTTCCATGATGAGACTGGTTTTTTCTTGTTTTTTAAATTTAATTTGGGGCAGGGGAAGCAGAGGGCGGAAGCAGAAGGACAGGGAATGGATGGGACGGAGACGCGCAATGTGAAAGACACAAAGAAAAAAATGAATCGAGACCACTGGTCTCATTAAAAACAAAAAGGCCAAAGGTAACTCTGGGAGGATGTGTTAGACCACAATCCACTCTCCCTGAGAGAGTGCCCAGTAATTCTTGTCTACTTGTAAAGTTTTTCTTTTCTTCCTAACAGTAGCCCCTTCTCTGATAAATGTTTCTTAGCTAAACATGGGAAAATTTCAAAGTCAATCTGAGACTAAGTGGGAAAATTACTTTTAATTTTTGTTATAAAATTAATATAGGCTCACTGTGATAAAAAGTGGAATAAACAAAAACCAAAGCCAATTGTTCTGGCATCCACCTGTAGTTCCAGTATGTGGAGGCCAGAGGCAGGGAGATCAGAAGTCCCCAAGGCCATATATATAGATATAGATATAGATAGATATAGATATAGTGAGCTTGAGGCCAGCCTTTGACTACAGGAGACCCTGTCACAGCAAAACAAAACAAGAAAGTGAAGAACAAAAGAAAACACACAAATTTAGAGGCAGTCTCGTGTTTTCGTGACTGTCTGAGCTCTTCAGGGTCTCTCCTCCAAGTAAAGGTCAGAAAAATGTTTCCTGTGCTTGGAAAGGAAACTTTTTAGGTGGTAGTTTCCTCTGTTTGTAGCGTGCCCGGTGGTCCTTGCTTTCTTGGGACAAGGTCTCCCTGAACAGTCCTCGCTGGGCTTGAACTCAGGCACTCCTCCCCCTACCTCCCCAGCGCTGGGATCACCATCCCTGGCTGCATGATGTTTCTCATTCAAATTAATTTGTGTCAACCTTTAGTTAAATTTCTCAGAACAAACTTTTAGAAATGGAGCAAAAGGTTCAAGGGTTTGAATATTTTAAATTCCTGCAAAACTATTTTTCAGGAAGGTATTATCTGTTGATAACAGTAGGGTGTGAAATTGGTGCTGTTGCCTATGGCACATGGGCATCTCACAGCTGTCTGCAGTTAACAACCGTCTAACACTTCTACATTGTATTTTAATTTCCATATAAGGTTTTTGTTAAATAAAACTTTCCTAGGTCATTTATATTTTTCCTTTCCCAGATTTACCCGTTTATATGTTTACCAGTTTGCCTATTTAATTAAAAATAAAGCTACTTAAAAAGTCATTTTGGGTTGGGAGTTGAACCCAGAGCCTCGTGCCTTCCACTGAGCTAGATCTTAAGTCACTTTTGTGTTTTCTTTGTTGAGACAATCCAGGCACTGTGACCTTGTGATCCTCTCGCCTCAGTCTCCAGGTAGCTGAGATCATACTCCTGTACCAGGAGGCCCAGAAAATCTCAATGTTTTAAAGCTGATCATGAAAGAGATTAATTTTTAACTTCTCATAAATGCAAAGAGTAACCCTGAAATCCATGGGAAGGATACTTACAAGATGTCTGCGTACTCATGAAAGACTTAAACTATTTTCCAGGGATGAAGGGTCTCAGGCAGCAGTTTTCTATAATTAGTCATTCTCACACACTCCTTCCCTTTATCTGAAGGGTAGCAGGCCAGCTCCTGGCGCTCTATCACCAATATGCGTTTCCCGGAGGCTGCCTTGGTTTCTTGTTCTCAGCGGTTTTCCTTCATGGAGGATGGCCACAAAAGGCTGTTCTGAAGGCATAGCAAGCTGGGGGATGACATATAGTTTTTCCATTGGACTGTATTCGTCTGGACAAATAGGAGGCAGAACAATGAAATAATCCAAATATTATGAGGAGAGAGGGAGAAGTTTATATTACAATGGTTTATGTGATAAAAAGAAATGTTATCCTGCTACACTTTGTTTAGAAACAGTGTTGTAAAGCAGATACTCACATGCATCGCTAAAAGATCTGCCATGTTGCATTTCAGCACCAAATGTCACAAGGTCCTGGAGCCATCAGCATCGAATGACCTTTCTGTCAATACATCATAAGTCAGTACCACGGGGGAAGGGGTTTCCTCCTACCTGAAGGCGAACAGGAATATGTCTTCTTCCAACCACAGGGAACTGGACTTGTTTTTTCAGTATTACCATTCTATTTAGATACTATTATTTGACTTTATTCTGTTTCTGTTAAAAAGAATTAAAGCACGTGCATTCTCTCTCTCTCTCTCTCTCTCTCTCTCTCTC
>LOEQ01000781.1:230104-249288 GCA_001685075.1 Bramus lutescens | reverse complement strand
GCACAGCCGAACAGGCGGGTAGGCCTGAAGGGGAGCACCAAGAAATGTTGTTTCTGATTCACAGATGTGATAACTCCTACTGTCTGCAGGCCACAGTTGATTAGTTTGGACACATGTTGGCAGGAAGCCATAGGTCATTTGCCTGCTGGAATGGCAGTGTAACTGAGAAGCGAGGCCTGGGAAGTCAGCCTTTCTGGCACTCCTCTCCATTTTTATTCATGCAAGGCTTTCTGAAAGATGGTTTGTTTGGTTTGCGGCTCACAAGGGCAGAACCCCTCCTGGTTTCTCTCACAGCCTTCACTCTCACACCTGGTTTGAGCTGGTCCCTCTCCTGTGGGTGGAGCTTGCTTCACAAGTAGGTCCTAGGCGGGGAGTGATGGACTCCAAGCCCTCCCATCCCTCTTTTGACCACCTCTCTTCCATTCGATCCCTGCTCTCTCCTACCTCCACTGCCTCCCCGTTCATCTCCAAAATGCCTCAGATCAAGAGAAGACAGATGTTCCCGTCTCCTCTCCACTGGTCGTTGACCCTCTCAGGCCCACTTGTTCAGTAGTCTCCTTCAGCACTCTCAGACCAATATCCTGCTGCTGTATTGTAGGGTTTGTGTGGAGCAGCTGCCTGCCAATCAAACCCATGGAGATTTCCCCTTTATTATATCTCTCAGTTTAGTACATCAATTTCAAATCAAATACAAAGAGTTAAATTACTATTGGACCTAACAGCTGATGTGTTTTCTGTTGTGTGGTTTCCATAGTAATTGATGCATTCAGCCTGGTTACTTCAATTGGAAAACTAAGTAATTGGATCTTAAATGTATTATATGTACATATGATACACACACACACACACACACACACAGGCTTGTTTGTGGCCTAATTAAAAGTAAATAATACCTTCCCACATCCCTTGGACATTATTTTTGAGCAGATACTTTTGAAACCCACTCTTTATCTTCCATTGTATTTGACCCGATCTTGGGAGAAAAAAAAATTGTCCGAAGAGGGCAGGTTCTTGTGGGGATGGGGCCTTTTTGTTCTGACAGCAGAAGGACTTAGAGTTGTCTGGCATCGGGCATTACAGACAGCTCTGTCTTCAGTGCTGTGTGAGCAATTGTCTGCATGTGCCTGTTGAGGTTCTAACTAATCAACAGTTCAGCTTCTCAGGCATACCAGCCCACCTTTCAGGTCTTCACTAGCCAGAGGTGGCCTAGCGTCTGCTTGCTGTATTGGATGTGCATGGAGAAAGTATTTTCACCACCCTGGAAGTTCTGCTGGACAATGCTGGCTGTGTGCTCACTTGTGAAGAAGGGGGATTCATTCTTTTTCTCAATGCTGTGACCAAATACCCAAAAAAGGCAACTTAAGAAAGGAAACAGTACTGAGGGTGCAGACACCTATGATCCCACCACTCAGGAGGTGGAGGAAGGAGGATCAAACATTTGTGCTCAGCCTCAGCTATGGAGTGAGTTTGTATCCAACCTGGACTACATGAGAATTTGTCTCAAAAGATCCAGAAGAGGCGGGTGGAGAAGAAAGAGTTATTTTGGCTTGTGGTATCATGGTGGAGAATGCATGGGGGTGGGGAGGCTCAATCTGTGTCAGCAGGAATGTAAAAGGACTGATCATGGTGGAGGTTGACCAGGCAGTAGAGGACAGGACTGGAAACAGAGCTGGCTTATCAGCCTTAAATCAACACAGTGACCCACTACCTAGGGCCTGCATCTCAAAGATTCCACAGTCTTCCAACACAGCTCCACTAGCTAGGAACCAGGTGTTTGGAAACATGAGCGAGCCTGTGAGGGTCTTTTCACAGGTAAAACACGGCAGGCTATAGTGAGACATTAATCACAGGAACATAGAAGTTTACCTATGTGAGGCTGGGTGCTGGAAAGCCGATGCTGCCCTTCTTAGCCTAGAATGAGGACAGCAATGGACATGCCATTTTGCTCAATTTTTATTTTCTTTAAAACAGATATTATTTGTGTGTGTGTGTGTGTGTGTGTGTGTGTGTGTATGTGTACTCCACTTTGCTAGCCTCAGTTTTGTGTATTTCTGTAGGCAGCCTTTCCTTAATTTTTTTTTCCTGTACCATTCACTGCTGAGACTTGCTCATAGGTTCAAATGCAAGTTAAAGATTCAGAAACAGTGCACTAATGGTTTCTGACTTAGAGGTATCAATTTGTGATTCCTTTCACTTTATTATTGGGCTTAGCAGGGTACCATATACTTTTTGCCATTTTGGTTTTTTTTTTGAGACAGAGTCTCATTTGTAGTATACTCTGGCCTTGAACTTGCCATCTAACTAAGAATGATCTTGAACTCAATCGTCATGCCCCCATCTTCCAAATGCTGGATTTAAATGAGTTTGAAATGCATCTTGACTTCTGACTATTTCCAAGTTAAGATGGTTTAGTTGTGTTACAACTCCATCTTAGCTTGATTAGCATGTGTATAAATAAGTTTTAGCTACCAGTCTTTCCCATTAGAGTGGCATGAAATAATTAATAGTATGATGAAATTAGATTATCACTATTGCCCTACTTTCTAATGGTACACACACATGTATGAATTTCATCTTGCATCAACTTTGTCCTTTTTGAAAATTAGATTTCATTTTGTCTTTAATGAATTTTTGTTGGCTTCTAGTTCTTTGAAGATATTTTTAAGTCTGGATATTTACTAACTATCTTATTTACTATAAAATGTGAATTTATAAATGTATAAAAAGAATTGGGCACAAACCTTTCCTTTCCCCAACTTTCCACACATGACTGCCAAATTATTAAACACTTTTGGACTTTTGATGTCCAACGGTTGGAACTGTGTGTAAAACCCCTATGACATACGCACACAAAGGAAGCTTCTAGTAAGAAAACAGTGCTTTCTTGTCTATGTGAAATTCTTTCAGTTTCATTGGCCTGGGAATTCCTACCTGTAGACTTTCTCATGCTGTCTGCCGGTGATGGTGCAAACACTGAAATTCTATCCGGATTCCTTTCCAGAATTGTCTCTGCTCCACAGCCGAGTATATGATGCTGAAGAGGCATCCACACCCCTGTCCCCACTTCATCGTTAGCCGATTGTCCCTGCTCCACAGCCAAGTATATGATGCTGAAGAGGCATCCACACCCTTGTCCCCACTTCATCGTTAGCCGATTGGCCCTGCTCCACAGCCAAGTATATGATGCTGAAGAGGCATCCACACCCCTGTCCCCACTTCATTGCTAGCTGATGTCCAGAGACCTCATAGGTGAGATCGTGCCGGTTAACTGTCTTTTTGCCTGCCCTTTCCCCTCCAGTAGTCTTTTCCCAAGGGCTGGAAGAACTTTCCCATAGTGCTGAAGCCAGTGCTTGGCCCACACCTGTGGGGAAGCCTCTACTGAGTATCCTGGTTCTTGTCCCATGTTTTCTTCCTGGCTGACTGATGCTACAACACACATACTCACTGTGTGGTTAATTTTTTTTATTTGCTCTGTTTTTTTGCTAACATCTCAAGATGCTAACAATAGCTTTTGCTTGGTTTTTAGATAATACCTTACAATTTCTTCATTAGTCATACCAAGTATCGCCTCCAACAGCACTGATTAGTCTGGGTTCTACAGAAAAACCCAACTAACAGGAAACAATCAGCTACATAATAGATTTATGCTATCTAGAAGCCAGAGAACCAGGAAAGTTGGTGGTGTGAGTTAGCCTGAGTCGGAAGGCCTAAGAACTAGAGGAACCATCAGGAGTAGGAGCAATCTGGACTTCTGAACGCCCCTTATGTAACTTATGGCATGCTACTTATTATCAAGAAATCCGAGGGACCACACTTCTTGCTCACTAGGGCCAATCGGCATAATACCATCAATGTAGTGGAACAGTGTGATACCTTGTGGACAGGAAGACCCTTAATATCCCAGGGAGCTCACTTCTAATGTGGGCCTGGAGGGTTGCTCCATCACCGAGTGGGACAGCAGAGGCGTGCTGATGCACTTTTGTGGGCCTGGAGGACAGTTTGGAGAAAAAGGCCTTTGTCCAATCTGTAGCCGCAGCAAGGTACTGGAAGGCGTAACATGCTTTCAGGCAGTGAAACCACATTACTACTACAGCTGTAATCACTACTTGGCTAAGACTGTGGTGATTTCTTGTCATTATCCAAGGTTTGTCAGATAGGCAGGCTGAATGTAGATAACGGTGTGAATGGAGCCTTGGCTTCTAGTCCTGGCTGGCTCTGCCTCCCTTCCACTGCAGTGAGGCTTCTGATTGGCAGCAGAGCTTAGACACACAGAACTTGTTGGATTGGATAGACTCAGCTAGAGGCCGATTTCCCCCCTGTCTGGAGTGGACCTTGAATCTCACCCCCATTTTGAGTACTTAAGTGAGACTCTGGACCTCAGGCATTTGAGTTCCTGTGGGACCAGGTTAACCCTTTGAGACTCTTGGGAAGAATGCATTTATTTTGTATGTGAAAAGGATGTGAAAAAAGAAAAAAAAGCAAAGGGTGTGAATTTAGGGGTTGGGGTGTGTTAGATGAATGTTACGGTCCTCTCAGATTTCTCAGTTTTTTTAAAAGAAGCTTGTATGCCCTGATTTCCTCAGAACCAAAACACTCACCCATGCAGATTCTGAAAGCTGCTACTTCCTAGGGAGGGCAGAGACAGTTGCTGAGGGGAGGGGCTTCTTCCCTGGTGTGTGCTTCCTTGCTGGCGTGGGCTTTTGGTGAGGCACCTGCCTTTGAGTCATCCGTGTTCCCATAAGTTGCCCTTCACCTCTGCTCCCTAAGCAAGCTCAATAGCCATTTATTGGTTTGGCAAGTTGGCATAATAACGCTGGTCTCCTGGTGCCCTTTCTGGGGAGAGTCCCAGCAGGCCCCAGCGAGTTGCATTGCCCCTCCCACTTTGGGAGTAGAGTGAACATTTCATGAGGCAGCATTTCATGATGCAGAGAGCAGGCCTTCATCAAATACTGTCTACTGGGACCTGGCATGGAGAACATAAATCATGTATTTCCACCGAAAAGCTATCGTGTAAGGTATGTGTTGTAATAGCCTTCGTGGCATGGGCTGTTTACTGTCAATCTATTGATAACTAATAGTTCCTAAGCTAAAGCCAAAGATGACTGGGGGCCATTAGACCACGTTGACCCCTCTAGTCAAAGCGGCCTTTTGGCCCTCCGTCTCTTCTTTGTCCCATCTTTCCCCTGCCCTATACAGCTCTATTTCTTCCATCACCTCTTAATGTTCTTGTAGGTTTGAGGGTTCTGGATTGGTGTGGGAGAATTGTCTGTGTTCTGTCAATCATGTTTTAAATAAACGCTGATTGGCCAGGCAGGAAGTATAGGTGGGAAAACCAGACANTATAACTTATAGAGATCTCTGTATGATTTTCTTTGGGGCTTGCCAGCTGTGGGGCACCGGACGGGACAGAAACCCCAACAAGCCAGCCCTCAATGTTAACAAATGGCCTTCTACACTGGATTTGGTGGAGATGGGGTTGCCTTGGAGTACAAGGTCTGGTGGCAGAGGGCTTGATTTTAGCATGTTCTTGAACAAGTTTTACCATTGCCTCTTCTGATTCTGTGGAAGGTTTGATATAGTTTCCTCTTGTAAAATGAGTGTTTTGTTGCCTGGCTTTCCCAACTGCCCAGTGGGGCTCTCTGAAGGTGAAAGGAGAAGCTGTCCCCCAAAAGGAAAAGTTTGGGACCTCACACCCAAGTTCTCAGCATGAAGGAGCTGTGTTTGCTCCGAGGGACAGAAGACAGAGAATAAGAGACAAAGACAGGAGATAGAGGATGAGGGAGAAGGGGAAGGGAACCAGGGACAGGGGTATTTGTCCCCAGGGGAGAACAAAAGACTGCCTCTGGATAGAGAGAAGACAGACGAGGCCCACAGCTAAATGACAATTTATAAAGGAAAAAGGGGAAGCCCTGTGGTAGGATGAGGTGTTTAATTTTAATTAATCATGTTAATTAGGTGAGTCAAAGGGGACTTTTGATTGCTGGGCTTCAATATTTTGATAACTGGACCTTGGTTGTCAGCCTCTGGGGGAGGAAGTGGCCAAATAAGGGAAAAGATCTTGGTGGCTAGCTTTAGGAATGTAAAATGGTTTTCTGCGAGGCAGAGGGAAACAGGGAGAAGGGCAAGGCCTTCCAGAGCCGCACTCACCACAGTTGAGCTGGCCAGAGTCCCTTCAAACAGAGTCAGTTTGCACACTACTTTGAATTGTGGAACCCCTGCTTCTTAAAAATAGTAGTAAGTTGCCCATGCATACCTATGGATTTTGTTATCTTCATTGAACTGTCTTATTGGTATGTCGTGAAACCCAGTTCTCAAGGCACTGGGCAACTACCAGCAACCAAGGCATCACAGTATGTGAGCAGTCACACTGCTCTAGAGGTGTTTTAGTTACCTAATAGTGACTTTCTTAAAACATTCGAATGGTCAACTTGGTACTTTCTGTTGCTTTCAAGTAGTTTGTGTCTGGACTGCAGGACATTTTTCAATTAAGTGATTTTGTTATAGTGTTCCCTATAGATAGGCATTGCTCGCCACCTACTTCTGTAGAGTTAGTTGATTTGTTCCTCTGTATGAAGAGCCCTAATCTATAAGGAAGGCTGCAGAGCATGGGTGGCTCTGAGGATTTAGTGTTCCAGGGAGAAAGTGTACTTGGCCCATCTTAAATCTCTGCTTAACATTAGCACATTTTGGGTAGGATCAGGGGAGGAGTGGACGTGACAAGAAAATGCTGGACAATTGCCTGTGAAGTCAGAATGCCAAGGAGACCAAACCAATATGTTTCAGCAGGATTCTTAGTTCTCTGAAACCAGACACGAAGTCGGCCTTGCTTACCCTCAGTGTGAGAGTCTCCTTAACTTTTTGTTAATGGCGGAGCTGTTGAAGTTGATAAATCTGGGTTATACTCTGAAAGTACATCATAAGGGTCTTCCTTAGAACCTCGGAGTTGGCCATGGCACTGAATACCCTATAACATCCTAAAGGATAGTGAGAAGCTCCATAGGACTGGCCCTGCCCAATTCTGGTTACATAGGCACGTGGTAAATGCCCTCTTTCTGGGGAAGGTGGTTAGACAGATATGGTTTCTATTTTGCCATAAGATCCCTATTTCTGTCAGGTTCTTTTTATAACCCCTCCCCCCTATGATTATGTACATCGTGTACGTATGTGGTCATGTGCACATGTGTATGTGCAAGGAGGCCACGTGTCAACATCAGATGTCTTGATGTCCTTGATCTATCTTCTCTTATTTTTGATGCAGACTCTGTCGCTGAACCTGTAACTTACCAGTTGATTGGAGAACTGCTGTCTCCACTCTTCCCTTCCCCAAGCACTGGAGTTGTAGATGTACGCCATCCACGCCTGAATTTTTTATATGGGTGGTGCATATCTGAACACAGGCTTTCAGGCCTGTGTGGGAGGCATGAGATGAAGCCATCTCCTGAGCCTCATCTTTGCAACTTCAGTTAATGTAGCATAGGTCTGTAGGATTAATAGTAAAGCAAACCACCATTTTGTATTAAAACGTTGATCTCTCCAGAACTGAGCTAATATAGATCTTTAAAGTCTTGTGTTTGAAAAAAAAATCTTGTGTTTGAATTTCAGCTTCTGCTTTTGTTACTTATGGATATGGTCATCCTTACATAGGATGACCCTCACTACAGAAATGGGTTTGCATTTGATCAGGGATCCTGGAGAGAGCAACACTTTAATACAAAAGGTGTGGTGTACTTTTTGCCATTCTTTCATAAGATGACTCTCTGCAGATATGGGTTTGCCTGTGCACAAGGAGGGTGTAATGCACCTTTTTGCTGCCTTGTTGCTGTTCCTTACTTCTGAATGTAGGCTGCAGGGAGAAGAGGAGAAACATCCTCTAGATCTCCTTACATGGCATCTGGGTAGGCTACCTTCTACTCATCATATATAAGTTTTTCGAGACAGGGTTTCTCTGTGTAGTCCTGGCTGTCCTGGAACTCCTTTGTAGACCAGGCCGACCTCAACTCACACAGATCCACCTGCCTCTGCCTCCCTAGTGCTGGGATCAAAGGCGTGCGCCACCATGGCCCAGCTTTCATTGTATCCACTTTAACCCAGACAGCTGGCTGTGAGAATGCAGGATCTGTTTGTATGATGGTTCTAAAGATCTTGTTTGGGATGGCCAGGGATTAGGAGTGGAATTTGCAAATTCAGTTTGTTCTAACACCCAGCATTCTTGTAGTGTTTGTCCAGTCCTGTAAAGACTGTGCAGGGAAGCTTCCCACGTAGGCCTGGAGTCCCTACATGCCTCCCCAACATGATCTCTGATTCCCATTGGTTCCACTTGACTTTTTCCAGTGCCCAGAAGCTGCTCACAATGAAAGCTCTTCCACTAAATTTCATATTGAGGGTAGGGGTGAGTGAAGGAGGATGTATTAATGTCAGCGCTAGACATATAGAGGGTGTGTATAGTCAGTATATATTGGGTTCCATAGGCCACACAGATGGCCTTCCCTGTTCCAGTGAGGCTCTTTGAATCATTTCCCGTCCTCGGCTTCTGCCTCTTCCTGAGACAGCTGAAGCAGGACTGCTGTTCCTTCTTAACCCAAGGACCCAAACACCTTAGAGTTGTAGATCCTTGTTATCTTTGTTTGTTTTGATTTCTGGAGTATCACTGGAGTTGTTTGATTTAAAATAGTACAGAAAAGAAAGGAAGGAGCCTTGCATCTGCCACTGGGGAGAAGCTTTATGGTGTAGCTGGAGGTAACTTAGGACATAGAGCAGAGTAATAGGCACCTTTTCAAAAGAAATGATAGAATTGTGTTTCATCCACAAGTTGTTTTTTTTCCCTTGCAATTTAAAATTTAATGGGACAGGAACAAAAAGAACCTTAGCAGTAATAATGAAATCTTCTAAACTCCTGGCATGGTGGAAAAATATAATCCCAATATCAACATTGTGTTATCCTCTACTCATCTTTGTGGAAAAAAAAAATCACTGTTTTTCATTAGATTTCCAAGTCTAATGTCTTTGACCTAAGTTAGACTTTGAGATGTTTTACCAGGAGTTAATGTCAGCTTCTCATAAAATTTACGTATCCTTGTCCGGTTTTGTGCTGTCTCCCCGCTAAATTTACAAAAGTGAAAAAGGAAAGGAAAAACCTAAATGGAAGAGGAAATTGTCTTCTTACTATGGACTGAAGAGGGTTCCAAGCATCGCGTGACTGTTGATGAAATCTGGAAATTCACTTAGTTCAGACTGTTTTGTCCTTCCCACACATTTGGAATGGATGCTGAGAGGAAAATACCTCTGTTGAAGCAGAGAGGCTATTTTTAGGTCGCACTCCTATTTTGGGTTTCATTGCTCAGAATTTTTCCCTTGGGGGCCAAGGTCCTATCTGTGTACCACGCCTGATGACTTTTCCTTATTCTTCTCTGTCTTTTTTGTACCAGAACTACCTGCAAGTCAGCACACGCCACACACATCAGTTCATCCTCTGAATAAGTGTGTGTCATCCCTGGCAACTGTGTTGGACATCCTGTGTTGACCATATGTTGGAGATCAAAAGGTTTATTTTGGACTTGTGTCTCGTTTCAGGAATTTGTTTGTCCTGATCACTAGTACCAGCCCGTTGGTAGGATGGACTATCCTTTCGCCTCAAGAAAGCTTATTTAAAAATATTAGAAAAGTAACCTTACTTATGAGGATTGAATGTGTAACTCCAGTTAGCCAGTAAGTACTGAAGCTATATAGTATCAAAATACAAAATCATAACAAATTTAATTATTGATCTAATTGCTTTTTCCCTTTTTAACCACTAATAAATTGGGCAGTATGCATTCTACACAATAGAATGAGAGCTCATTGGTTAATAGCCTAAAAGAGGATCTAGTACAATATATGAATAAGGAGACAGAGCAATAGGAAACAGACTGATTGACATCAGCTCTTTCCAGGTTCCTGTTTTGTAAAGCATTGGGGACTTCCTTATTATTACTGATTCAGGTAGATCCTACTTTCCAGAAAAACTGGTCTGTATGGGTCTTTATCTGCTTCCTATGCTTAATATGATTATGGGATTGTTAGCAGGAGTGACTCCATTTTGGTGTGGCCTAGGCTGTTGAAACCTGTGGGAGCTCAACTTTAACAGTGGCCTCTCAAAGTTGTATCATTTAGTGGGCTGACGACCTTGAAGATTTCTCTCTGCATTTCCTTGTGTTTTGGCACAGTTTGAAACCCCAGCAGGTATACTGTCTAATCCTTAGTTTCAATCCTAACCCTAATCCTAACCCTATAGTGTCTACACACTTGATGATGCTTTTGATAGTGTGTTTTCTGTTACATTTAGAGGCTTTGCAGGCTGATGTGTTGATTAGCTGTTGATTAGCCCTGTTTCACTGGTATCCAAATTTACTCTCATCCTGAATAAATGCTAAAAATTATATGTGTACCAAAGAACTACTTTAAAATAAATTTCTTTATAATTTATTATCAGCAGATATTTGGTTTGCCTACTTAAGTCGTATATACTTTGAGTCTCACAGAAAACTTCTTCGTGAAATACAGTCACAAATGGAGAAAGTTTTAGAAGCCCCTTTTCTACCTTAAGCACCTCCCTGCATAGCCTAACATACATGACAACTGCTCAGTCATGTGACTCCATGACACAGTGAAGTCTTTAAAAGTCTATAAAAACCTTGACTTAAAAACTCCCTTCTACACAGCTGCTTATGGGAGTGGTGAGGGGACAGAACTAAGAATAAAATTAAAGAGAAGTCCCACATTTACTTGGAACCTAGTCCTTCATGGATTTATTTATTTATTTATTTGAAATATAGCTCATAGAAAGATTTCTCCATTTTTTTACCTACTAAGAGATAGGTGGTCACCAATGTGTAGTTTTTCGTCCTAAAATCATAGTAAGAGGTATGTAAAATTTGCTTAATTATATCCCTTGATAGAAGGGATGAAGCAGAAGGAGGCTTAGTCCCATGTTGTGGGTTAGATTTTCTTTTGAGCAAGCCCTCAGAGACCCTTTAGGGATATGTGACTCTGGGCATTGATTCCATCCCCATAAACTGCCCTGGGTGCTTTTCAACCTATAATTAGCAATTGAGTTGAATAAAAAATAAATTTCTGTCCACAGCCACCCATTTTAATAGTAGGATGTTTGAGGTAATGGAATAGTAATATGGGCAGATAACAGCACCGGTCAACCTAAGCAGTCCACCTTCCTTGTTTTTAAGTCCCATCCCTGTGCTGATTGACTTTTACCCTGCAAATAGATTTTCAGCTGTGATGTAGATGGAACCAACCTCAGGGCAAATCCATCGTTTCCCAGTTCCTTCCCAAAAGAGCAGGTGTTGGGACAGCGGTTCTTCCCAGGCCCTTAGAGGTGAGTCTCCCTGGCCACAGGGAGGCTGAGTTGGTGTGGATAGCCTTTCCAGCTGCAGGAGAGACTTGAGTAACATGGAGACCAGTGTTACTGGGAAGGGAAACCACTGCAGCTTAGAGGTGCAGTATGACCGAGGCAGAGACAAAGCCAAGGCAGGTAGGTCTCTGTGAGTCTGAGGCCAGCCTGCTCCATAGAGCTAGTTCAGGACAGCCAGGGCTGCATAAAGAAACCCTGTCTTGAAAACATCCCAAACTAAAACAATAAAACCACACCACAGACTTGCAGTTAGAACTTGGTGTGGCATTCTGCCCGCAGAACTCAGTGCTGGTCATACAGTATCTACTTTATAGACATCAGCTGCTAGCATATTTCCAGTAGGTAGCTCAGGGGAGTGGGCTGAGTGTGTGTGTCTCACAAACATCTTACTTTTGAAGTTCTAAGCTATTTGAAGTAAGCCATCAGGAGCGAGCCGGTAAGAAACTTGTCTTCATGGTCTCTGCATCAGTTCCTGCCCCCAGGTTCCTGCCTTGGCTCCCTTCACTGGTGGACTGTGATGTGGAAGGGTAAGCTGAAAGATAGATACCCTTCCCTCCCAAGTAGCTCTTGGTCATGGAATTTTTACCACAGCAACAGAAACCCAAAGGTACCTGGAACCAGCACTATTTTCTCTCCTCTCTCCAGGCAAGAACGTGGGGGAAGCTTCGCTATTCCTTCCAGCTCAGCTTTCCAGCATCTTTTCCAGCAGATTTTTCTGTAACCGGCAAGAATCTTCCTCTACCTGGTGTCTCACCACACAGGGCCCAGCACTGCTTGCTGTGCAGACCCAGGGTTTGGAAGCTTTGGTTCAGGCCAATGGTTCATCTTACCCCTAAAACCCCTCACAGCCACTGCTCTTTGTAAAGTTAGACCGCTTGCTCACTGGGAAATCTGAGTTTAGTCAAAGCAACTCTGCTTGGGCTTCTTCCGAATAACCTTGATTTCCTTTATTGAATCTAAAGATGGGAAGTTGTTCTTTCTGATCGATAAATCTAAAAAGGAAAAGGACATTAATGAAGGAGACTGAGTGGGTGTCTAGTCACCAGCATGTTGACATTGTTTCCCTGAGAGCTCTTACATTTAGTTTGAATGTGGCCAGCTGAGCCCTATGACATGTCCTTTGGGCCTTCAGGGACACTTCCTTTCAGCCAGAGCAGGCTGATCTCTGAGCCAGCTGCTTTGAAAGAGTTGAGTGGACCATGCATGCATGCAGCTGGTGTGTGGGGTGGGGTGGAGTCAGACCTTGCTTCATTGAATGAGTAGCCCCACAGGCTTAGGAAAATAGTCTTAATTAGGTTTAATAGGGGGAACTTCTCTTTCATGAAAAGAATCCAATTTAAATGGTCAATTTCTGCCTTTACTGTGAGAACTTCTTTACTCAGTCTTCTTCTTTTTCTTTTTGGTGCCAGTTGGGGTAGGGGCTATTGCCTCCAGCAGTAACTGTCTCTAGCAGGGCTCTCTTCTTGAGCGCCTGGGCATTGGCAGTTCCAGGTAGTTTTCAGCAGATCAAGGGAAAGAAGTTAAAGCAGAACGTTAGTTTTCTGTCCAGTAGGATTTTTAATCAGCTGAGACCAAAAGATGAGAAGTTGCTTTCTTGCAGTGTTGGGGATCAAACCTGAGGCCTTGCTCGTGCTAAGCAAGCACTGTGTGAACTTAGCTACAATCTAACCTTTAAGTGGAAAATTTATTCTGACTGTGATTCTGCTAGCTGCTTGTCATCGCCACACGACCTGGCTCTTGCCAGTGCCTTTGATCCTGCATCACACTCCTTTTTCCTGTCCATGGTTTTTTCGAGGGTTTCAAGTACCTTTGATGCCTTTGTTTATGGGCACATCTAGCTTTCCTTCTCCTCAAGCCTTTGGTCTCTGGCTCTCACAGTCTTTATGATTTTGCCTGGCTGCTTCTCATCCTGAATTTCCTATGGATCTTCCTAAGTGTGATCTTCATGACTTCACATCTTCTAAAAAGGCACTATCTACCCCTCCAGCATCCTGCCACTCTCTAAATAGCCTGCTCTTTCCATCTGAAATTTCCAGCAGTCATGTTTGTCTCCTTTAACAAGGGCTCATGCTGTCTGATTCCCTGATGGATCGCTGTCTAGAGCAGAACCAGAAGGTGTCCAGTATATGGTTGTTAAGCCAATGGAGTACTTTATAAGTGGTTTTTAAGATTTCCTCAGACTTCTCTGGTTTCATGTTTTTAATGTATAACAGAAGTCGACAAACTTTTTCTATAAGCTGCTAAATAATAAGGGTATTAGGCTTGAGAGGAAAAAAATACCTCTATCTATGGCAACCAACCACTCAATGCACACATTGGCCTGGCTATGATCAAGTAAGACTTTATTACTAAATATTGTTGGAAGAGTTGCCAGTTTAGCCCGTTTGCCCACCCTGTGTGTTCTCCATCTCATTTAACCTGTGTGTTCTGGGTTGTGAGAAGGGTGTGGGTTTGAAGAGCTGCTCTCTGGTTCAAGGCCCAGTTTACCTGGTTTACAACTGAGTGGCTGTGTCTATTCCTGCTCTGCTTGGAGAGAATGCGAGACAAACTGTGTGTAAACGTATAGACACATTCCCAAAGAGAGATAGATGTCTCACAGGTGGTGGAGCATGGGCTGTCACAGAAGAAAAGAACAGGCACCGATCAGATGGTGCAGAATTGAGGAGATAACGGGAGAATCCAAAGTTGAAAAGGTTTGTTGGCTGTCCTTGGCCAAGCTAAACCTATATAAGATTGTGTTTAGGCTACTTTGGATTGATTTGCATAAGCAATACCTTTAGGAAGGAAAGCCAGCCTAGACCACAGAGGGCTTTGCATGGCTCTAGAGGAAGAATGAACTCCAGGGCAGATGTATGATGCCACTGAGAATTTGTTTACAAAATGTGTTGAGAACCAGGACTGACACAGGCCTTACTGTCTTCAGCAAGACTTCACCACATGTCTGAGCTTTCCCTAAAGCCGAAGAACCCTCTCTTTTTTCCCATGCCACTCCCTGGAGCAGGAGCCAGCTGGTCAGTGGGAAGAGTCTCTGGCATGCCGATCAAGACATTTGAGGAATCGCAAATTCACAGTCATATACCAAGGAGTTTTCCTCTGGAGTTAATGTTCTGCTTCTGCAGTTAGTTCTTCTGGACAGTCAGAACTGGATTCGCAGGCATCTTAATATAAAGCACTAAACAGCATCATTAGAAACCAAAGGCATGGGGATTTCAGTTGTTTTTTCTTGTTTACCAACTATAAGTGTGTGTGTGTGTCCCCAAAGCTATATATAGGATTTTGAGGTTTCATTTACTAAGTGAGGCCTCACAGTTATCAAGGATCTGTTCAGAATTGCTCCTTGCATCTGATTTAATTGCCGTGTCTTCAAATTAGTATGAGCCTTGGAGGAAGTGGTTTACCCCTCATGGCTAAATCTCTGCCTCTATAGAGTCCCTTTTGTGATGTGCACTGTGTGATGGTTTTAACCTGAACTAGATCACTTCAGTTTTAATGCAGAGGTGAAAAGTGGTGAGGCCTATGCAGTCTTCTGAAGCTGTTGGTATACTTTCAGACAATAGATTTATAACTAGCTTCTGAAAAGTTACTGGTTTCTTAGAATGACTTGTGAAGATGTCAGTGACAGTGAGTGCAGGTATTTACTAAGATCCCCCCACCCAAGACAGGGTTTCTCAGTGTAACAACCCTAGCTGTCCTGGAATTAGCTCTTGTAGACCAGGCTGGCCTCAAACTCACAGAGATCTGCCTGCCTCTGCCTCCCGAGTGCTGGGATTAAGGGCATGAGCGACCATGGCTTGGCCTACTAAGATCTTTTTATCAGTGAATGTATGGCCATTTAGAGACAAATCTAGAGGCTCAAGGGTTCATGTTACTGTTCCTGGCCTTGGTAAGATGAGCATCTAAGATGTCTTTTTGCTGTTGTTCCTCTTCCTCCCCTTCTTCCTTTCTGACTTTGTGGATGAGGGGACATTTTGGAGATCCCGAGGTAGAAGTCTTTCTCAGGCTGTGTCTGCTGTAAGGGGCAGACAGCTGCCCTTTCCAGTTCCCATTCTTTCTGCCTCACTGAGACTTAAGCAGTCTCTAAAGCGCCCCTCATGTTTCATCTTTTCCAAAGCCTTCTGAGATCACATCATCCTAATTGGATGTGCCCCCTTTACTCCGAACCTCCCGTACTTAATTCTGCTTCCGTGAGTTGCTGCTGTGTCCACCCCTGTGGCTCCCTCTGGGAGGCTGTCGGTCTCTAATGACTGAACTCCAGTGTGGTTTCTTTTGTTGTCATCCACCCTATGTGGACAGCCCGGTCATCTGGCTCTCAGTTTCTCTTTCCTCTGTGGTCACCTGCAGGCCATCCTCTTCCCTTTCTCCATGCTGAGAGGCTCCAAGGGAACCAGTGTGACCTGTGCAGTCCTTTGTTTCTAGCTGGGGCCATTCGGCTGCTTGTTAGATGGACTGAAGCCATAACTACCCCAGGAACACCAAGACTGTCTGTCTTCACTTGAATGCGCTTTGCCCCAGTAGATACATCTTGAACATATAATGCACTGCTCCACCACAAGAGTATGTGATGGCATAGAGAAGCCGTCCATTGCAAGGATGTTCTGCCTGATGTTTCTTCTGTCAGAGCCTTGTGTCAAGGACACTCAGCTTCCCGTTGTTCAATCATTCTACAGTGGGTTGACTGGTGTATAGAATAGTGTGGGAAAATCCCTCCCATTCTTGTCTCTGCTCTGCTACTTTGAACTGGAGAGTTTTGTGGAGCCACTTTAATGCTCAAAAGTGATTACTTAAGGGCTGGGAAGATGGGTCAATAAGGTGCTTTTACCAAGTCTGTTGACCCAAGTTCAGTTCCCAAGAGCACATGGAGGTGAGAATCAACTCCTCCCTCCTCTCACCTCACAAGTGGGTTGCTGTGCATGAACATGTGCTGCTCTCCCTAATGAATGTAATTTTTAAAAGACAGTTACTTATCGCTAATGGAAAATAAAAACAGAACCTGGCGTCTGTACCTCTTCCACCCAAGATTGTAGTAGAATGCCTGCCTGAGTGTATAGTTCTGTGTTTGATGCTCAGCTCTCCATAAGTTGGGTGTTGCATGTCTGTGATCCCAGTCCTGGGAAGTAGAGGCAGGAGGATCAGAAGTTGAAGGTCATTCTTTGCTACTTAAGAAGTTCACGGTCAGTCTGGGTTATATGAGTCTCTATCTAAACAAACAAACAAGTATGTAAATAAATAAATAGCCTCCTGAAGGGATGGAACTTATGCTGTTAAGAAATCAAGTGGCGCCCTTTGTTTAAGACTGGGCGTTGTAGTGGTTATATAAAATACTTAATCCAACCTGTAATTAGGACAGTTGTCTGTTAACCCAAATAAGGGTCCCTAATTCCAGCTGTCACACCCACATTAGAAAAACAGGACAGTAATGCACAGTCACACACAGTGTCCAGCTCTTGTGCTTAGTTGTTTTCTAGATGGGAGAGGGGTGTGGCTAATGAATTTTACACCAAAGCAGAGCACAGCATTTGCTTACTGTGCCCTTCCCTTTCCAGTTTCTTACCTTCCTCGCCTACTCTGACACCTTCGCTGTGATATTTTGCAGCTTTGATGGTGGAAATCCAAGACTCTTAACATCATCTCTAGGTTTTGTCTTGCTGCCTGCTTGTCCCTCCCTGTTCTTGTTTTGTGTCACCCGCCCTGTCTTTGTCAAACCCTGTGCCTTTGTGGAGTTAGACATACATGGCTAACCTTTCATATTGTGGCCTGTCTAAGAAGATGCCCAGTTAGTATTCTGTCTAAAGATTCCCTAACTAGCAATAAAGGTAATTTTCACCTTTGAATAACTTAAAAAAAATCTTTTGAACACCATGTATACTGAAGCTTCTGCTATTTCTAAGCTTCAGTGAGTAAATCCTGGAAAGGTGTAAGACTCTTGGGAAGACCTGGCAAAATTTACTCAACCAGAAACTGTTTGAGTAAAGGGGTGTTACATTATCCATGCACATTTGTGACCAGCAAAACCTTTAGAACCTTCTATACAACGAGACATTCATGTTTGGGCTTATGGTTCTATGGTTAGGTTGACTGTTAGGTTGATCCTTAGAAAATAATAAAGCTATTGCTTAAAGGGATGGGATCTTTCCTTACTGTCCTCACCCCGACCCCAGGGCCAGTTGTGGGGACCATACCCCAAGGCTTTGCATATGCTACGCAGTTGCTCTGCCTCTACACTACTCCCACAGTCTAGGCTCCTCCTTATTATAAATATGATATTTCCCTCTGTTCTGGCTATTATTATTATTATTATTATTATTAGTCAGCTGACATAGCTAGAGCTTTCTGGGAAGAGGAACCTCAATTGAGAAGATGTTTCCATTAGGTTGTATGTAGGCAAGTCTTCAGGGCAGTTTTTTCATCAGTGATTGATGTGTGAGGTCCTGGCCCATTGTCAGTGGTGCCATCCCTGTGCCTGTGGTTCTGGGTGGTGAAAGAACGCCTGCTGGGAAAGCCTTGGAAAGCAAGTCAGTAAGCAGTGTTCCTCCCTGGGTTCTACTTCAGTTCCTGCCTCCTGCCTCCCCTTTGAGTTCTTACTCTGCCTTCTCTTCATGGTGGACTCCAGTTATCAGCTGAAATAAACGCTTTTCCCTCCAAGCTGATTTCAATCATGGTTGTCACAGCAACAGACAGCACACCAAACTTGTTAGTGTGATTGCAAAATTGGTGGAGGTGATGAAAACTGCCTGACCCACATGGCCTCTGACATTGGGAGATGTGCAGTAAGTGCTGGTTCTAATCTGTCTTAACCAAATGGAGCATAAATTGGTGCCTTTCTTTTTTAAAGACACTATAGGGGGCAGAAATTCCGTTTACTTTGGCCCGAAGAGCCAGGAGAGGGAGTTCACTGAATCATACAGTGGGAAATTCAGGAGGTGCTTGGCTTGAGCTCATGCAGAGCTGGTAGTTAAATGATGCACACAGACCTCACCCCTCTCCCCTTTGCTCCATCCTGCTTTTATCTTTACTGGCTTCATTTAGGCATAGTTTCTAATTTATGTTAGAAAAGCAACTACTGTAAATTACAGGTGTATATGGCCCTTAATTATTGTGATTCAAGGGCAAAGCCACAATCTCCTCTGTAACATTCATCTGCCTGAATACCTCTAAGTCTTCCTGGGTTCTCACGCCATCTCTGTGCCAGTCACTCTGCTCAGAGTGAGGGGATTGTGGGTATCCTTGTTGTTGGAGAAGCCAAGACCATGTGTCTACTACTTTGATTAGAGAAGCGTGGGCCATTTGATTAAGCTCATAGGATGGAGTCACATGGATGAGGGGATAGCCATTCCCACAGGTGTGAGGTCAACAAAACGAGACCCCCCTACGCCCTGCGTGTGTGTGTGCATGCGCGCGTGCGTGCACACTTGTGTACTTCTGTCTTTCTGTGTCTCTATCCCTCTCTCTGTCTCTTTCTATGTTTACATGTGCTTATGTACTTGAAGAACTCCTTCAGTTGGTTGTGTGTGCTTTAAACCTGAATTCCTGGTGTCCAGGCCCACGGTGTCCTGTAGGGGTCTGGCCTTCTGGAAGCCACACACATCACTTTGTATGTGCTTACAGAAAACTTTTCCTTATGCTTACAGAATGTTTTTTTTTTTTGAGCTCATGCTGTATAACATGCCCTTTCCAATAAAACTAGCAGTCTTTTCACCTTGTAAGTTTCTACAGAGTTTTTGGTATGCCTTCTGCAAAGTGTTGGGGCAGTTGGTAGTTTCTTCTCTCAGCTGTGCCTGCC
>LOEQ01000781.1:212540-230071 GCA_001685075.1 Bramus lutescens | reverse complement strand
TATCTTCCATTGAAACCTCTCTTGAATGAAATTTTTTCAGAAGAGGAAAATGGTTTTGGAGAATTGTCTAATATTCTGTGTCTTCAGCAGTTGGAACCAGTTAATTTTGTGATGTTTTGTGTTTGTAGTTGGATCGCTTACCAACTGTGGTGGATACTCATAGGCATAATGAGTGAAATGAAGTACTTACTTCCCCATTTCTTCATGATTCTTCCACGAAGAATTTGTGTAACACATTACCCATTTTCTTCCCTATGTGTAATTGTGGGCTAGAGAGAATCCTATTCCATGGGCAGCTGTTCAGCCCCGGGTGCCAGCAGGAGCCACTTCCCTGTTTCCACCAAGTATGCTGTTTAGCTTTGAAAGAGGTTGCCAGCAATGGACAGAAAGAGTTGGTCTTAGTTTAGAGGGATAACTTTGTCATCCTTGGGGCTAGCTTTGACAGTTCTGTGCACCCTTCTTGCTAATCCTGGGTTCAGAGCTTCCTTTTGGGGATCACAGACTGTCCTCCTACCCCCTTCCCAAACATTAATCATTTTATATGGAGGGTTGATGCTCTGATTGCTGTATTCTTGCTTGACTGCCTAAGTACAAGCAGGCACAAGGTGCTTGTGGAGTGGACCCTCTGACTTCAGAACGAGGCTCAAACAGGGCCAGAGAACACCCCAGGAGCAGGGATGGGGGCAGCCCCAAGTTTCTGTTTGGACCAATGTTCTTTTTTTCTAGCCAACAGCTTGTCCCTAAAGTGTTGATTTTCTCATTACACATCTCAGGTATAAATTCTCAGGGCAAAAACCAAACTGGTCTTTTTCTCTGTTAAAACCTTAGCAGTATTTTTAGCAGTGGACAGAATAGTGACAATGACGATGATAACAGTAAAGCCAATATGTTATTATTTACATGTAGTGCTTAATCTGAACAGCTACTTGGTTTCTGGATATTAATTCTTATTTTACAGATTAGAAAACTGAGGTCCAGACATATAGGCTTGAAATATATGTGGAAGGTATTCAGTAAATAATTGTTGAATGGACGCTGACATGGCCAGAGTTCCTTGACACTCTTATGTAAAAAGATGACAATTCAAAGAACTGCCTTGTTCTGATTACATAGTAACTTTGAGAACCTATAGGAACTGAGAGTAGGGAGGTTGGGAATTGCTTTGATTCTGACCTTCTGACCCTGCTAGTGTCATCACACCCTTAAGGTCAGTGTCCAGAGAAGCTTGGAGGCAGCTCTGGTTGTACATTTACCTATAGATTGGCTGGTGCAGCATTCTCCACTACTTCGTGTAGACGCTGGCACCGCTTTGTACAGGAAAGAATCCCCATGGAGAGTGCTGGACCTCGTCCTGACAAGCAGCTGGGTTAGCTGGGGTAAGAGAGATCCTCTTGGGCCTTCTTGGTCTAAAGTGGCCTGATGGAGGACCCTTTGAGGGTTAATGGTATTACTCATACTGGTCTGGGCCTGTGTAAGTCTCAGGCCTTGCATGCAGATCAGTACTCATTGTCCTGTGCTGGAGTGGCTTCTCTGCTCCTTACCCGTAGCTGTGCCTTTTACCCCTCAACTCAGCATTTGGTTTGGGATTTTCTGCCCTGGGCTGTGTCCTGTCTCAGCATCATCAGCATAGCTTCTGTCCAGTTGCTTCATACACTCTATCCAGTGTTCTGCTTATGTGTATGGGAAGTCTAGTGTCTTGTCTGAAATTCCAGACATTGTCTTCTAGGGGTGCCTCAGTGCCCTCCTGTCTCAAGAGCATAGGGTCCCCTACTTCTCAGTGCTACATTTTATAGAACCTGGAAGTTACTGACGAATGAATTGTTATTTAAATAAAACAGAATATTTATTCTTGCTTACTGAAGTTGAGGGTCAAATATGAGCCCAACAGCTCTTCTTTGAAAGCCAGATAGTATAGAATAAAGAAGTCCAGGGTTCAATGTGGCTGGGAACTCAAGTCTATAAGAATGAAGTTTACATCTGCCTCCTTCACTCCTGTGTAACAAGACTGATCAGGGAAGCAAGGACCCATAGCTCCATGAATGAATGAGTGAACGAAGAGAAATTTGTAAATTATCATCTCATATTGAATTGCAGTTTAGGAATTTGTTGTATGTATGGAAGGGGATGATTCATGCCTACCTATAATTGTGCCTTTGAAGAAAAACTAGTTTGGTGTGTGTGTGTCTGTCTGTCTTTGTGTTGGTGGAGTGTCCATTGGCATCCATCCTGGTTGATTTTCCAGTATGAGCAGGTACAGTTGTTAATAAGAATATTTTCCACTGGCTTTTACCAGGCACTCCCTAGTAAGGCGGTGCCAGGTTTCTAAGAGCAGTGACAAAAGGCCAGCATCCAGGCAAGAGCATTTATCAAAATTCTCTTTGCTGTGGACCAAGGGACTCCTGATGAAAACAGACTGTCCTGGGGGATTGTTTTTATGGGGTGGAAACTAGTGCTGGTAAGGTAACTGAGGACTTCAAGGTGACAGCAGGCGTTGGGATCCAGGGAGGAGGTGCTGCTATGTTTACTGAAATCAAGAAATAAGAGTTAGCCGCATTTTTCTGTGTTGTATCTTCAAGTGGTTTGGGTGCTTCCTTGAAATGTAAAATCCAGCTTTCTTCACTTTGCTATTTTGAAGCCTTTGAAAATTATACCTGTCTTTTATTTGGGTGTTAATTATTTGAGTGTTATTTAAAAATTGTTCTGCCAGTGTTTGCCTTTGTTTGTGACCAGCTGTTTCCACATGTTGCCATTTCTAACTTACACTTCCCTGACTGTGTTTGCATGCCTGTTTAATGTTTGGCCCACACAACAGAATGCAGTGTCTGCTGTTTCTCTGGCTTTTTAAGAGGCTTCTAAGAAGCACAACTTTGCAGTTACTAAGTGAATTCCTGTTGGGTCAGACTCGCTGATTAAGTTCAATTCCCAGCAACCACAGGGTGGCTCACAACCATCTGTAATGGGGTCTGGTGCCCTCTTCTGGCCTGCAGGCATACACACAGACAGAATATTGTAAACGTAATAAATAAATAAGTATTTTAAAAAAAACTTAAGCAGAAAAATTCTATTTCATATTTCTAATCTTGACTGCAATGTCCCTGGGAGTGGGTACCCTGAAGAAAAAGATACAGTTTTTATTTCAGGAGCAAAGATGCACTGACATAGGGGTTCTGAACTGCAGAATTTGGGTGGATGTCCGGAGCTGTGAGTTCTCTCACTGCAGTCACAGTGACACTGGAACTGGAACTGTCTTACAGTGAGTGGCCTGGTGGTCTTTCTCACTCTGCCTCTTCACTCAGAGCTGGCTAGAAGCTCAAAGGGAGAAAGTCCTTGCTTGTCCTTGTGTCTCACTGTTGAACTGTTTTCTTCCCCAGGATTAGCATTTTGATGTTGAGTGAGGTGAGGAAGGTGTTCTGGAAGCGCAGTGGGGGAGGGGTGCAGTGGAAAGGTGTAGGGATGTTTCTCTGCTAGTGGGGATAGTGAGGAGCCGAGCTTATCAGAAATGCCTGACGTGTTGAGGAGGCTTGATTGAAAATTACCTATTTTTTAATTATCATGTTTATATTCCTATTATTGTGACACCAATGTCCAACACTTATTCATCTGGTCTAACTAGAAGTCTCCTCACTAAGCCAAAAGCATCCCCATTTTCCTCCACCTTAAGGCCTACTGCACTCTCCGGTTCTGTGAATTGCACTCCTTTAGCTTCCTCATAGAAATGAAATTATGCCATATTTAGCATTTTGTGAACGGTGTCTGTCACTCAGCATGATGTTCCGTAGGTCTAGCCCTGTTGTGGCTTGTCACAAGATGCCCTTCCTTTTAGAGGCTGGTTAATATTCCATTGTTCATGCAGATGCCCGTTGGTTTCCGCTTCCCTGTTGAGGACTTTTGGGGTACTTAACCTCTTGGCTATTGTTAATAATGCCGCTGTAAACATGGCTAGAAATTGTTTGCTGGAGGCCCCGCTTTCTTTTGTGGATTTTCCCCTCCAGTGGAACCGTGGGGTCATGTGATAGTTATAATCTGATTTTTAGAGCCGCCTACTGTTCCCTTTGTTGTATTGTTTTATCCCACCAGCTGCCGTGGAGGAGGTCCAGTTGCTCCACATCCTTGCCACCGTACTTGCTGTTTTGCCCCTGTTTCTGAGCAGTAGCCATGTAACAGTTGTATCCACGATACTCATTGCTCTAAACTTGGTGCTGTAGTTAGTGACGAGCTTGTTATAGTCATGTTATCGCTGCGGAATATTTATTCAAGTCCATTGTCTATATTACAGCCGATTTTGGATTTTTGGTGGTGGTATTGAGTTGTAGGAATTCGGGATGTTAACTTCCTACCAGGTTCTACAGGCCGCCTCTTCACTGGCCATCATGCACAGACTCCAAGGTTTACAAGGTGCTCCTCGTCTAGTTTTGCTTCTGCTATCTCTCGAAAAAGAGTTATCAAATCTAGCATCATAAAGGGCTACACAGTATTTTATTTTAGTTTTGGGCCTGCTGTAGTTCTCCAATCTGCTTGTATTTAATTGTTTTGTATCCCACATAAGACAGTAGTTCACATCTGTCTTCTGCAGGTGGCTGTCCTGCTTGTTGTGTTAGCTGATGAAGAGACTGTCATTTTCCATCGAGAGTTTTGGCTCCTTTGCTAATGAGCATGTATTGGTCAAGTGTGCAAGGGACCCAGGGCTGTTTTGTCTAGTCTGTGTCTGTCTTTGGGCAGTGACATACTGATTTATCTTTACACTCTGGTTTAGAATTAGGAAGTATAAGATCCCTGGTTTTGTTCTTTGCCCTCCAGAGTCATTTGAGATTCCATATACTATTGGAATGACTTTCTATTTATGCAAAGAAAAAAATATTGGGATTCTAACAGAGATGGCTTCGAACCTGTTGATTGGGTGTTATGCCAGACCAGTACTAATTCTTCTAGCCTGTGACTCCACCTACATGTCTTTTCAAATTACTTTCATAAATACTTTGTATTTTAAAGTATACAGGACTTTTATGTCTATAGTTGAACATTATCTCATATTCAAAGGCCCGTACAGAAACTGGAGAGATGGCTCAGCAGTCAAGAGCTTCATGCTGTTCCAGAGGACCCAGTTTCAGTTCCCAGCACCCTCGCAGTAGCTCACTGTACTTCTGGGGACCTGACACCCTTTTCTGGCCTCAGTGGGCACTAAGTGTGCCCCATGGTCACAGACATAAGTGCAGCTCAAACACCTATACACATAAAGTGTGAGGAAATAAATCTAAAAAATATTTTAAAGCATATGCAAATATACAAAATGTTTATAAAGTTTCAGAGATACACTGTTGTTTATATTTGATAACTGAAGAGGGAAAAAAATAACTCGTCTCATGTCAAAGAAAAATTTGGACCAGGGACCTGAGAGAATAACTTTCCTTTTTTTGGGGGGGTGGGTCCCTCCCTTGTCGTTTTCCAGAGAGAGTCACTTCTGACGGGCTTTGGTGTTTATTTTATCACATGCTAAACTTTGCATCTTGAACAAACACATCTGTTTTATAGTTCTTATGTGACATGTTTATTATGCAACTTGGACTTCTGATTTCAGTTAGACCATCAAAGAAAACTGCCAGAAAAGTGTATCATGTTTTAAACTAAAGGTATAGTTGACAAGTTAAAATTATATTTATATAATTGTAGTATATTAGCATTATTTTTAATGTATATTCTATTCTGTGGAGGTAACATTCTTGCATTTATGGTTCCCATATTTAGCTACTAATAACTTTTGACTATTTGATAAGATCCCTCAAAATCTGGAGTGTAAAATATTAACCTTTGTTCAAATACTCCAAGCTTGGTAATGGCATTGGAATGGCAATTTAAAACAGAGCTTGTGTGTTATTTCATTTGGAACAAATTTTGCAAGAGAGATAGTCTCTAGTGTCTAGTCTTACTGAATTGCCCAATAAAGCAATTAGTGTTCACACCTAATTATTTTGAAAATTACAGAGTTGGGTGGAGAGGACACACTGGGTAGTGTCAGCTTCCTCTGCATTTCCCTTTTGATGACTTTAGAAAGGCTTTCATTTTGCTTTGTTTTTGGTCCAGGCCAAAATAAGAGTGTAGTAACCCACTTACAATGACTAAAATCTAGTAAAGATATTTCTTCCCTTATTGTTTGGTTACCACAGTTTCAGGAGTGTTTGTTTAGCTGTGTAATTACCTTCTTGAGGATTTAGCACACAGACAGGAATCTCCATTGAGAAAACATGCCCCTTCTTGCCACTGCTGGCTATTTCTGTGTTTATTGTTTAATGGAAAGAGATGATACGTGTTAATCAGTCCACCCAACCCATGCACGAGCTCTTCTGCACTTGGAGCATGTGCACCAGACTTTGACTTTGCTTCTGCCCTTTCCCTCTTCCAGGGTCTACTTCCTATTGTATCAGAGATTTTGAGGTGTGTGTTATGTGTAATGTGTAAATTGGTTTGATTGCATCTGAGAATCATAACAATAAGTCATTTCAGCCATGTGGGTGCATCTTGAAGATTCCTTTTCTAGAGTACATTTTGAAATTCTTAGAATTTCCCATCCACCATAGAGCTGTGCCTGAAATGGGGCCAGATGCAAAGTTACGGCACTTGCCGCGTTCTCAGAGCCATCTGGACAGCCTCCACCACTGTGGCTTCTGTGAGCCAGAGACGTTCTGGGGAGATGCAGCCAGCCTCTTGCAGATCTTTGTTGCCTTGTTCCTATAGCTGGTGAAGCCCTGAGAACAAATGTCTTATATGTCATAACATTAAATGATACTGCATTTATTTTTTTAGGTTTGTGGGTTGCCACTCTGGTAGATCTGTAAGTCACAATATTAATAGTGAAATGGTGAAGGTGTCTGCCTTTATGGTCATGCATTTCAAGTATGCCCAAAATACAAGCACGAAAGAACCGATTGAGAGGCCAAGGAGTTATTCGGGTGTAGACATAAGTTTTAATGGGGTTGAGGAGGAAATGTAGACATGCTGTAGTTTCAGCAGCTCACTGACAACACTATCATGTTCTTCCCAGCTCCTTACCCACTGGAAACTCTTCCCACAGGCACCATAAAGCGACCACATGGGCCACATGGAAGTAATAGTCACCAATTATTGAGCAAATATTTGGCTAAATACTGAAGCCATGTGACTGTTAATACTTGAAGCAGTTCTGGAATGATCTCTATGTGTCTACATACATAGTGCGTTCAAAGGTTCTGTGTTGAAAAACTGTCTTGTGAGAACTGTAGTTTTTTTCTGTTTTCACATTAAATGATGGTCCGCACATTATGGCATTACTTGACTTCCATCAGGTGTGTGTCTTTTTGCCCATATGTTAGCTCTTTCATATCAGTACCCATGGCCTTAGCGTGCCCTTTGTAACCCCAGGTGCAGGGTGTCCAAATGCTAGCTCTCAAGTTAGCTGTATGGTAGAGTCACCTATGGAGCTCTGAGTTCTTCTCCTGGGCCCCAGGGCCAGCGCCCCCAATTTCTTTGGTGCAGGATGGGCATCTGATATTTATCAGAACATATATGAATCTTTGCTACAAATCAGGAGCCCTCTTTCCTTTCTGTCACAAGATTCATTGACTTTCCTGCATGTATCTATAGGTAAATTCCTAAACATGGAAGAGGTGAGGGTTCTTAGGTGGGGGTTGCAGAGTAAGTGCATGAAAAATAGGCTGTCAGTCAAGCTGCTGACCATTGACAGCTTGGTTGACACCGCCCACAGCATATGGCTAAAGCTTCCCCTTTGCTTATCTTCCTGCCCCCAAGTTATTTTTTTAATTATTTTACTTTTGGGAGGTTTTTTGTTTGTTTTGTTTTGTTTTTCTTTCTTCCCCTTCATTGTTTGTTGCATTCTCAATGTGAAAAGAGGCTGGGACAGCCCACGTCAAAGCTCTCTTTCATTAAACCTTTTGAAATGCTTTGCCTGTGGAAATAAGTCCTGAAGACCAGTCAGAGGGAGTGTGTCTGCTGAGGGTTTTGGGCAGTTCTGCCAAAGAGCAGCACGGCACCCTTTGCAGCCACACCACACCCAAACGGGGCAGAGTAGAAGCTCAGGGTTCTTTTTACTGCCCCATTTCTATACTTAAGGCTTGCATAAAATTGAAGCCTCTTTTGAAGTTTTATTATGTAAAATTTGCAAGTGGAATTTTTGTGAAGGTCAGGGTGACTCTTTGGGAGGGAGTTCTGATTTCCGTCCTGTGATTGCGTCTTCACCATGTGGTTTCTAGGTGGCTCCTTGCCCTATTTTGCTCATCTCAGGAGAAACCCAAGCATAGATATGGGGCTGGCATGTACAGAGTTCACAGTGTTGCCCTCTGAGCAGTTGGTTGTAGGAAGACAGACTGGAAAATGATGTTTCCTACTCCCAAACGTGAAACCCAGAAAGAACCAAAAACTTAGTAACTTCCCATAAACATTTTTTACATCTGTAATCCCACATGGTGGCTACATCCACATGTGTTCAGATTGGGCTTTCTGAGGCAAAAGTATGAATTCCAGTGGTCCCGGGTTCTGGAAAGTAGGGGGTTTACAATTGGTTTTCTGTCTTGCTGAACAGTCGACAAATACTTTTATAGGCAGAGGAGATGCCTTCAGAGTTAGAGAATGGGTAGTGCGCAGATGAGGTCAGTGACTGGGGACACTCTGGAGGATGGATCCGCGCTGCCAGTGTTAGTGTCCTGGTCATGACTCAGCGGGGTGTGGTGTGCAGTTTATATGCAAGTGGTTGGCTGGGGGTAATAAGCTTTTGACTTCTTCACAGCACGTAGCAAAGCTTTATTTTAATTGCCCTTTTCCACACTGTCCCCCAAACCTCAGAGAATTTCCCACAGTTAGCAGATAAGCTGACCAAGCTCCAGAGCTCTTGGTTTAGCGAGGACAACTGCCCTGTAGAGATTAGGGCAGTCTCATTCCAGGAATGTTCTGCTGATGTGCACAGGGATGTCAGTCAGCTGCTGCTGAGCTTAGTTCCACAAAGCAGCAGCTACCACGTACAAGTCCTCCCTCTGACTTTTTCATCTCATTTCCACTGCGTGTCCATCGAGAACCACCTGAGCATTTGGAGATGCCAAACACTGTGAGGAGGCAGCACATGTCACCCTGCTGCCTTCCGTCCGATGCCCGTGAGCAGTTTCTCTGCAGAGAAGGAGGAATCTTTTACAGGGACTGAGATCTACCAAGTCTTTTAACCAGGGAGTGAGAGCTGCGCCACCCAGTTGTTTTCCTCTTGGAAGTTTACACCTTAGGTCCTCTAGCTTCTGTGGACTTAGGTATCGCCTGTGTTGCTCTCTAGACTCTTTCTCACTGTTTCTCTTAGTTTTGTGTTTAAGGTTTTATGTAACTTGGTTTTAATAATAGAATGACTCAATTTACATTTTATTTACTTATAGAAAATAGAGGAGATAAAAACATACATAACTTTCTTTCATTTCTTTGGGTGATAAAATTGAGTCAGGAAATACAAATGTCCTTCCTAATGTTCTATAAGAAGTGGCTAAGTTAGGATTTGAACTCAGGTCACAATTCCTGAGCTGCCCGTACCTCAGTTGTCCATAACTGAGGATGATGGGACCCTTGTAGGAGGCGAAGTTTAACCAAGAATCTTTGTTCTGTTTAGTGTTTCTGTTTCCTCCCCTTGCAAATGCATTAACGCAACTTGGTGTGAAAACAAATCATAAAAAGAAGGGAGTTTTCAAATTTTCTTTCTGTAAACATGAAGGTACAAGGGCCTCTGGGCAAATATTTCTTCTATTTTCATCCAGTGAATCATGTTCCACAAGAATGCTGGTAGCCATTTTTCTCTGCCGAAGCCTTTGTGGAAATGTAAATTATGTATTCTTGATAAACTTTGATTATAATATTGAGAAGGGATAAGATTGAGTGACTTCTGGCTTAGGCACATTGAGGATTGGGAACAGAAGTCACTTTTCTGGGGGCCCAGGGCTTATGACCTCAATAGGATCTCCAGCATGTCTTTGTCTGGTAAACTTGGAAGTTTTAGAACATAGTCATCGAGAGAGAATAAGTCTAATATGTAATCTGTTCAGTTACTCTCTGAGAATTGGCCAGATTATTTCCAGCATTAAATTTAAAGACACAGTGTCTCCTTTTCAGCCACTGTCATGGAATACCAGGTGTCTTCTGCATGGCCGATACTGCTGCCTCTCTGCTTGTATGTAGTGATCTTAAAGCTGAAGTACCCGGAGTGCGGTCCCCATAGGGCTGTTAATTTATTGTAAAGATTGACTTCAGAAGGGCACCCCATCACCACATACCAGAGCATGGAAGGAACAAGTGTGTGCTGGTGTCTCACAACACCTATGTTCTTCCCCAGTGCTCTGGGGCTCTTCCTGAAAGCTCTGGGGTGGATCAGGATGCTATATCCTTTTGCTTGTTAAGGAATAAAACTTAGCCACTTAAACAGCTGAGGATTTGGTGTGACACAGCTGGCCAGGAAGCCTTCGCTTGTGTTTTTGTAACCTCCACCTTTGAAGGTTTCTTATCAATGGGTCTTTTAGAGGCGGTGAAGACGGACACCCCATGGAAGAAAATGGTCTGTGCGTCTTTGGTCTTCACTTTCAGCTTGTTTATGGGCTCCACTCCCAGGCTATCCCCAGGTCTGCTGCCCAGCGCCACAGCTCTGTGGTGAGGCTGAGTCCTCTGGTGGGGAGCTCCAGTGACACTTTTGGTTTGGCTTTTCTCCCAGATGATTGAGCTGTCCTGGCTTCCAGACGCCGGTTTCTGTCATTTGAGCAGCACAGACGTCTTCACCAAGAACTGTGTTCTATTGGCTTTAGGGATTTATACTGTGAACCTCCAGTTAAAATATTGAGTCGTGCCACGAGACATGCCAGTTTTCCAGGGTGACAATCTAGAGGTGTCCTTGTCTCCTCTCCCCATGAGAGGTGGTGAGGGTGAAGAACAGACAAGGACATGTTGTGAGAGGTGGCAGGATCTGGGGCAGGAACGTGGAAACACAGTTGAGACTGTGTATTTACTAGTTGAGTCCTGGTTTGTCCTGAAGGTGTTTGTGGTGCCTTTGGGCCCCTTCCTCCCTCACCTAGGAAAGAACGAAGGAAGGAAGGGCATAGATTTGGATTTCCGCTTTGCACTCCTGTGCCTGTCCTGGATGACCAGTGGACACAGAAGCACTGGTTTTCGGGGATCTTTGGCATTTGGGGTGTTTAGAATTTGTTTTCCCTGTTGCCGGGGTGGGGCAGGACTGGGATGTACTCCCTGTTTTCCTCTTACATCAGAGACGTTACTGGGATGAGAGAGCACTGACTGCTGAGTGACTTTCCTAGAACCACTCCAAGAACATCCTTTCGGGATCAAGTGTGTGGGAAGGGCTGGGCTGCCCTCCACCGATGCACGGAGACACACCCTTTCCGTTTCTTGGCCGAAGGGATGTTGAAACCTGCAGGCTTTCAGATGCTTCTGCAACCTTTGACTGTATCCCATGATTCTTTGGCACTTGGCACCTGGTGTGCTTGGGAAATGAAACTAGACAAGAGGAATGTGAGAGAGAGATGGCCAGAGGAAGAAGCAGAGCTATCTTACCCTTTCCCATTTTCTTGATAAGAGCCCTGGAGCTGTGTGGCTGCGGCCCCAAACTACCCCCTGGAGAAGTAAACTATGAGGCACCTAGGCTCTGAAAGCAAGAGGTGTGGCAGCTGAAATGGAGGTCCCGGCTCTTCTCCCTAAGGTTCATACCATACAGAGTTTGCCCTTGTCCCTCTGCGCATGCGGCCAAAATTCAGTTTGACTCGGAAATTTCAGAGGCCTTTGTTGTACAGAAGAAATGCTTGTAATTTGGTGTCGAGATTGTTAACTGGAGAATTGACTCTGAAACGCTGTGTCTTGGTTAAAATACCGCTGGTCCGCACTGAACTTGTGAGTTCATTTGAAACTGTTGACGCTTAGGTGAGTGGGTGGCTAGCAGGAGCTTTGTGTCTCTTGCTCCTTTCTTGGCCCCAGCATATCTAGCCTAGGGTTTCATTTGTTGTTCCTAGTTTTCCTGTTAGGGAAAATCCTTGAGAACATAGCCAGGGAGTGCAGCTCTCTTGGTATGGTCAGCCATCTTTAAAATATGTGACCGAAGTCTCTGATGAACCAATTAAAATGGTGTACAAATCAATGCAAACCTAATTTTGTCATTAGAACTCTCACATTTTCCCCAAACATTGGTTACTCATTGTGCCTTGCTTTGTGGAAAGCAGGTGTTACCTATCTCCTCTGCTGTGACTGGCATTATCAGAGGAAAAACGCTAGGAAGAGCGTTCTTACAGACTTGAAACTTCTTGCCAATAAGAATCTCAATCATCATTGTCATCATCATCATCTACATTCCCAAAAAATGGCTTTCTTTTCTGACCTGTGCTGTGTTGAGAGGTTTTGTTTGTTTTGTTTAAGAGCAGTACAAATGACTCTGACTCTGAGCTAGACCATAGATGGATTGAGTTTCTTACCCTTTGCTAAGCAAAATGCACCTGCTCCAGACTCTTAAGTAGCTTTAATTGCTTCCTTGTGCACAGCATAGCAATAACCATCTGTAATGCTATAGATGGATTGCATCGGGATGTCCCAGAGGTGACTTCTTCCTCTGCCCCAGTGCCAGAAGCTGAGGTTAGGAAAGTGTTCTGGTTGAGGGCCCAGCTGTCATGGTGGAATTAGTCCTTTCTTTCAGGCCGATCTCATTAAAAAGGAGCCAAAATGTGACACAGAGGTTCCTGGTTTCAGGAACCACATGTGCTCTCTCTAGTCAAGAGAAGTGCCAGCTCTGCTGGTCCCCAGTCATCCCCACTAGGATGCCCCACTGTGAGCTCCCAGAGTGGTACTCCAACTGTGTCTCTAGCTCTGTCTGGCACATTGAGGGGACTCAGATAAGGATAACTGAATAAAAGGATATTTTCTTAAGCAAAGAATTCTTTAAATGCAAGGAATTTGGAAAATACCTAGAGGTTTTTGCAGTGAGTCTACTTCCCGTGGAGCCTGTTTGTGAATTAGTTGACAAAGTAGGGATCAACTAGTTTTCTCAGAAACCTTTTGTTCTTTCTGCTCCAGGGAAACTGCAAATACCCTGAGGGTGAGTTCCATCTGCTGAAGGAAGCTATTGACAGCATCAAAAACTTGAGTAGTGGCTCAGGAGCACCCAGTACTTCAGTTGGTTAATAAATGTTCTGGTGGCTGTAAAAACAGATCCAAGGACAACTGTGGGAAGAACACCAAGTCACATGCCCGAAATTCAGAGGTCGGACCATCTGTTCACTTTACGCTTTTCATTCAGCAACCATTTAGAATATACCGCCTGTCAGGGACTAAATAATACTGAGTCCCTGCTCTCGGGGTCCCCAAGTCTAGTGGAAAACAGACTATAAATGCACTCAGTTATGTGTATGTACAGTAGTTGTGGCAAGAATGTGTACCCATCCCTGGAAAGTTTAAGGCCCATCCCATAAACATGGTGTTATCGGAGTGAGCCCTGAAAATGGTCAGATAAGGAAGGAAAACATGGGCTATTGAGAGGGCTCAGCAGATAAAGGTGCTTGCTGCTGGTACTGACGACTGGCATTCAGCCCTAGAACCCAAGGTAGAAGGAAAGAACTAATCCCTACAAGTTGGCCTCTGCGTGTGCGCGTATATCCGTTCATACTTCTCTTTGTGTGTGTGCACTCAACAGTACAATTTACTATCAAGGTCTGACGATGGCATATGTCCACTTGTGTGTTGGCCTAAGCTCGGGCATTGTTTGAGAAGTTGGGAGATGAAGGCGGAAAATCATGTCACCAGGGCCAGCAGCACTGTAGTGTATGAGCCCTTTGAGTTTGGGCCTCTGCCCTCTCTAGTCTCCCATTACTCACACCCTGGGCTTCTCTCTGACTCAAATGTGCCAGTCTCCTCCATGATCCAGCCCAGTGCATACACTCCTCCTGCCTGGAATCCTTTCTACTGACACTGTGCAGGGCTGCTCCTACTTTGTCCTTTACATCTTATCTAAGCTAAATGTCACTTATCAGCTGGCATCTTCCCTGAGCCCTCTCTGAAAGAGCTCAGTAGATTAAATGGGTGCGTTTGATGTAGAAGGACAGCCATTGCAGCCTGCAGCCCAAGGGCCTGTATAGACATACCACCTGTTCTTTTGGTCTGTGAACTAAGAGTGTTTTTCATGCTTGGTGGTTGAAAGCAAGTTTAAAAATACTGTTTACGAATATGGTAAAACACCTTTAAAGTTTTCTTTTTTAAATGTTGTTTGTTTTGAGAGAGAGGACCTCACATAATTGAGACTAGTCTTAAACTCACCATGTTATGGTTCATTATCCGGGAACTTCTGATTCTCCTGCTGGAATTACAGATGCCCACCACCAGATCTTATTTTGTGTGGTTCTGGAATGGAACCCTGAGTCTGCATGCATGTTAGGCTGCACTCCACCAGCTAAATTATATCCCCAGCCTTGAATATTATAAAGTTATATGAAATTCTTGTTTCCCTTTCTAGAGTGGAGTTTTATTAGAACTTGGGTTCATCATGTTTACATATGCCTGTGACTGCTTTCATGGGAACATGACGGCACTGAATATTTGTAACCGAGATCAAATTCCCTACAGAGCTTACAGTATTTACCATCTGGTCATACACAGGAAAGGTCTTCCAACACCTGGCCTGAAAACCAAGGGCCAAGGAGAAGAAACTGCTGAAATCATTCTGTTGAGAGGTGAAAGGTGACTGCCTAAGGCCAGTACCCTGACGTTGGAGAGGGTGGGGATTGAATTCCAGCCTGTCTTCTCTGCACACCCCACTCCCAGCTGGCCAGACTTTTCTGCATGAACACACATCAGCTTTACCAGCAAGCCAAGCCTTCCACCAGCTTCTCTTCTTAATTGGCTCCTGCTTCCCCAGCTTCATCTTTCGAGAGGTGATAGGAGGAAGTAGTGGGTGTGGTGTGCTTGGAGGGCTCAAGGCAGCTGTTGGCATCACTGTGGTCAGTGAAGCGCTTGCGGTGGAGGGAGGCCCGTGGAAGTGGTTCCTGCCTCAGAGACGTCAAGTGGATGATTGCTTTTGCTTCCTGTTTTGATCTGTATCTAAGAGATGAGGCTCTGAAAAGTGGCATTCCAAATATGTGTATGAAATGGCCGCCCTTTGGACATCTCAGCCATCCCTTTGCATGATGGATAATTTAAAGGTGCATTTATTCAGTTTTGGTTCCATTGAGGAAGTAGCATGAAATCTTGACCTCTGAGCCTTACTGAAGCTAAGCACAAATGCCTGTCACGTGCTCCATACTAAAATTATTTCCATCAGGTTCTTACCTGTAGTAGACTCTGTAACTTACTGCCCATGTTAGAATGAGTCGCACATCCATGTTCTCTTTATAGGATGGTATTTTAAGATTTAAAGACTGCTTTGGACTGAGGTTTAGGTCCTAACACTTGTTCCCTGGCTCTTCAATACAACCAGAATGGCATATAGCTTGAGTTTCTGTGAAAATAACTTAGAAACTTTCCCAAATTGTTTGGTCACCAACTTGTACGCGAGGTTTTAAGTAGCATATGCTTTGGGCATTTGTCCTCACAGAGTTGACTCCTTCAAACAAGGAAGAAAGATCAGCATCACTGTCAGCTGTGCATTGTGGCCTCATGAAATGTGGCCTATGAGAATTCAGACTGGTTGGGGTAGTTAGCAAGCCTTCCTGGAAGAAGTGGCCAAACAAGAACTTGAAGCCTGCCTGGCCTTGAACCTTAAGGCCCTCTGGGTGCTGCCCCTTATATAATTCAATCTACTTCATTTTCCTGCCTCTGTTTCCCAGAAGTCTAAGTACTCTACCCACCCTCCACCTAACCACACAGACCTTGACCTGAACAGTCTTTTAGTTTACTGTTAATGGGCTCTGCAGGACAGTGACCTGGCTTTCAAGGGGACAGGGCTCCTGCCCTTTTAACACGTAACAAAGACAAACACTTAGAGGTAGAGTTTAATGAGATAAGTCATGACTCCCTTGACCTAGTGTGCAGCAGCTGCTTATCTGTACATAGAACAAGATCTGAGACTAGCTAGAGCAGTGGTTCTCAATCTTCCTGATGTTGTGGCATTGTAATACAGGTTGCCATGTTGTGGTGACCCCAACCATAAAATTATTTAGTTACTACTTTATAACTGTAATTTTGCTACTGTTATAAATTGTAATATAATTATCTGATATACAGGATATCTCCTATATGACCTCCAAAGGGGTCATGACCCAGAGGTTGAGAACTGCTGACTATATAAACTTCCACACTGATTTGAGGTTGCTGAGATATTTGTGCTGTGTGTTATAAAAATGGCCATTTGCAGCAGATTACAGGAAAAACAACTAGTAATTCTTCACAGGTAGTCTGGCAAACTAGTTGTACAAATCACCAATCAATATCCAATCAGTTGAATATTTTCTTCCTCCTCTTTGTTCTTTTAGCAGCACTAAGGATGGAACTTGTGACCTGATACATCTCTTAAGTATTTTTAATAGGCATTTTTTTCACACTTACTTCACTCTTCTAAAGCTAACAAATAATCACATCAATTTTTTAAAAGCTCTTTTCACTAATGGTGCAAATAGTGTGCCTTTATTATAACAATATGGGCATACCAGAGGCTTTGTGTCTTAAAAAATCAAGGTGATCCGCACGTATCAGAGCCAATTGCTGCTGATACTGATAAATTTCTCCCATTCTTCTCATGCTTATGCGCATGGATTTTTAATAAAAGTGTGATACTGTATACCTACAGTTATGAGCATGTCACTGAGTGTCCTCTTACAAATATCTGCTGAACTGTCATGTGTGTGTGTGTGTGTGTGTGTGTGTATGCGCACATGCGTGTGTGCATGTTGGGGGACATCTTTGGTTGTGTCTCTGAGCATTTAAGGTATATTCCCAGGAGCAGAAATACTGGGTCAGAATGTGTGCCTGTTTTAAGATTTTGATAGCTGCTTTAAGAAATGCTGACCCAGATTCCAGCTGCCGTCACCACAGACGTGTCTTGCTGCCTGGGTGCTCAGGAGACTGGTACTGGCAGGGCGGGAGGATGTTGACAGAAGTCGCGAAGAACAGGGACTACCCAGGTAGAAAATGGCAGGGTATAAGACAATTGGGGGGCATAGGAAATGGCCTGTGAATAAAGTAGGACATTAGTACAAACTAGAAAAGATGGGAACATTGGACTAAAATCGAGTTTGGAGCACTGAAAGCCAATTTAGACTAGTACTGAGGGAGCCATTAGCAGATTTTTGAGCAAGGAAATGAGAGCCCAGGGCTTTGCCATTGGGAAATTGAGAATGTGCACTAGACTGCCTTGGGCTACATGTGTGTGACACCCTCTGTGCCCCCTCCTGTACTTGCATTATCCCCTCTGCCTGAGCGCGGCTTTCCTGCTCCCTTCTGAGTCTGCTTGTCTGTCAAGGACTATTTCCAGATCTTACTCTGATTTCCCTGGTTTTATGATTTTTTAAAAATGTTGCAAGATCCCCGGTGGCAGTAGGCAGCAG
>LOEQ01000781.1:164257-195189 GCA_001685075.1 Bramus lutescens | reverse complement strand
GTATAAGCTAGCTGTGCGGGAGCTGGGCTGGACGAAAAGCAGGGCCTGCTCCCTTATTACTACACTCATGGTGCCACTGCTAGGAACAAAACCCAAATGCAGGGCTGAGTAGAGGTAGAGCAGGGCTGGTAGAGGGCTTGGCTAGCATGCGTAGAGCCCTGGGCTCAGTCTCCAGCATCTAGTACTGTGTGGCGGAACCCACCTATGATCCCAGCATGCCAGAGGTGGAGGCAGGAGAATCCAAAGTTAAAAGTCGTCTTTGGTGACATAGTGAATTTGAGGTTAGACTGGACTGCATGAATCCCTTTCCCCAGTAGCAGAGCCAACAACTCTAACCCAACAGAAACAAGAATGTTCCAAAGGACTTCTTGTTAATATCAATGCATCACCCAGTTTAACTATTAAATTAATTACTAAGGGGCTTGGAGAAAGGGTGACCCAAATGTCACCTATACTAACAGAATTTATGAAATTTTTCGAAGAAACAGTGAAGGTATTTCACGGAAGTGATCTGTGGTGTTGAGCGAACGCTGTGTGTAAATGGTAGATTTAGCGCTTACTCTGAAGGACACACCTTCCATCCCTCTGCACGTCCTGTTTGCAGTCCTCTTCTCCTTCTGGAGCTCAGTGAAGACTTCAGCCTTATTATGTCAAGTGTGCTGTCCATCTCTGCGGCCTAGAACTCCATTTGTTCTTGTGTTGCTCCAACGGCACACTTGATTTTTGTGTTTCTGAAGTTTTATTGAAATATTACAGAGCAGTTTGATGAGTTTTAGGAGATGTGTAATTAGGCAGCTGTCGCTACCCTAGGAAAACAGGTTTTTCTAACAAAAGTTCCTCACTAAAGATTTAGGTGCTAAAAACCCTTATATAAACAGGTACTATTTGAAATATAAAATGTCGTGATTTCAATTCTGTGGTTGCCTCTTTCAGTATTTGGAATAATTATCAAAATGAAAAGTCTTCTGTAACATTACCTTGAGGTAATTTGAGAGCTTAAGTAAAACAAATTGACAGTACGATTTTTAGTTATTTTGTATTCCAGTTGCTTGCCCCTCCCCATCACAATTACCCTTTCCCCCATCATTGAAGTTTTATTTATCCCCTTCTCTAGTAATGTGTCTAAAGAGTAAAGCCTGGATAAGAGGAGAGAGACAAAAGCAACCAGCTGCTTTATAAATCATAATAATAGGCAAAACATGGATGCATAAGAGCAGATAATCAGTGCATTGGAAGTTAGATTCATCACTAGTGGTCATTAGGAAAATACAAAATAAAACTCCATGAGTTAGCACCCAACATAAACTATGATTGTTCACATTGAAAGGACATGGCACAAAGTGTTGGTGGAAGCATGAAGCAACTGGAATGCCTTATTTTTTTTTTTTTTTGCCCTTTAACGGATTCAAAAACAGCATTCTTAAGATTTTTATGAGCCAAGCACAGTGGCTTGTGCTGTAATCACAACACTTGGGAATAGGAGGCAGGAGGATTGCTACAAATTTGAGACCAGTCTGGGCAACCTATAGAGTTCCAGGTTAGCCTGAAAACCATAGTAAGAGCCTGCCTCTACAAAGAAATAAGCCCTAAGAGTAGTTTATTTTGGGGTGTGTGTGTGTGTGTGTGTGTGTGTGTGTGTGTGTGTGTGTTCATGCCTGTGTGTGAGTGTGTGGTCGTCAAGGGTACATCCTAAGGTATGTCCTCACCTTGCACCTTATTTGAGATAGGTCTGTTTTTTTCCCCACTGCCCACATACCAGGATGGCTAGCCCGTGAGCTTCTGAGGATCCTGCTGCCTCTACCTCCCCTCTCGCTGTTGGAGCACAGGGATTTCAGCTGCCGGCCTCTGTGCCCTGCTTTATATAAGTAGTTCTGGGAATTCACACCAGTTCCTTTTATTTGCATGGCAAGTGCTCCACCCACTGAACTATCTCCCGAGCTCTAGGCTTTAATCTGTAAATCCAATTGTGTACACTTTCTTTCCCCTCCAACTTCCCCACTATCCTTCCTTTCCTCCCACCTTAATTTTCTCTCCTGCTCCACGCTCCTCCTGCGTCATATTGTTTCAGGTACTGGCAAGTGCTACAGAGAGGAATAGAACAAACTGAACTACTGTCCTCTAGGAACTAATCCTTAATGGACACGAGACACGCCAATAACCAGACCATAGTCATGTGAGAAGTGCTTCAGACCGCCAAGGAACAGGCCCTCCCTGGACGGTCAGACCAACCATTTGAAGTGGTTAGCTATTGCTTTGGGAAGATTTGGATGACTAGCATGAGTCTTAGATGGAGTGGGAGGAGCCCACTTGGAAAAGAACACACTAGATGGCGAGTTTTAGAAGCTGGCGTGCTACTGGTGAAGGGGGTGAGGTGAGGCGGGTCAGCAGGGCCCTGTGAGGAAGCACCTAAGCAGTTTAGGTGCTCCTGCAGTGAAATTCAACTGGAGAGCCTCCTAGTCATCTTTGCAGAGAGGCTATAAACACCTTGAAGCTGGGGTGTCTTCTACATCTTTGCATTCTTTATGTTGCCTGGCTCTGGTCCTAGACTAGGTAGGCAGTGCTGATGGATCTCTTAAGGTGCTGATAGACCCTTAGAATAATGCATTCTTACCACATCATTAAAATAGGATGAGTCAGAGCAGAGAGACTTTCTAATGGCCAGGCCAGGGTCTCATTAGATCCTGGACATTGTGTCTCAGCACCTCTGAATTTAAATGATCTACTTTAATCTGTGTTTCCTTGCTTGGCTGGGAATCCACCACACTTCACCCTTGCTGACTCTGAGGTTAAAGAGCAAGTTGAGAGTGGCTTTCATAGCTGCTGTTTCCCGTCTCCAGTGCTTTCTATTGTTTAGTTCCTATGACCCCTTGAAGCCTTCATGGTACCAACTTTCCCACAACGACCTTAGCATGTGATCATCCTTCAGCATGGATTCCCCTTGGGTCCTCATGCGCAGATGATGCCCTCAGCCTCCCGAAGCCTACCTCAGTAGATATTTAGTAGATACTCAGCACAAAGTATCCTTGCTTCCATGAATGAATTCCCAAGGTGACCAGAGGAGTATGTTATCATTGTGTCTTCAGATGAAGGCATTGGAGGTCAGAGGCTACATCACTTGCCCAAGATGCATAATTGATAAAAGCCAGACCTACACTCAGGGACAGCTGCCAGTAGAAGCTGCCTCTTGCTTCTAGCAGACACCGAATGGATGCCTCTTCATGCCTGTTTCTGTGACATGAGCCTACTCACCTGCTTGTGGGATAGACAGTACACAGAAAGAGCACAGACTCTGCAATTGGATTGCGCTTAAGTCCCACCCCCACTGTTTACTAGCTTTGTGCCTGAGCAAGGTGCTCAATCATTCTGTGACCCAGTTTTCTAGAAAAACTTGGTGGGGGCTGTTGTGAGTTCAAACAAATCAACCCACATAAAACGTTACTAATAGACACGTGGGAAATGTTAAGCAATCGTTATCTCTCACTGTCAGTATACATTTATCCTGTTCCATGTCCTTATTGTAGATGAAAATTTTCTGTGGGAACACTACTGCAATTTGTTTTTATTCTGTGAATATTCTCTCTTGGCCTCAGATGTCTACCCCAGCTCTGTGTTCTCACAGTTTAAAATAGGTAATAAATGCCTGCACCGCAGCCAAACTGCACACTGCTTCTCTCCTACTGTGAATTTTGAAGTTTGAGGATTCACACGTTTCTTCACACATACACTCAGAAAAAACTACACTGCAGTGTAGTAAATGTGTGCCATTAAGAATGCTGCTCCCTCGCATCAAAAGCATCCCCCAGACTAAGCTAGACACTGTTGAGCAGTTTGATTAACTGAGCTGGTTGTTGGGAAGTGATTTATGTCACCCCTGTTTCCCCTGTTTTTCAGAGCAGGTGTGACTTACAGGAAACTTAAAAAGGAAGGAAGATAATTACTTCCCATATATAAAGTTGTATGCCAGAATTTTGGTGTTTTAAACATGTTCTCTCATAATGGAATTTCTGTACAAGTTCTTCGCTCCTTCTCTGGTTGTTTATTGTTGACATTATTAACAGCTTCTTGTGGTTAGAGTATGATTTGTGTGTGTGTGTGTGCGTGTGTATAGTTTAGTGACTTCCTGTTTACTTCATCTTAAAATAAGCTAGCAACTGATTTGTGTTCAAGTGAGAGCAGTAACAGCTGTACAGTTGCCATCCTGTGCCAGGCATTGCTGCATGTTTAGCTGTTGCCTGTTCTTGCCTGCTCTGGAGAAGAAGTGGTGACTTGATGAGATTCAGAAAGGGGAAGCTGGCCTGTGTTAGGCTCTGGAGGGACAGGTGGTAATAGGATGTAGCAAAGAGTTAATTAGAAGCAATTTTGGTGAGAGAAATGGAAGACTTTGAGAGGCCAGCTGAGGAATGAGTAATTAATTTTTCAGGCATTGTGGAGGTAATGAAGGCTCTGGATTGGGTGTTTGAAGCACACAGTGCTTATTTTCACATATGGTTTCTAGGCCAGAGCATCAGCAATACCTTGGAAACCTAATGAATTGCAGACACCACACCTCCCCATGGCCTACACATTGGTGGTTAGTGAGGTCAGACCCCCCCATGCTCACTCCACATTGAAAGCAAAAATGCCTGAAGAGAATTGTAGGTGGAGAGCACTGGGATGTCAAGGAAGGAGAGTGAGGGGCTGTGCCAGAGGCCTTGGGAGTGGTGATGAGGAGGTACGTTTAAGTGGTTCCATTGTGAATGAAACAAAGGGAAAACCATTGCGATGAAGATAATGGGCTGTGATGACTAAGTAGCCGTGGGAGTGTAAGATGGAAGATAGGAAGCCAACATCTGTGTCTGTGTATCCCCAAGTATGACAGCAGATATACACACAAGCCATTCAGGAGGGGAACTTGCCTTCAGAGATCAGAACCTTATTGAACCTTAATTTATAGCTTTTATCTTTAACCCACACCCAGCCATCTACTGTTCTAAACTAGATAACCTTCCCCGTGGGAATGAAAATGAACCAGGCACTCGATACCAATAATCACATTAACAGCAGATGGAGTTGCTAAGTGCCAAGATGTTTTCGCTAAGTACTCTGTATTCATTATCTCCTTGCTGCTATTCATTAGTTATGAATGTCTGTAAGTTGACTTCCCAAGCTTCCACCACTGTAGGCTTAATGTTTCTAAGCACTGACCTAAGAGGCTAAGAGTCTGAACTCCAGGGTCACACAGCTCTGTGCTTAAAATCTAGCTGCTTTGTTCAGCAGGTGTGTAGGCTGGAGAAAGTGCCTTTCCTAATCTTCACTCTAAGTTCCCCAGCTCTCTCACAATGGAGACTATTATTGTAAGGAGATGTAATCAATGAGTGGCCCTCTTTAGGTTCATTGTGATAACTAAATAGGAAATGCCTGCCTGCTTATAAAATCCTTAGGAAATATTAGTTGAGGTTATGTTGCCAAAAGCAAAAATTACTCAAAAAATTCCCAGGGCTGAAGTGATGGCTCAGTGGTGAAAAACACTGACTGCTCTTGTGTTCAGTTCCCAGCTCCCATGGGGCAGCTCACAAGTGTCTTTAACTCCAGTTCCAGGGGAGCTGATGCCCTCTTCTGACCTTCCTGGACACCAGGTATGCATGTGGTGCACAGACATAAATGCTGGCAAAACACCCATGCATATAATAATAACAGCAACAACAACAACTACTACTACTACGTTCCCTAGCCTGGCACGTCAGGCCTTCTTCAGAGTGGTCATGCTTTCCCTCCCATGAAGTGTATAGCTCAGTACTTCACCTTCACTGTATAGCTCAGCTCTGGCCTCCCTTATGTACCGAATTGGTTGATGCCTTAGTCAGTTTTTGTCACCATAACAAAAACATCTAAGAAAAAGTTCATGGCACCCCACAGTTTGGGAGATTCCATGTCATGATCCTTGGCATCAGTGCTGTGGGCCTGGACCAAGGCAGCATTTTCATAAAGGGAAGACACAGCAAGCAAAACCATTCACATTAGGGCCAGGAGACAGAGGAAATGGAGAGGGTCCCTCATCCCCTTTGGGGGTATACCCTAATGGCCTAAAGTCATCTTCCTTCTAGTCTCTACCTTCAAAGGGGTTTATTAGCTTCCAGTATTTCACCCTGGGGAACAGATCCCTAGTACATGGACCTTTGGGGAACATCCAAAATCTAAATTATGGTGGGCCATTTACAAATACACTTTTGGATAATGATTATAGAGAGAGAAAAGATCTTGGCTTTAGTAAGAACTCTATCTGTAGTCAGTGTTAATGTTGGTATTGAGTGTCTGGTACATTTTCATTCCTGTCATGTCTGAGTCATCCAGTGCTCACCCAAGTTCATTTTTGATAATTGCTGTCTTGTCTGGAAGATTGTCAGCAGCAAACTCTAATCTTTAATATGATTAATTCTGAGTTCCCATGGTTCAACACCCTTCCAGCTCAATGGACCATGCATAGCATTAGCAACAGCAAAGGTCCAGCCTAGCCATTTCGCTGAATCCCTGGGTACCTGTAGTGCTGTGCCTTGTCCACTTTTCCGTGCTGCTGTCTGGTCCTATGGCAGGTGACACCACTACATTAGTAGCCACAGAACAGCAGAACAGAGCGTGAAGTGGCTCCCATCTTTTTTAAAGTATGTGTTGGTGAGCTGGTTTTCTCCTTGATGGTCCTGGCCGTGCTCCCTATGGGAATACCATCAACCTCTGTAATACTAATCATTTGCTTTTCTCCTCAGGATGAACTTGATCTCACCGACAAACACAGGGAAGCCATGTTTGCACTTCCAGCGGAGAAAAAGTGGCAGATCTACTGCAGCAAGAAAAAGGTAAGCTACTCCTGTGCCCACAGTCGACCAGAAGCCCCGCTCTGCTGTCTTCTGCTCTTAGTCTCAGCAGCAGGACCAGAAAGCTCTTTGTGGTGTGGAAACCAGCTTGGACATGTCATGGTGTGGCCTTGCGGCTACGTACAGTAAAGTGCTACTCCTCAGATGTTATTTTTATGAGCAGGTCACTGGGCTGCTCTGCGCCTGTTACTGTTACTCATAATTGTGTGTAGCTGAGACCTAAAATAACAAGGGATTGCATAGATAGGAGCATCTTCCCTGCTTCTTGCATAGCAGTTTGTATACATGTAGATTAGGGTGAGTTATCATGGCTTTATGTTTACATAATGTAGTAAAACCTTACATTTTGTTGTCTCTATGGTGTGCCTTCATTGACCCCATAGCTAAAATGCTCTTCAGCCATTTCAGACCCAAAGTGAAGAATCGGAAATGAGGCAAAAGGAACATGCTCTCCACTCCTACTTTTAGGGACACAGTTTAATTCGTTTTTATTATTGTTATTATTATTAGTGTGTGTGTGTGTGTGTGTGTGTGTGTGTGTGTACACCACAGTGCATGTGTGAAGGTCATAGGACAACTTTTCGGAGTTATTCCCTTCGTTCTGCTGTGAGTTCCAGGGAGTGAAGTCAGGGCATTTGGCCAAGTGTTTACCCACTGATCCATGACACTGGCCCTCACTTCAGGAGTTCTCCCTCCCTTCAAGCTCATTGTTAGGCAATGATTGTACCTTGTACCTTCATTCTGGGCAGTCACTTGCAAATAAAAGCTGATGCTGTGCCACCTCAGGAGATGGGGGAATGATACTGGGATCAACAAAGCCACCAAAACCCCTTCTCTCTAGCATCCACGGCTTTAGGCATCACTGGATGGAGAGGACTGAAGTAAAGTTCATGCTCCTATTTCTTATCCTGCACCAGATTCTTAGACCATCTCCATATGTGTTTCCCTCTGTTCCTTCTGACATTTGAACTGGGAAGTTAAATGTCCAGGCCAGAGTGGGCACCTAAGAGAAAGTGCTACCTCCTTCGTCTAACGTGCAGCAGACACCCTGATAATGCACTCTTGACCTAGGGATCCAGCAACAAATGGCAACAACCCAGTATCAGGGAAGCTTCTTTTGGGTGGTCAGATGCAGTTTGGAGCCTCTGTCTCCTCGCTTGACTGTCTCACAGCACCTCTGCCCCTGTGTCACTAGTGTGACCCTCCAAGGAGAATCACCAAGTCCTGTTGACAATAGGTGCCTGTGAGGCACCGTGCTTACTGACTTCTGCAGCTATCCTCTGTGCTGTCCTCCACTGGTACTGTGACTATTACCACAAAATTTAAAGCTTATTTAATTTTCCACTGTACACTTAAGCAGGGTAAGGGATGTGTCAGATTTCTCTTTGGTGGCCTTTGCTGAAAGATCTGTCCTGCTCCGACATCTCAGGATCGTCCTGGAGCCATCATCAGATCAACCCCAATTATAATCCTAGGGTCCTCATCCTTCAGTAGCTCAGTTTCCTGTCAGTCAGTGGGTCTCCTCATCTGTTCCTTCATGTTGGACACATCCTACCGATCATGGTACCCGTGATGGTCTGAGAGCATCTTGCGGGAGCTGATGCTCTCCTTCCACCATGTGGGACCAAGGGATCAAATCAGATTCTCAGGCTTAAGTGCGAGTGCTTTACCACTGAACCGTCTCACTGTACACAGAGGACATGGTCGAGTTGGTTAATCCTAGTGTAGGTGTCTTTTCCCCTCTAAATTGTGAAACATCGCAGTTCAGGATTTGAAGGATATCCCAGAGGATGGGAGCAGCTTACTGGGAAAGGTTTCTTCTTTCTCATATTTTATCACATCCTTGACAGCAGTTAAAAGTTAATCATGGAAACTACTGCCTCTTACATTAGAGAAGGCAATCACTGAAATATAGTAAAATAGTAATGACCTCAGACTTACAGCTAGTGTTCATTTTTCAGTTTCCAGGCTTGTAGGATCCTTCCACAGGCCTCTGTGTGTGTGTGTGTGTGTGTGTGTGTGTGTGTGGTATTCTTGGCTTTTCGTGGGAGCATGGATATGAATGTGGCCACTGGGTGTGGAACCCTGTTTTGTACATGGTAGGCCCTTCTTACTCAAACCTGGCTACATTGCACAGACTTGCACATTCATTTCTAGCTCCTTTCAAGGAGCAGTGGCGTAGCTCAGGTGGGACACCACTGGTTTTGGAGATTTCATTGGACTTATAGGTCTGGCTTACTTTAAAAATGAATGACTGCATGGATCAACTACAGATATTTGTAATGTGTGTGTGTGTGTCAACGTTCAGTTCTGTTCTCAATGCTCTTTGTCCTATTTTCTGAGAGAAGGTCTGTCTCTAAACCTGGAGCTTACTGATTCTGTTGAACTAGAAGGCCAGCAAGGTCTGGGATCCCCTTGTCTCTGCCTCTCCACTACTGGGACTCTTGGTACAGCTACCATAGTTGGCTGGTACCCATATGTGGGTCCTGAGGGTCCATGCCATGGACCTTGTGCACGCGAGCACTTTACTGACTGAGCCATCTCTCCAGCCTCTTGACTACAGATTTTCTTGACTGAAACTTCTCACATTGTTAAAATTATATTGTGCCTGTGGTCTAAAACTGGGGATTTTGGATCCTGCAGTAAATCAAGAAGCCTATGATGACCCTAATGACATAAAGACCTAGTCAGTGAAAGCATATGCTCTTTACCTCATTTCTTACCATGTCCCTTAGAATGGGCTCCACGGAGGCCATTAAAACACAGTATTTCCCTTGACACCTAGATCTTTCAGTTCAGGCTTATCACCAGTAAGCCAAAGCACATCTGTTTCTCAGGCTGAGGGCAAGCTACACCTATGACTACTTCAGATCTCCATCATTCAAGATTAGAACGCAGGGCAGCACAGATGTTCTCCCAGGCCCACAGAAATAGACCACAGGAGCTATGATAAGCCGGCTCTCTATAAACAGAAGTCGTGGACTCAAACAAAGCCAGAACAAAGCCTGGGGCCAGGCACTGCTCAGCCAGCCGCCTTCTCTCCTTGCAGCAGAACTCAAATCCCAGCAGTGGCTCCTCTGCTTATCAACTGTGGGATTTAGGAAACATCTATCTGAGCCTCTGGTTGAAAACTTATTTCCAAAGCCAAAATGCAGGCGGTGGAAGTATTTCTGGGGTGGAAATGATTTGGACTCTTGCCTGATTGGCTGCCGGGGTGTCAGAGATAGGTGCTGTGGCTTTGCTGCAAATGCAAACACTTTTCTCACAGTTGCTGCACTGGCTGCTCCATCCTGGTTTGTGGACACAGCAATCCTCTGTCTGCTTCTTAAACATTCATGAAAGGTCCAAAAAGAAATGCCTGTTGGTGGAGTTGGGGGTATTTTCAAATAGGAAATGTTTGTGGTTCTTATCTTTAGAGGTAATTCCCTTTTTAGCTCCAATCACAACATACCCTTTTGTTTAAATGAGGTTTTTCCCAGTCTCTAGCTAGAAACTGCGTCTGTTAACAATCTTTGGATTTTAGGCTGGAGCTTTGAAAACAATGAACCAGCTGGCTGACCATGGACTGCATCTGGCCGTGCTGTCTTGACTTATTGTTCACATGCGCTTTAAATCCTGGGAACAGGAGGGAGTAGTTCTTCAGAGGTGACAATAAAGTGTCATTCACTGCTTTATGGTGACCACAAGCATAGAAAGAGTTCTGTTCTTGGTGTCATTCAGCCAGTGTTGACTATCTAGAAAGTGCTCTTATCCCTCTCCAGAATTTGCAAAGCTGACAGGGCTGTAGATTAGAACGCAGGGCAGCACAGATGTTCTCCCAGGCCCAACAGAAGTAGACCACAGGAGCTATGATAAGCGGGCTCTCTATGAACAGAAGTCGTGGACTCAAACAAAGCCAGAACAAAGCCTAGGGCCAGGCATTGCTCAGCCAGCCGCCTTCTCTCCAGCCTAAAATTCAAAGGTGCAGAGCCTGCAGATTTCGAGGGAGAGAGCAAGCTTTCACAGGTGTGCCTAATCTTGCCTGCATTACCTCTGACCCCTAAAGCCTCAAATCTCATGATTTGAGTCTTCATGTGGTGTTCCCATATGTCTTGTGGAACCACTTTGGAAAACGTGAATTTTCACTATGGTCTTCCCCTACTGTGTGTGTGTGTGTGTGTGTGTGTGTGTAAGCGCATGTGCGCGCATGCTTGCTATAACTTAGTTAAATCGTTCTAGAATCTTCTCCATCCTGGCCATGGTTTGGCCATTGTGATCTCTGCATATTGCTAATCTGGTACTGGGTACATTTTGAGGACCCATAGGGGAGATAAATTTGACTCGTACTTTTTATTCCTTTTATTTGGTTTGTTTATTCTGATTGGATCAATCCCCCTTTCTTGGAAGTGCTCCTTTCAGTAAGCGCGCATGGTGACAAAAGTTGTGCTGTGGTGGCCAGGGGTTGCTGTTCTTTCAGCTGCTGGAGAGCGAGGGCAGCCAGTGTTTGCAGTGCAGAGCGGGAACGGTTTTATCAAAATAGGACCTAGGGGAAACATAGGCTGGGGTCACGGAATTAAAGACAAAAGGAACTCTCTGCTTTCTACATAGCTGTCAATGTAGCCAGCTGAACTGGGAGGCAGGATGAGCTACTGTCCTATAGCTGGTGCCTTGTCCCACCACAGGCTCTGTACTGGAGTATTAGAGAGGGTGAGGTTTCGTTTTCTTTTGTTTAGTTTGTTTGCTCACTGTGCAGTAGACTAAGCATTGACTCTTCAAGTACCCACTCTACTAGATGTCAGGATTTTGGAAAGGGAGCCAGCAAAATAACCCCAGCCTGGTGTTGCACCTGTCAAGGCTGCCCTCCCCCACTGGGCCGTACCCTATGCCCAATTTCTGAGTGTCTATAGAAGTACTTGATTTGTTTCCAGCCATTGAATTTTCAGCCTGTGATGGTTAACTTGGCGTTTGTGTTGTAAAGTGATAAAGGCCTAAAGAAAGTGGCAGAAGCCATTATGGCTAGAAATACAGTCTTCCTGTCCTTCTCTCCTTCCACCTATTTGCAGAGTCCACAGGGGACACGATAGCATCCAGCCAGAAGCAGCTCCATACTACAGGCTTTGGGAATGTCTGTCCTGTGTCTATATGTCCCTAGCTGTGAAGCAGTAAGATGTGACAGTAAGATGATGCGTGATTCAGTGAAGCAATGTAGTGGTGAAGACCAGGTTGGTGTGCAGTTAGCCAGTGTACAGAGTGTCTGCTCTGGGAAGACTCAGCAAGATTCTGCAGTGGTTAGACAAGTATGTCAGATTCCCTAGCCCACATTAATCAAACCAAATGATTGTCATCTTGTCATAAGCTCCATAGGAGAGGAAGGCTGACAGGCTGTGGGGCACAGAAAAGGGAGACCCACATCTGTGGCTGTGACTCGGGTGATGTTCCTCACCCCTTTGACTACTGTTGGCTTCACTAGTGAGAGAGATAACACTATGCTTTCATCCTTCCTCTAGAGATGGGCCCTTTCGGCATCTGAGCAGTGTTCACAGGCTCTGATCCCCTCCCCTCCCCTCCCTTCTCCTCCCCTCGCTAATTTGTTCTTCAGGCTATTTAAATAGTCACTTAAGCTGTTCACCTTATCTGATGTCACTGACCAGTTAGGAGATCTTGAAGAGGCTACAATGAGGTGGGAACTTAAACACAGGTGTGAGTTGGGTATGCCTGGGTGAAGCCATGGTACCCATAAAAGCATTGCCACATTCCACTGGATAAAGAGGAGCTGCCCCAAGTTCTGCCATTAAAAATCACCTTGACTGCTTGTCCCTTCCCGCAGGGCCCACTGTCTGCATGCGTTGGGGACTGAGAGACTTGATCATACCTTGCACAGTGGGGCATGCACACAAGGTGTTGTTGGCTTTCACTCTTGCTTTATTGCTGAATATGAAGTTTAAACAGGACTATAATTCAGAGATCCTGATTGGTTTGAGAATGGTTGTACAGTTCTTCGGTCATGAATATGTCTGCAGTCACTTCACTTCCAGGAAGTGATGTGAGAAGCAAGGAGAGAGGGCTGAGCATTTTCTTTGCAGTATCTCTAAAAGCAATCTGAAAGTGACATTTCCCAAGACATTTTAATGACGTGAGAAAGCACTCAGCATTTAATGTCAAGGTTAAAAAGCAAGATCTAAAACCATGTAATTAGTATGATCACAAGTTCTTAGGGTGTGTAGGCAAATGTGTGGACAGACAGCTTGTTAGGAAAGATTGTGGGTGATTTACTTTGATGTATTTTTTTGTATATGTATTTCACAATTTTTCTATAGTTCTTTATTCTCTTCCTTACCTTGAAATAACTTTGTCTTGCTTTTCAAAACAAAAATGCTTTGTTTGAGAAATACAGAAGATGGTTTTGAATCAGTCAGTTTTCAGTAAAAGAAATAGGACCCATAAGGCACAACTTGTCTGTCAGTCTGTTTTGGATTTCCATAGGGAATTGTTCATAAGCAGAAGCTGAAGAAACTCTCTGAAATACTATGTCTTTGTATCAGGCAGTAAAGCTACATATCCTAGGGCCAGAGAGAAGGGACCATGGAGACTGACAGCTGTGTCTGGCCTCATTGCCTCTGACTTTGATGTGGATGTCCTTTTAAAACTGTGGCCTACTGACATTGCTGAATACACATGCATGTCTCTCCCAAGATGATGAAAGAGGACACAGGGAAAGGTCTCTAGAGCAGTGACTGACCTGCCACTGTCCCACAGCAACCAAGGGAACCAGTGGATGAATTGCAGAGTGTAAGATCTATAGAACCAGGGTGACTGCTGCCCCAGCTCCTACATAAGTGCTGTCCTGTGCATAGCCTACCAGGAACCACATAGGTCAGCCTAGTCTATTAGAACATAACAATAGCACCACAGATTTTATTAAAATTATATGTTGAAGTGCAAATAGTGCTTGAGTTGTCATGACAACCCTGGCATTATTTCCTTCCTGGAGCTTCAGGGTCCTTTTTCCTCTCCTCCTCAGTTCTTCACTCCTCTCTGGGAGGTTTTAGACCAAGGGGTGTATGTGTGTGTGTGTGTGTGTGTGTGTGTGTGTGCTCACCATGTAAGTGACTTACACGGTCACTGGGAACTAGACGTTTAGTGCCTTGCTCTGCCATAGACTTTGTTCAAAGCTGTGACATAATTCAATTCTACATTCTGCAGAATTATGTCTGAAGCTAACAGGCAGGCCTCCGTGCTGCTTGGCGATGATGAAAGTGTGTTTTACACATTTGCAAACACTATTATTGTTAGACTCCTAATCCCATCACCAGAGTTGACATTCTAGCTTTTGATCAATCACCTTTCTCCAAAAATCTTAAGAAAGAAAATGAATAAACCCCTGATAGCTTTCTCTTCAAGTCATGAATTTGTCCATCCACGGTGCATGTCTCAGCAACCACCTGAGAGGCAGTACTACTTAAGGGAAGGGAAAGAATATTGCATGGCCTGTCCATCACTGTTCGAAGTCTGGATGTTTCTGTTGCAGAAGAAGCCATTGAATGCTTCACTTTCTGCATGTGTCTCGCAATCCAGTTGAAATTAAAATCAGTAGAAGACATAGCCCTTTGGAAACAGAAATACAAGGTTCAGGAAACAAAAAGCATTCCATTCAAATACCCATTAAGCTATACAAAATCCAAAGTATTTCAAGTATGTAAAATGGATACTTCACTGGGGACTGTTTCTTTGGTTTGACTACAAAAGAAGTTACCCTGTGTGGCTTTTACTCTTGCTCCCTTTAGACCTGCTTGTACTCTCAGGTCTGTACCCAGGCAAATTGTGTTTCCATCTTTAGCAAGCTCTAGACTGATTGGCACCATTTTGAAACATAAAGAAGAGGTATGGGTCTCTTCCCACCATGGAGGTGCAGGATCAGCATGTGCACACATAGTGTGCCCACTGGCTCGGTCTTCTGCTAACAAAAGCCAGAAGCTTCATCTTGACCATCTCTTTACAAAAGTTCTGAAAACCTTTCCTCTTCTTCCTATTCCTGTTCCTTGGCTCCTCTGGATTTTTAAGAATTGAGGAGTTGGGCTGAGCTGTCACCCAGAGATGGTAGAATGCTCACCTGGCATACTCTAAGCCATGAGTCTAATTCTTAGCCCCCCATAAAGTGGTGCATGCCTTCAATCCTAGCACTTGGGGCTAGCAGCAGGAGAATTGGAAGTTCAAGATCACCAATAGCAGTGCTCACATGTAAAGTTCCAGATACTTGTGTGGTTGAGCAGAAGGGCCATTGCCTGTAGGAGTTCAGGGATGTAGTATATTATGTTGATAGAGTGTACTCACTAAATTCAGTGGTGATGTGGGATTCCCCTCTGTATGCTATGAATATCATTGGTGAATAAAGAAACTGCCTTGGCCTGTTGATAGGAACTTAGGTAGGTGGGGAAAACTAAACTGAATGCTGGGAGAAAGAAGGGCAGGGTCAGAGAGAAGCCATGTATTCCCCATGGAGACAGACGCTAGGAACTTTACCCAGTAAGCCACAGCCATGTGGCAATACACAGATTACTAGAAATGGGTTAAGTTAAGATGTAAGAGTTAGCCAATAAGAACATAGAGCCAATGGGCCTAGCAATGTTTTAATTAATACGGTTTCTGTGTGATTATTTTGGGTCTGAGCTGCTGGGTGGCCGGGAAATGAACAAGCGGCCTCCTCCAACACAGCATCAATATGGTGACTTCCCAGGATAGGCAAATGGAGGTTGGGGTTGTGGAGAGGGGCTAAGATTGCCTAAGAAGGGATGAATTGGCCCAAGTCAGGAAGTCCAAGTTCAAGGTCATCCTCAGCTAATAGTGAATGTGAGACCCGGCTGAGCTGCAAGAGACCCTGTGTTAGGAAGGAAAGGAAAAGACCTTAAGAAAGTTAACTTATCTGCCTCTCAAACCTAAGCCCTGAGCTTCCTATGACCACTCCATCCTCAGCTTTGGAGGTTGTAACTCTACAGTCTGGTGACAGTTGCTTCTCACAATATTAGAAATACAGAAACAGACATTCAACTCCTTTGTGGATTCTGTCTCTCACTTGTGCTTCCCAGTACATTTCTTCAGCAAGTAGCTTTGCTTTACTCTGGGTCCCCATAGCTAGAAAGCACCAGACTGGAAGAGGATGGGGTGGGAGCCCCTGTATTTGTTAATTCACAATCATTCAAACAATAGCAGAAATACCTAAGGACTGTGAAGCTAAGGAAAAGTGACATGGCATAGAGGGACGACTTCCTATGATGTCTCCTTCTGCTCTAGACATGGGCTAGAGAAGCAACTACCTAGCTTTCCCTCGACACACAGCCCTACAGTGTGAAGATTGCTCCTGCCTCAGCTCCCAGCACCGGAAGAGACTTGGAATGTTGAGTTTGGATGAAACAAAGGAGATCACTTATGCTCAGCTGCCCCAGAATAGCTGCCTTTGTGCTCCAGACCGTTAGCTCTCTAGCAAGTTCCTGTGACAATGCTGGTACAAGACAGAGTTGACAGTGTGTCAGTTGCAGAGGCTGTGGGGTCCTTAGCTGTGTTAGAGCCCCTCTATCTGTGCCATAGAGCACTTAAGGGCAAGGCTATCAGGGAACAACATTCTAAGTGTGACTTCAGGGCTTTTAGGAAGTGTTTCATCCATGAACATTGAAATATATGTATGCACTTCATTTCATACCCAATTTTCTGCAGCCTGCAGATGTGGAATTTCTTTAGGTGTGAGAACACACTGCTGTAGTAACCTGTGGAACCTAGAGTATGTTTGGGTAGGAAATATGAGCAAATGGCCTTAGTGACAGCTGTAACTCTATAGAAAGGGACACCACTGTGTCTCATATCTGAGAAACCACATAAATCTGTCAATTCTGGCTGCCACCCTAATGAACCCCCAAGCAACATGAAGCATAGGAGACATGCCAGACCATTACACACCCCCTGTATGACATTCCTTAAAACTGTAAGTTTAGCGTGAATTCTAATTGTTCTTAATAATAAAAACTGGAGTTAGATATTGTGATAAATGCTGAAAAATAGGAGAACTAAAGGAGCCAGCCACTAGAGAAACTTTTTACCTCTACTGAATCCTCAGACCAAAGGTCTGAGCTCCTGTCTCCTCCTGCCTTATATTCCTCTCTCCACCCAGCCATATCACTTCCTGTCTCCACCTCCCTAGTGCTGGGATTAAAGGTGTCTGCCTCCCCAGGCATGAGATCCCAAGTGCTAGGTCAAAGGTGAATGCTACCACTGCCTGTCCTCTATGGTTCACTAGTGCCTAGCTCCACCCTCTGATCTTCAGGCAAGCTTTATTTGTTAGAACACAAACAAAATATCACCACATGTAGGTGGATGGCCTACAAAGAAGTTCAAGTGTTAAGTGATAAAAAAAAATATATCTTGATTGCTAATATTGAATAACTGGATGTAGAAGTCTGAAGCACTCGGAGAAGGATTCGGGAAAGATGAGTAGTCTCAATAAGAAACGGAAGTAATTGATTGGCGGTACCTGAAGCGACTGTGATGGAGGCGTATGCAGCCTGCTCTAAGCTCCAGGCTCTTCCAGGCGCCAGACTCCAGTCACATTTCGATAGGATACACCATGCTTTTCATTTGGCTGCTCCCTGGTTCTCTGTAGACTCTTAGAGCTCTGGCCCCTGCACTCCAAGACACACTGCTCAATGTATGCCTGACTCACCAGCTCCAGGAAGTAGGTCCAGGAGAGATATCAATGGCAGGAAGTGGCCCCTTAGGAGGATAGAGGAAAAGGAAAACTCTTTCCTGCATGTGTTTCTTTTGTTTTCTCCAGTGGTCAGGCACACCTGCTGCTGCGGAATCCTCTCCCTGGAAAGGAAAACGTTTTTTGTGCTTCCCTGTAAATTAGAATTTGCAGCTTCTAATTAGGGGTTCCCCAAATTGCTCCCTCTGTAAGAACCCAGTGATTTGTGGACTAGTTTTGGATCACTGTAGAGAATCCACTGGAGGATTCCACCCTCAAGTTTCAGGTCCTACACTCCCTGCCATTCTTTGCAGTGCAGAACAGCTTTTGACTTGAGCAGACTTAGGATCTGCCCTGCAGAGAAGGAATGGCATTTTGTCTCCTCTGTTTGTATGCTGTACTTCTCCACTTACCCACGTATAGGGAATTCTGACCAAGGGATAGCTTCCAACAGAGGCTTTTTATATTTCTGTAGTACCCCTCCCCCAAATGCCATCATCAATTCAGTAGTACATCAGGACCAGTAAAAGCTTAAACTTAGAAATGCAGTTCTTATTCCGCTCGGGGACAGTTAGCCCCGCATTGGTGGTGTTGGTAGCCATGCAGAGGACTCCCTGAATGAAATATGCCATTCTGTGCTGTTACCCAGATTTGCTTCTTAAGTTTATTACTGTTTCCAAAGGGCCCTCTCCTTCTAGCACATGTTAAACTTTATACTGCAAATCATAAACGCCCTCTGTTTTCCCAGAAGCAGCTTACAGAGCACCAGAGCCTGCTTGACAACCTCTTGAAAGCTGGTCTAGTAGCACTAAGTCTGGTCCTGGGATGTGGAACCACAAAGGCCACACACACCACTGCCCGTATTCCCGCTCTGCGTAGGACTCAGTGCCCAAGCATGCTTCTTTCCAACCAGACCACGTTCTGCTTGGGTCTATAGCACTCCATGGTGACATACAGGTCAAAGCTGACTTTAACAAGCTCTCCTGAAGTCATTTGTTCTATATTATTGTATACCATCATGTCCTAGGGGAGTGCAGACCTGCATCACTTCTGAAAATAATATTTTCACAATGTTTCTTTTTCTTTGTCATGAAAATGAGAGGAGATTGTCATCCAAGATTGGGTTCAGATGTTGGGCTTCTACCTATTGAGCTTCAGCTGTGTCCACGCTCTGGAGTGCTTTCCCTAAGAAACAGCTTGTGCAAATAAATACAGCAAATGGCTCACCTTCTGGGAAATAGACGGTAAAGTCTCTCCTCTTGGGCTTAGGTATGGATTGGGGACTGTCAGCATGAAATGTTTCCCCGCTGAATTCAGCAGCTTGTGTCTTGTGAGCCCTCTGCCTGGTGCCATCAGCTGGGCCTTGTTCAGGAACCTGGGGTGGGGGGAGCTGAAGGCTCTTGAGACGTCCGAACTATATAGGCATCTTGCTTTGTGTTGTGGTTACTTACGGGTTACTAGACCTCTCTAGAGGGGTACTCTTGTTGCTTTTCTAGAATGCATAATTTGGAGGAGATTAAAATTTGGAAGAGTTGACTAAAAAGTAATATTAATCTGACTTTCTCATGAATTTTGCCAGAGTAAATATAGCCAGCATGTATAGAAAAGAATGTATAGAAAAAAAGAAAGTGTGTGTGTGTGTGTGTGTTTTATGTTGTCAAGGAAGTCTCAAGGCTCTCTTCCCAGTGGAATGATTCCAGTTATTGAGATGCTGATAAACAGTGGGGCTTATTAAAAACATGGGGTTAATTATTTGGGACTATTGATAGCACGATGGTAGGAAAGAGTTAAATATACAATAGGTACAGTTGTTGATAGCACTTGTTGCAGAGACTTAGAGCATATTGTCAATATGAGCTTGCGATCTTCGTTTTTGAAAGACTTGTTTCTGTAGTGTGTGTATGTATATACATGTGACATGTAAGCCACCTGGCATGGGTACTGGAAACCAAACTCAGGTCCTCTGAAACAGTAGGAAGTGCTTTTAACCACGGAGCTGTCTCTCCAACCAACTTGGTGAGCATCTAAGAATCTCTCAGCTCTGAGGTTTAGAAACACAAGTAGAAGGTCTAGCAGGGGCCCATGTCCCATGTTTGTGGATCCTGTTGAGGAAAACAAAGAATTTGGCTGTTGCCTTCTAGAACAACGCTTGCCTCAGGACAGAGCTCAAAAAATAAGAATGAAAAGACAAGAACAAATGTCTTCTTAGATTTAACACAGCATTATAGGTTATTAATGTGATAATGGGGATTTGGGGGTCTGGAAATGTAGCTTACTCAGTAGTGGAGAGCTTGCTGAGCATGTGCGAGGCCCAGGTTCAACCCTAGCATCAAAAGATAGAAAAAAAATTCTGCTTGAGTGCTCAGCAGAATAATGTTATTGTTCCTACAGGGCTTGGCTGTCTGCACAGATCTTTGGGCTTAAGACCTGCCTGTCCTTTGTGGGGTCTAGTGCATCAGCTGTGTCTTACTGTAGCCGACATTGGCCCCAGACCATACCGAGAGAAGTTCTTCTCTGGAGCAGCCTTCTCATGTTCAGAGGACCCAAACCCACTGGGCATATAGCTGTATAGGATGCCTAGTTCTGGAAGGCATAAATCTTACAAATATGTGAGAATAAAGTTCTGGGAAAGGCTAGAGGGCCAGGCACTTCATCCCAAGGAATGTGGTGGTCTCACATGAGAGGCTTCTGTGCATCCCAGACATGGCAGCAGAGACGAATAGGAGTGAAGCTGCTGGTGGAGGGGATACTCTCCAGCAAGAATCCCAGGAAAGTCTGAACCTTTAGTTAGTTTGGGCATAAGGAGCCTGCAGCAAAATATTAGTCCTGCACTGTGGCTTCCGTGTTACACCCTCGCAGGTTGTGTCTCTCCTCCAACCAGGAAGTACTGACCACTTGTCTCGTATTACCCTGCTGAACTGCAGTGAAAGGGGTAGGGGATGTTTAATATATAATGTCCTTTTATAGTGTCCTGAGCCTTGTCTCTGCCCTGTTTCACAATATATAAAGAGCAGTTTTTAAGAACATGATAGAACATCAAAAGATTTCACCCTCTGAAGTTAGATTGTATCTGATGCAGTTGGTTATTGCTCTCTAGCAGAGCGTTGCATCTCTTTATTCATTTCGTCTTGATGACAAATACATATGTCCAGTCTTTGGATTTCCTTTTGGACTGACAAACATTTTACCAATTCCTTCACTTGCTAATGAGCTCAGTTAAACCTTTGGGAGGAATTCATACTGACATTTTATGTTCTCAAAAATCTGAACACAGACTGTTAAACTTAGAAATGTATCCAGACTGGTCTGAGGTCTCTAGGACTCTTATTTTGGAATACAGGACAGGTTAGCCAGAGTCTCTATGGGAAGTTGAGATCTTTCATCTGGGCTTAGCTAGACTTTGTCCCTATATTATACAGCAGAAAAGGGAAGAAGTGAAGTTCTAGGGATCCAAAGAGCCCTGGAGTCAAAGTCAGAGGCCTGGGAAGCAGAAGACATGGTTGACATTCACGGAGTATGAAGGGGTACATGTTCAGGAGAGCAGAGACAAAATGAGAAAAACATTCCCCAGTGGCTCACACCTTCTCTAGTCTCTCGTCCAGCAGTTAGCCACAGTAGTGATCACCAATGTCACCCATGTTCCATTCTGCTAACTTCAGATTTTTGTTTCAGAGACAAAGCATCCTCATTCTCATAATACGCTAGTTCCATGTGCAGTTTATGGCCTGTTTTATTTTTTTAAAAAACCCGATAAAACATGGACTGTCTTGTTCACCCCTACTTTATACCAATGCCTCTCCTCTTTTAGTATTACATGCTGTTGCTGGTGACTGTCGGGAGATGGGGCTTGCTCTGATTCTTCTGGGAGAGAGATTTTGATTAGAAATCCTCCCAGAGACTTCTCTTAGTGGCCCAGAGCCCTTTCAGGGAAATTTAAACAGATATGGGGAGTCCTGTCTGCAAATAACAGACATGCAAATCGGATGCCATGCAAGTCAGATGAACTTAGGGAAGCATGTGATTAGTTTATGGGCAGAGGGAGATAAACAGTGCTGTGCAGCCAGTAGGTGAACGCTAACTGTCGAAGAGAAGGTGGGGGGGGCATATAGTCACGTGTCCAAATCATTTAAATGCCTGCTGGATTGTTGTTCACAGGAAAGATTAGACCTACTCCAGGCAGTTCCTCAGAGGCAAGAGTAAAGCCAGCAAAGGTATGAGGCTCCACGTGATTCTCCATGAGTTAAGCATGAGGGAACTGGCTCACAATTCTTGTGAGTGCTGTTTCCCAAAGATGGTTTATGATTCTGAAGCCCTCCCAGTAGTGAGCAGTCACCTGCTATTTACTTTACAAGGGGACCCTGAGAGAGGAACTTTCATTAGGGTGTCTTTAGGGTCAAAGACCACCCATATAATTCCTTAAAAGCATGCAAATATTTTATAGCATCCTAAAAAGTCATTGTCTTCACAAGTCATCCTCTTTTCAGAAGAATGCTTGATGTTCCTAGGCTTGGGAGATACTCGGTTTCCTGGAGGATAGAATGGCCACTATTCTGTAATCATCCTGTGTGGGGGGCCAACTGGATTTTGCTAACAGATGAACTGATGTGTAGTTGTGGCAGTGGCCCAAAAATATAACCAAGTGTGCAGTGGCAGCCACCACCTACATGAGTACCTTGTACTGTAACAACAGAGAGATTGTTTACTGAAACTGACTGCCTGTCCTTGGCAAACTTCATGTAGAGTATGCATTTTGTTCATGGCCAGGGGTTGAAGGCAGGCATTGGAAGGACCAAAGAAAACAACAGTCCAGGGAGCCCAGCTTTGAGAACCTCTTAGTCCTCTTCATAACCAAAGAGTAAACGGAAAGAGTTAGAGGTGTGCATAAGAATTTGAAGTAACTAATGATACTATACTGTTCTTAATTGGGTTTATTTTTTCCTGAAATATGTTTTTATTGTAATTTTAATTAAACTATAATTACATCATTTCTCCTTTCACTTTCCTCTCTCCGACTCTTCCATACTCCCCCATCATGCAGTCTCAAATTGTTGGCCTCTTTTTTTTATTATTGGGGTTACAAGTGCATACATACACTCAAATTACATGCATACATATATACACACATGTACATATATCCATACATGCATACATATATACATAGTGCATAAATACATCCTGCTGAGTCCGTTTAGTGTTGCTTGTGTGTATATGATTTCAGGAGTGACCACTTGTTGGCTAACCAGCTAGGGGATTCATTCTTTGTGGTGGTTGGAATGAGAATGGCCCCCATAGGCTCATATATCTGAATGTTAGTTTCCAGTGATAAAGTATTTAGGAAGGATTAGGAGGTGTGGGCTTTTTGGAAGAGATGTGTCACTATAGGAGGGCTTTGAGGTTTCAAAGGCTCTCATCAAGTTCAGTGTTGGCTCTCTTTGCCTCCGTCTTGTGGATGAGATGTAAGCTCTCAGCTACTGCTCCAGCACCATGCCTTCCTGCCTGTTGCCAAGATGGTCATGAACTAATCCTCTGAAACTGTAAGCAAGCCCACAATTGAATGTTTTCTTTTATAAGTTGCCTTGGTTATGGTGTCTCCACAGCAATAGAAACGTAACTAAGAAACCCATGGAAAAACCAGTTCTCCTTCTCCCAGCAGTCATCTGTTGTCTGTAGTTCCCTGTACAGTGAGATTGCTCCCTTCCCTGTTAGCATATCTGTTGGTATTTGCATTGTTCAGATCTTGCTTAGGTCGCCATATTGTTGCAGCATCATGTGTTCAGGCTCCCTGTCATTTCTTGGAGACACAGTCTCAAAGCAGACTTCCTGGTCCTCTCGCTCACAGTCTTTTCATGGCCCCTACCAAGATATTGCCTGTACTTGAGTGCCAGAAGCTGTTATAGTGTTTGTAAAAGTATGGTTGGACTTTTTCAGAGAACACTGAGTTTGGCATTGGAGTAGACTTTATAGACATATAAGTAATGCTTCCTTAGAAGATATTGAGGTTACTAGACAGATTCCAAACACTTTATGAGTCGATCCTAATCTGCAGCAGATATTGCAGAGGTAAAGTAGCTTCAGGGAGAGGGAAAAGCTTAGGAGGTAATTGGTGACCATGTTGGTATTTTGATGTGCTTCAGCCCTCCTGAAAGCCAAGTTCCAACTAGCACACATGTCAGCAAGGTACTTCTAGTGGGCCTCATCAGTCAGGTCACCCCTTTGAAGACGGACGCTTAAAAGAAATCTCACACTAGCTCAGAGCATAATAGAGGGTTATTTATTTAGGGATAGAATCACAGATTACAGTTCTCTGCTCGAATGGGGAACAGCACCTGAATCCTGCAGCTGGAAGAGAGGCCGGTGTGCTTTACATCAGCATTTATAGTATAAGAGGCTACACCCAAGTGGGTAGGTAACTTAAAGGCTCCTGGCGGTAGGAATTCCTACAGCACCCCTTCTTGTAAATACAATATTCCTGAAACATGGCAGTTTCCATCTTTTTCCTGTTTCTGTTAGGCTGCTTTTCTCTCACACGAGGGCCAATGAGCAGCAGTGGTCTTTCTTGTGTACAGCCTGAGCTATAACTGTCGGGCCTTTCAAAGAAGTTGAGTAGGCTGTTGGTCTACATGTGGTCAAACTCTGAAAAGGTGCCGTTGCTACTCTTTTTACCTGGAAGAGAGAGCCAGCAAAGTTATTAGCAACTCCTTGCGCCTAGTGCTTCTTCCTTTCCCTATAACTCATCCTTCTGTTCATTTGGACCTGTTATTCATTTGAGTTTTCTCAGATGCCTGCATCATGGAGGCAGACTAATAGAATAAATATCTTAATCCTCCTCTCCTTTTCTGCCTGTTTTCTGTTAAAACTTTTAGACACAGAGTGGTCTTACTTGCATCTGCTATATTCATTAGTTTATAGAACTGGGTCCATGAAATTAGAAATAATAATGATAATTTCATGCAATAGGGTGTCTATTTTGTTTGTTAATAAGAGGATTTCTTAATCCTGTGTGGTTTCTAATGGCATTTTCCTTACACATAGTATAGGTTTGGTTGTTGTTGTTAGTTGCCTTTCCTCTATAATGGAGACCATTGTAATAAAATTTACTTCAATTATACTGACACATCCTTTGGCTTGAAACTCGATTGATTAAACTTCAACGTATCTCCACTCCCATTGAAACAACCTTAGTATTGCACATTGCTAGATGATATAGCTACTCTAAATAGGGAAAGAGGGTGTCTTTTTTTCCTTTACAAATTTTATCATTGAACCTCATGGGTTTTTGACACCTGCCTTGCAGACCCATGGCTTTAGTTGACTGAATAAATGTTGCTTGAGCCTGTGGTTAGTGGTCACAATTGACTATCCTTTTGTACAGCCTATTCTGGGACTTAGTAAGAACATCTTACACTGAAGAAAGCTCTAATATCTAGCACTAGTATATTATCATTTGTGAAACGATCCTACTAAACGATCCTATGGTTGTTTCAATGAAATTTACTTATACTTTAAATCTTAATTTTGTAATTCTTACTTAGAATTAAAAGTGAAAGACTTCAGCTGCTACCAAAGATTGATGGGTAGATAAATAGACAAACAGACAGACAGAGATGGATGGGTGGGTGATGGAGAGATAGATAGATATCTCACACAAGTTTTCAGTTATGTGAGTATGGAAGTATAGAAACTTTTAATGTGCATTGGGTACATAAATCATCACAAATGCACAGTGGATATTAAGGTCAAAGTGTGCTTTAGAAATAGAAAGTCCATGAGAGATGACAATTGCAAATATTTGTTGCTGAAGGAAGAGAAATGCAGGGAAGGAGAAGACAGAAAAATCCCATTACAATCCAGGTCTTGATGTATTTTATATCACAGGGATCATCAGAAAAAACAGGCTCTTACTTAACCTGATATAATCCACAGTACTTTTGAACTGACTTCTGTTTAACTGTGGAAATAGTGCATGTTCACGAGAGGATAAAAATTAGAACTAAGCAAAAGTTTATTAGTAAATGACTTTCCCTATTGCTAGCCAGAGGGATGCAATGCATTTTATTATATATCTGTTCGTCCCTATAACTAGGTAATAATAGCTCAATGAATTTGACCATGTTACTACATTGCTCTATTTTTTTTAGTTGCCACATAGGAATATATTCATGTCCCTCCCTCTTCATATATTTGCCCCCTTTTAATTATTCGTATGCAGTGATGTAATTAAAATTTTTGTGACACACGTCCATACAGTTGTGAGTGTATAGTATGGGCTACATTTCTGAAAATATATTTAACTGAATTTTAAATGTTTCTTATATTTGAACAATTGCTGCCAAAATGATCTTGATTGATCCTTTTGTTTTTGTTGTTTTTCAGTCCCAATAATAAGGACTAAGAATGGCCACAACTAGAGACAGTGTCATTATCATCATCATAGTGCATATTTATTGAGCTTGTTCTGTGTGTGCTTTTTCCAGTGTTCTCCTGACTTGTATTGCCTTTCTACATCCTCACAATGACAGTATTGTGAGGCCGTCATTTGCAACTAAAGTCAGATAGCCAGCCTTATAGTGAGTAAGCAGTGAATGTTTCAGCTCCATGTCTAGAAGAACACAGTCAAGTTGGAGGTGCTAATGATAGACAGGTCAAAGATGTAGCTTTGTGCTTATCCCCAAATGAATGAAACTAAGAAGCCAAGCCAAATTTATTCTTCTGTGCAAAGTGATTGATGTAGACAAAAACAAGGTCACTTGTGCATTAAAAAGAATGGAATAAGATTCTAAGAAATCTTCTCAAGAACCTACTGACCTGAGATTTGAATGAAAATGTACCACTTGGAGATGATGTAAGACTGGAAAGGACGTCATTACCCCCTAAGGAATCTGGATTTTTAACACACACACACACACACACACATACACACACACACACACACACACACACACACACACACACACACACACACACACACACACACACACTTAAGGCAATAAGGAAAATAGGTTGAACAATAGTCAGTGCAGGCTGGAGGCAAAGCGTCACAGGTGAGTTATGTCCAGCAGGAAATCTCAGCCATCATTACTCTGCTGTTGATGTTTTTGAAGGCCTCCCAATGAGACAGGAAGAACTGGATTAAAGAAATCACAAGGTAGCCAACACTTGGGTGGCCACTGAATGACTGTTGAAGTGACTTTTGAAAATGAATAGTTCTACAACTGAATCATTGGACAAAGTAAATTTTTACAAGTTATTGGTGTTAGAAGTTAAGTACAGTGGAGGTTGTGTAGGAACTTCAGAAACATTTTGACCCCAGTCTCCTATTTTGGAGAAAAGGAAAATACTCCAGATATATTCACACTTACCCAAACTGCCAGCCGAATGAATAAAAAGGAAGGTTCTAGAATCCCATCTTTGGGTAGCTGAATTGGTGGCCTTCACATCATACCATGTCTCTAAAAGTTAGTGGCATATGTACATATTCTATAAAAACAAAAAAGCAGAGAAATTAATAAATTCAGACATTTATTTCTGATCTAATTATCTAGCAGACCTGAAGATAATTCCCATAAACTTAAGTGCGGGTAACATTTTCCAGGAAGAGATGACCTGCTTTCATCCTGGTGTGTCACATACCAGGGCAGAATGCAGCTTTGGGGATGAGAGATTTGTCTCAATTTACAGATCACAGTCCTGCAGTGAGGGTAGTCAAGGCAAGAACTCAAGCAGGAACTTGGAGGCCGCCTGCCTGCCATCCACACAGCCTTACCTCTGACCCAGAAACTCACTTCAGAAGCGGAGGCGTGTGATGGGTCTGGGGTTGCTCAGAGATTCACTATGACCCTGAGTAAATTTTAATAAATAAGAGGCTTTATTAGATATTGTCCAGGACCATACCCAGGACTGAAGATTATGTGCTGAATTACATTAGTCAGGGGCTTATCGAGGCAAAACTCACCAGGTTACGTACTTCCTGCCTACATGTGATCAAGCACATATCCTGTGCAGCTGGGGCAACCAAGTTTGTTTACAGACATGAAAACACATGGTTTGTCATCATTCATGAACAACAGCCCCCAGCATTTCAGGAAGTTATCTGTCCGTGGGCAAGTGAAGCTTACAGGTTAGAGGCATTATTGTAATTTTAACTTCAAACATAAGGTTAGCCATCACAAAGGTACAGCAGGAACCATAGCGGAATGCTGCCTGATAGCTCATCCTCAGCTAGTTTCCTTGTACAGCCCAGGACCACTTGCTCAAAAAGCATACTGCCCATAGTGTGCTGAGCCCTCGGATATCAATTAACAACCCAGGCAATCTCCACAGACATTTCACAGGCAGTTTGATAATAGGGAATTGCTCAACTCAAGTTTCAGGACAGTTCTAGATTGTGTCAAGTTGATAGCTAAAGCGATCTAGAACACAAAACTAAATTTTAGTGTGAGTTGTCTCTTCTTTGGGTATACTAGAAAGAACATTTTTTTCAATTTTTATTTTCATTAAATATTTTATTGTCAACATTGACTATATCAAACAGACATTCTTGAGAATGGTGGACTCTCTCTCTTTCTGTCCCAACAGAAGTGTAACAGGAAACAGACACAGAACAGAGAGGCAGAGAGGTACTGTTAGCATGTGACCAGCACAGCCTGTGGGGTTAATGCCTGCACCAGTTGAGGGGCACAAGGTGTCCTTGGCTGCATAGAAAGAATATTTAATATGAATCTAGAATTTGTATTTACATAAGACTACTTTTCTCAGTGGCATGAGCTGTGGTCAATAATCTATTTTGGGGGACTTGTTTTGTTTTTGAAACAGACCTTGCTATAGTTCTCAGACTGACTTCAAACTCAGGATCTTCTTGTTTCAGTCTCCCAAGTACTAGGGTTAAGGGTTTGATCTACAGTGCTACAATGATCTATCTTAAGACAGGAAAAAAAATCTTTTCTTTTTCAGGCTATAATATTCTTGCTTAGATAAATGTTGTAATGGGATTGCCAAATAAGGTGGCAAATAAGGCTAGCTGAGTGATTGACGAAGGTGCTTGTTTGCAGTACCAGTGTCCGGAACTGCATGATTAAGAGCTAATTTTAAGTTTTGTAGAGAATTCCCCCTGTATTTGTGTGTGTGTGTGTGTCAGAACAGAAAGGTTAGAGGGAAGCTTTTTAGCTGCTCTCTGAGCACAGATATGGATACATAAGGCATAGTCGAAGGGACTAAGGAGCCCCTCAAAAACTATATAGATGGCTGAGTAGAGGTAGCCTGGGCAAGACATCAGACCTTAGAATCAGCATGGCAGAAGTTGCAATAAAGTGTGAGGAAAGTGAGCTGTTTTGTCTGCTGGCCGCCCAGTTCTCTTACAGAGAAGTGGTTAAAAATGAAAGGCAGCCTTATATTTGTCATCCATGGCTCACGGGCCTTCTAGGTCTAATCTTAGGACAGCGTGTGCCTGACCTTTCCCCAGTGCCTCTTTTCCACTCCTTCAGCAGTGTGGCTGAGTCTTTCTTTGCCTCTTTTCCACTTCAAATGATGTGACAACATGTAATATGAATCTTGAAGCAGACCGAAGGAAATGTAATGTTTATCACAAGGTCTGTCAGGTACCAAGCTGTAGAAGTGCTGGGTGTTGTTGCTTCCGTCACATTTGCTGCGTCTGTACAGTCCTCACCATCTTACCCACTTCCCTGGAGTAAGATAATAGAACTGAGGTAGGTGGTCCAAAGAATAATTCCTGTCAGAGGCACAGGACATACCTTCTCTTCGCAAGGACACATGTGTCATCAGGAAGACTGTACGCCTTAGAAGTGTCTTTTCCTTGATGTGTCTCAGTGTCCTGGCTCTTTCTAGGATGCCCCTCCCCCCAAAGAGTAGGTTCACTTCTTTCTGACTGCTCAGTGCGGACTCGAGGCTTTTAACAATCGCTCACACTAGAAGAACTTGTGTTTCATGTGGCTACTGCTGTATACTTCTGTCTGCAGGGACGGTGCTCCACAGGCAGCTCAAGATGCATGGCCAAGGGGAAGAGCTCTGAGAATCCCCTGCCTCCTGCTGCCAGAGCAGTAATGCCCAGCAGTGTATGCACACACATGCATGTGTGCTTTTCTCAGCACTGAAGCATGTGAAGTGATAAGAGCCCCATTTTGACTATAAGATCTACTCTAACTGCTAGTATTACTAAAACATTTCAGAAGTGCTAAGTCTTCTTTCTAGTCACTAGCCTTCAGTTCCAGGACTATGCTTACAACAGACAGGCTCTTGTGGAACCTTGGACATGGGACTTGATTTTTGTTTGCTTTGGAAATTTGCCCTAGTTTGGAGAGAACAGAAAGATCTGGCACCATCTACTTCATTTTATAGGTTCAAATACCATTGAATATCACTGTGGGTTTCAGCTTGTTAAATACATTGGTAACAGCAGGGTTTTGCTAATTTTAATACTCCTTTAAAGAGGAAAGCTGGGTTCAGCATTCATCCTGCCACCATAGCTCTTTTATTAACACGTTAAATTAGAACCAAGAGCTGTTCTAAAAACTCATCAGACTTCCTGAATGTTTTTAAGTCACAAGAGTGTAATCCAGCCCAATGTCAGAGTCACTGCTGTCGCCTTCCTTGGCCCTCGTCTGTGACTACCGGCTCGGGTGGCCCTGTAGACAGCCACCTGCCCTCATGTTATGACAACTTGAAAATAGTTTTGATTTTTTTTATCGTTTTTTATCACACCTAAGTAGACCCACTTGGAAGTGTGTGTGGGTGAGGGGGGTGGGTGGTGTTAGGTATGGTGACTCACAACTATAATCTCTGCACTTGGGAAACATAGACTGGAGGATTACTCTAAAGTTGGGTTACAGAGACAGGTAGAGAGGGAGAGGTTTTTAAAGATAAAGTCTAAGACCGAAATTAAAAGCTCTACTTAAATATCATTCTCCCAAGAACCAGTATGTACACATGTGTCTATATGGGTTGCTGAGACTAAGAACACTGAAGTAGGTAGTAACCACTTAAGCAGCACATGGCAGCTGTGTGTACAGGGCAGTGTTTGCTCCAAGGACACAGGGCTAACCATTGTATCAGGTGCTCTCCAAATGTGAAGATAGGGAGCCACTGTGCAATTTCTCAGCCCTGTTGACACACACATCTCACAGACACAAAGGTGTGCAGAGAGGCGTAGAAATGGCACACAGTGTGCCTCTTGGATGAGCGTGATGTGTCTGCAACAGAGACTACAGTAGGCAGATGCTTCTGGGAGTTTCATTCAGGTTGTCAGTGACCCCATCCATCCATGCCCCGCCTGTTCTGGCTCCAGGTCACCCTGGTTTGGGAGTGGGTTCCTGTTCTTTTTTCTTTCTTTCTTTCTTTCTTTCTTTCTTTCTTTCTTTCTTTCT
>LOEQ01000781.1:133147-146790 GCA_001685075.1 Bramus lutescens | reverse complement strand
AGAGAGAGAGAGAGAGAGAGAGGCGTGACATGAGGGCCTAGGAAAGTCCATGTGACATACCCACCCTTGAAACCCACATTCTGAGAAATACGGGTGCTCTGTTACATGTTTCTTAGATGAGATTAGATTCTTAAAGTCATTCGATATATTTTCTTCTCTCATTGATTCTTCTTGATCTTCTCTTTCCAGAGAGCTGTCTGTGCTTCAGTCCCCGGAGGACCCTCACCTGGAGCCCCAGGGGGACCCTTCCCTTCCTCTGGCCTGGGATCTCTTCTCCCTCCCCCACCACCCCCACTCCTTCCTGGTGGGGCACTTCCTCCCCCACCACCCCCCCTCCCTCCTGGGGGTCCTCCTCCTCCCCCAGGGCCGCCTCCATTAGGGGGAATCCTGCCACCGCCTGGTGCTCCTGTAAGCCTGACACTCAAGAAGAAAAACATTCCCCAGCCCACCAACGCATTGAAGTCCTTCAACTGGTCAAAGCTGCCCGAGGTAAAGCCATTTGTTCTCATTTCCCATTAATGGGTCAGTGGATGGCACCTGCAACTCAGTGTCCTCACGGGGGGGCCGGGGGTGACCCTGCTGCTGGATAGCCTGACCATCTTGTATTCTCCCCAGCTCCTGGGCTTGTCGGTAATGTCTCTGAAAATTACACATGGTTTCAAACCAGTTCACTGAAGTATCCTGTAGAATTAAAAATTTGGAATAGTAGTACTTAAAAAACAACAACAACAACTGTTTTTCTGTATGACTGCCAATCATAGACCTTGTGAACTTGATGTTTCTAGAACAAATTGGAAGGAACCGTATGGACCGAAATTGATGATACCAAAGTCTTCAAAATTCTAGACCTTGAAGACCTAGAAAGAACTTTCTCTGCTTACCAAAGACAGCAGGTAACATGCCTTCCAGATGCCCCAAAGTTCTGTGTCCTTATGCATGATCCCTGGGCCATCTGCCGGAACCATGACACACGAGCATGTTAGTGTTCATGCTGTTTGGTGTCCCCTAGTGTGTTCCTACAAAGCAGCATGACTACATGTCCCTGTGTGTGTCCAGTGGCCCATCAGTGCGTGTGAACCTAGGGGAATAGTATCACCTTATAGTAATTGTTTCTGAAACCGTTCTGGGCTGAGTTAAATATCAAATGGCTAGTCTCAGAACCAAAATGCTTTTGGACCAGATGGACTCTTTAGCAGTATGGGGTTTTGTAAAAACTATAATTTGGCAGCTAAATAGAGTCTACAGAGGCATTTTAACCAAACATCATAAACATTATAGATTCGCTAGTAGGGCTTCACAAGCTGAACAAGTGTGGAAATGTCAACCAGTGGAGCCAGAAAAGCTGCTACTAACACTTCCGTAATGGCAGCAAGAACATGTGGTATGGTGCCCCCTGCCTATAACCACTGATGAGGCCTTGTGGGTAGCTTCCTTGTATGAGCCTTGGTCACATCCGTATAGACTCGCTTGTTGCTCTAGAGGGCTTCCTCCAAAGGTCTAAAGTATAGTCCAAAATTTAGGACATGGTAACTAGATATAGAGAGTTCAGGGGAACAAAGAAAAGGTAAGGCAAAATCAATCAGAGTTCCAGACCAGGGAAAACTTAGCCCAGGAATATGAAGAAAGAGATTCTTAAGCCAGACTAAAGGACCTGTAAACAGTGCACACTGCATTCAGATGGGCAAACACAAGGGCTTGGCATCTGCACAGGGGTTTCCTGAGGGCTCCCCTGGCAGCCTGACTCCTGCATGAATCATGAGCAGGGTGGAACATCCTTAAACAAGCTGAAGACTTCCTGATCGGCTCACTTGGCTCAGACCCTTAGAAAGACTGTCTCAAAGAAGAAGTGCTAAGCACCTAGGAGATGGGCAGAGGCTAGAGAGAAACAAGGCTGGGATTCTTCTCAAGATGGTTCCTGGTGTATCTTCCTGGGAGGTGGGGTGTTATTCACTAGAGGACTATGCTGGAAGAGAGAGTGAGCATCTGTGCAGGGCCTTTTATGCTGGTTCAGTAGAGTAGGGAAGTAAAGTCAGTTGCCTGCCATGGTGTTAACAGAGCCTAAAGCCGAAGCCCTCAGCCAGCTCCTTCATAAGTAAAAAGCCGCCTTGGTGAGTGCTGTATGCACAAGGTGAAGAGGAGGTGACGAAAAGGGAGGTAAGAGGTTGTTCAGAGGAGAAGAGTTCAAAGAACAAACGAAGGTGTGTTGAGAGCCCTTGTCCTGTATCCACTCTGCCCATAGTTGTCCCTGATTGGCTGTGTGTGCCTCGAGAGAGAGAGAGAGAGAGTCTCTCTCTCTCTCTCTCTGATGTTCTTGGATGGAGACCCCTGCATCTTGGCATAAAATTTTAGCAAATTTTCAAATAATTCAAGTAATCCTCAGCTCTGAGCACTAGTCCCATTTCTTTTGCACTTCAGGCTGTCTGAGGTGAAGGTTTGGAAACTCAGAAAAGTGGATGAGGTGGAGGGAAAGCAGCAAGTTTTCCACACAGTGCTACTCAAGTCTGAGCATGTCGGTTGCATTTGTGAGGGAGGCAGGTGCTTGAAAGATCCGAGTTTACAAGCCTCATAATTAACTGGCTTTCAGCAGAACATACAGAAGGATGCTGCCAAAATGCTCTGGGACAAATATGTGGACAGTTTTCAAGAGTTCTGGGAGACACAATTGCAGAAAGCTCTGTAGCCAAGTAACTGTCTCCTAGCAACCACCACCGTTTAATCAGTCAGTAGTCATCCCGGACAGGATGGACCAGAAGGTTTCAGATCTTCTTAACATGGTTATACTGGTGAAGAGGATAGGGCATCACCATTTCCAGCAACACACAGCTCCACTTGAGAATTTTAAATGTTCCCTCCTGCTATAAAAATAGAAGATGAACCATTGCTATATTTTTCAAATGAGGGTAACTTGAACTGTTTCATTGCATTTGCATTGTTGAGAGTCAGAAAATGAAAAGCTACAGACATTTTAATTATAATATGTAGATCAGAGTAAATGAGGTTCAAATGCCTGTCACTGGACCATACCCTCATCCCAGAACAGCAACATCAAAGACCTGTGCATGCTCATTCCAGGCATGGCAACACATTGTGCAATTACCACCACATTTAAACTGCTCTTATTTTTAGTACCAAATGAATACCGAGAACCCATCTTTTTCTGTGGCATCTCTTTCCTTCTTATAAAGCTATAAAACTGGTCAAATTCTGGACTTCAGCTACTTGTTTGTGTAGATGACTCTTTCAGGCAGTCATAGGAACACACAAACATCAGTACCTGAGACCCTCAGAGCCTAATTTTAAGATAACTCGGCAGTATCAGATTAGCATAATTTAAATAAGGAATAACACTTTGGGAATGTATACATACTTGTATATATAAACACATATCTAAATAAATACATTTGACTGTATTTATATACATACATACAAAATATGTCGGTTTGATTTGAGAATTATTATATCATTAAAATTTAGTGTTTAGTTTGTCTCCTTTATATATGAACTGTGTCAACAGATTCAAATGCTTCAATACATTCAACCTTTACATAGGCCCACAATGTAATTATAGTATAAAGCTGAGATGAAAAAACCATAAGTAACTGTCATAGGGACCAAGAGGGTGGTCACTATTGAAACCTGACTATGTTTCTGGCACTGGGTATGAGATAAACAGTTCTTAATCACATCAACTCTAAAATTCAGTGCTCAAGGAGCTTCTGTCCTTCTCTTATTCAGTTCTCACCCCAACTCTAGTAGAGACATAACACTCTTATATATCACAGAAACTGAAAAATAGGACTTAGTATGTAGTCGGTATCCCAACAGGTGACACTCAGGTGCAGAGTGCAGAGTTCTCAGTTTCCCTTTGTTCTCTAATCTGTGATTTATTCATTACCACTGTGAGACTGGGAAGAGTGGGTTTTTTTAAGTGCATGCATTAAAAGTGTAGAGAGCCGATTATGTAAGCTTATGCCTCCCGTGAAATGGGGTTTAATAGCATGTGGCTATTCCCCTGTGCACACTCCGCAAGTTCATTTGAAAGTCAATTCCTTGCATCTCAAGACCTTTTCCTCATTGGAACTACATTAAACATGATCTCCAGGTCAGCCACAAGAGACTAAGTTTTAATACATAACATTGGATGCTGTGTAATAGTTTTATTAAGATACAGTTCAATGTCCTCACATCTGTAAAGGGAAATTTTCATCCTGACATGCTATCAATTCATATCTGTGCAGTTGGATAGAGGGAAAATGAGCTAAAGATACTGCATTTGCCTAAAAGGAGTATTGCTCTTTAGCCCCCACTGGCAGCTCACAGTGTCTCCCTCCTCCTTGCCCTGCCTGAGGACAGCTCTTCTTTTAGGGGCCTATGTTCACCAGTAGCATAGCATTTCAAAGCCACCATCCTTTGATTTAGGGAACAAAGGAAAGCTAAGGGCCCAGGCTCTGTTCTTGGCTCTCCAACTCTATGGCTAGAGTATGGTACTGTAAGTCCTTCAGGGTCTCATTTGGAATAATCAGGTGATCTACAGATTCCTTATGAATAATCAGAGAACTTTTCCTTTCTATTTTTATTTTTTAAAGTTAAGTTAATTTGCATCTAATTTTCACATTGAAAAAAATGTAATTTTTCCTTCAACAATGTCAGTTTTCTCATTTTGCCTTGGCGTTGCAGTACTAGAGATAGAATCTAGGGCTTCATGCATACATACTAAGCGAGTGCTCTACCACTGAGCTTTAGCTCCAGCTCCCAGCCATCACAATTCTTAGAACTTAAAGACAAGAAAGTCTGTGACTAGTGTTGTTGGGTTTTTTATAAACAAACAAACAAACAAAAACTGTAGTGCTGGAGAGATGGTTCAATAGGTAAAGTAACTTACTACCAAGCCCAATGACCTGAGTTCAAACCCTGGGACCCATATGGTAGAAGGGGAGAGCAGACTTCATCAGTTATCTTCTTACTCTGTGCATATGCTATGGCAGGGGTGTACCCACGCACACGTGCACACATATGTGTACACATACACAAAAATAAAGAAACAAACATAATGTTTAAGTGTAGTTTGAGGGTCTATACCTATTCTTTGGTAAGAATTATCAAGTACAAGATTGTATGTAAATATTAGCATATTTTTCAACTTGAAAGGATTAAGACCCATTCATGTAAGGGTGATTATCTATGCAGGGCTGAGCCATCATTTCTTTGTGAAGCCATTTATAGTAGTTTACAAGCACTGGTCTCTGAAAATGCAAATAGCAACAGTCTACTTATATTTCAAGATCATTTATATTACCCTTTGATTTCTGAGGGAGCAAGGTTTCAAACAGAATCTTGACCTACTTGAAGTGAACCTGGGAGTGTCATTATTTCCAGTGTGCTGCGCCTAGTGAAACCCATCCTGTTTGTGATTTTATTTGGTAATATGCTGATTGCTGGGTCTTCAAAGAAGTGTTGTCTTCAGGCTAACAGTTACCAAGCCCTCATATGGTGTTCCTCAGCCTCTCTGGAAAGATGCATCGCTTAGCTATTAGCTGCCATGTTTATTGCTGCTCATGGTTACAAATGGAAGATCCAGACCAGCTACCCTACCACCCTGCTAGAAGAGCAGACTGAGGAAGTGACTTGTTGGTTCTAAAGCTAACATAATTGTGTCTTATGTTTGCTTCTAGATTTGGGACTCAGAGAGATGTGTCAGGTACTGCATAGGAAATTTAACTTCATTATCACTTTTACCATCACAATAGTAATAGACGGGTAGACCGGTTCAGCCCAGAGCATAAATTCAGCAAATGACTTCATAGATTGGCGGAATGACTCCATAGATTGACAGACCAGAGGTCAGATGTCATTTCCCAACAGTGTGAATGAATTTAACGTATAGCATGAGTTGCCAGAAGCTTCACAAAATTTTCTTTTTTGCAGAATAGACAATAAGAGCAGTATCTAATCAAAAGTAGTACTTTTCCCTTTGGTTAAGTTAACTTTATAGAGTTCATTTTACCATAGCTTTCTGCCCCTAAAACTGCTTTTACTGGAAGAATCCTAAAGAGCTTCAGAGTAGAAAATCTGAATCATAACAAGGGCAGAAGAGAACTGGGATATCAGGCAGAAGGAAAGGTTCTTGCGGTTATCAGCTTACTCTTTAAATGCCTTTCCAGAGAAGCAGTCCTCCTAGTGTGGGCAGACCAAGGGGAGCATGCCTTCAGCTTCCCACTAGAAGAATTAAGCGAAACAGTTCATCTGTATAAAATCAATCTTGGCAGTGCTGCTGAGACCAGGGAGACCTTAAGGAATCTGCTGAGCAAATGCTAGTGTACACACAGTTGGCCCGAAAGCTGCAACGTGTTTTGCACACCGAAGCTTTGCTCATTCCTGCCCCATAAAAGCATGGAAGAAAAGCTGCCACTTTCTGGTAACACACCATTAGCTCTTCCTTCCCATCGCCACTCTAAGACTTTTCTGAAACTCCTTCAAGAAGCTGTTGACCTGTGTGCTTGACCAGCCCAGAGACCACTGAGTCATGCCTACCAATAGCTGCACCAGCGGCTTCTCCATGGCATACGCTGGGCTTTTCCCCATGCCGCCCACAGCATCTGCTGCCATGGTTTGAACCGTCTAGGGCACTCGAGTTAGTCTTACTTAGGTTGCTCCACTTGCTTTTCTCAACTCTCCTTTATGATACAAGAAGACAGGTCATTTCCACCAAAAGGAGAACACATTTTCTATAGCAGTAGCAACTGTTCGATCATGCTAATTAATTTAATTGACAATCTTCTGCTTCAAATAAAACTTCAGCGTGGTGACTGGGACCTTGGTGGTTGTTTCAAAGAGGACTTGTATTCCTGACTTGTCCTTCTAAGCCCTTTTCTTTTCTGAATTTGATTTGCTACCACTTGAAATGGTATTTAGCAAATGCTATCTGTTGTGTTACTTTACACAATGCCTTATATTGGGATCTTCCCCCATATCTTCAGCCCGACTGGCTCACTTGTGTTTGTGACTGCAAGGCAGGAAATGTCTCCTTGTTCTCTTAGCCTGCACCACCAATTCCTTGACTGCCCTGACTTTCCTTGTTTGCTGCTGTCGTTTCTGAACTGCATGTATCTGATTTGCTTTTCTATGCCTCTGCCATGGCTGTAGGAGTTCTTTGTGAACAGTAACTCCAAGCAGGTGAGTAAGCTACTGTGTAACCCTTACTTAACATAACTTCTTGGCTCACTGTAAGCTTGAAATCCCCTGGTTATCTTGTTAGATAGTGTAATTCAATACCTGGGTGATACGGTCTTTGGGATTCAAATTGTACTGGACTGTCTAGAAGTATGCCTGAAATCTGAGCATAAGAGACCTTTGCTGTTTGGCCCCATGGTGCTCCATTATTTGTCCAAACTGCCTTTGCTTCCTAAACTGTTATACAGTTCAAAATTTTTCTGGTTTCTTTATATTTTTAAATGTCATAATGCATTTTTTTAAAAAGTTCCCAACTACTAATGAAATAAGTTGGCTACTTACTAAGTTAGTCTATATTTTCACCTTGAACTTTGCATTAATATGATGCATTCACATTTATTTTGCATTGTTTTATACTCAGTTATGTCTGCCCATCATGAATGAATATGCAAATAAAACATGCAAGTAGTGTTTGATTGTTAATTCAGGTAACTGAACAAAAAGCCCCTCTTCATTGTCGTTCTGTCAGGCTTGGGGATTGCAAGGTGTGTTTGGCCTTCAGAAACTCCTGTTATGCATGAAGGCATCTCAGGGTTTTATTGCTCAGCTTTCTTGGCTGCTAAGGATTACAAATGGTTCTGGGGTGAATGGGCCCTGCAAATGACTGGACCAGAAGTAACAAGACTCTGCTGAGCTTTATTCATGGTGACAGTTCTCTTGTCTGCTGTCCATAGAGATTTGAGGAACAAAGGGACAGCATCCCTCACTGATAATTTATGCACGGTTAACAACTTCAACTTGGAAGCATTTTGTTCTTCCAAATAACGCTCTTTCAAATGTGGGTGGTCAGTTTTTCTTATTTTCTTTGTTGAGTAGAGAGTAGCCTTTGTTTTGGTTGCACCACCTTCCCAACGTTGCCTCATCATCTCAGCTCAACCCATATGTGTATGTGAGCATTGTGTGTGCAGGAACAGAAATGGGAAGAAAAGTATGCGTCTCAAGTCTGAGTGTCCCCGTTTGACTCTGATGGATTTCTCTCATGTTCTTTCCAGAAAGAAACAGATGCCATTGATGACACACTGAGTTCCAAACTTAAAGTCAAAGAACTGTCAGTGATTGATGGTCGGAGAGCTCAGAATTGCAACATCCTTCTGTCGAGGTACTGTTGCTGCTGAATAAACATTACTGGTAGGACCAGCTTTTCTCATCGCTCAGAACCACGCATTTGTGGTTTCACCTTATTCACTTTGTACTGAAGTACTGGTCATTGAAGCCGTGCTGTTAAAGGGGGAGCGACACTTCTTGGTGTCACTTTTCCTCGTGAGGTCTCTCGGGCTGGATGCCAACCTTGTTCCTTTCCAGAAGCCTAAGAAGTGAACTGACATGCGCTGATATTTCCTAATTGTGGAGACAGTTTAGTCCTCAAGTCGCACTGTCAGAGTCAGGAGCTGGGTTGATGCTTTCCTGTTTTGCTCTGTAACATCACCTTTTTATATTTTAACATTACTCGAGTTCATTATCTTTTTGAGTGTTTTGTTTTATAAAGTTATATAAATCTCGAATCTCAGCGAGATATTAACTTAGCCAATTCAGGCTTGTTCAGAAATTTTTCTTATAACTTATGAATCTTAAGACTTTAAAACCTGAAATGAAAAAAAAGGGAATTGGGAGCCTGAATTGTGATTGCAACTTCAGCAATGTTTTTAGGTCATTCCGTATTGCTAGTAGCTTTTTGGTATGTAGTTAGGCAAAGATAACTAATGCTATTGAGGTGTGGGAAGGTGTAAAGGATACTGATGTTGGGAGCTAAAAGGACAAGCTGCAGACTAAGAAAAATGTTATATGTGCATTGAGGCTAGTGTAAGGTGACTCTTGGAGGGCACTAAGATGAAGAGCAGGCCTGTTACTTAACGGGCCATACACTGAGGCTTTTAACACAGACAGCCATGGCTTGGGCTCAGCATAGAAGCCTGATTGTTGGCTAGGTATCTATTACTTTAAGGAGCAAATGTTTCCTTTAGTGGAAGAGAAATGGAGCCTTCATGAGATCCCTGAATTTTAATGCAACTTGTAAGATAACTTGAGCCACCCCGTTACCATTTCATCTCTGCTCTGGCTGGAAGCTATAGAAATGGCTGGGCTTTGTGTTATCCTCACTTGGGCTCCATGAACCATGCTTAACTTAGAGGAAGTATCTGCTTTAAGACAGCACCACTGCAAGGGCTGCTTACTTTCTTCCATAGTGCATATAATTTATTTTGTTACCATTGTTACCCAAATACCATTCCTGATTGGAAAATTAAGTGAAGAGTTGGGAAAAAGTTTTTGTTGTTGGTGGTGGTGGAGGTGGTGGTGTTGTTGTTTTGTTGTTAAGATTTATTTTATGTGTTTCAATGTTTTGCCTGCATGCATGTCTGTGCACCATATGCAGGCCTGGTGCCCATGGAGGTCAGAAAAGGGTGTCAGATCCTCTTGAACTGGGATTGAGTGGTTGTGAGCCACCATGCAGGTGCTGAGAAGCAAACACGGGTCCTCTGGAAGATCAGCCAGTGCTCTTAACTGCTGAGCCATCTCTCCAGCCCCAAGTTGTTGTTTTGTTTTGTTTTGTTTTGTTTTGTTTTGTTTTGTTTTGTTTTGATCTGAATATCTCTGCCTATACCTTGTGTGTTGCTATCTGGAGCACTTTCAGCACAGCTTGACAAAGAGAGACATCACTCTGAATCTCGATAGTGTTGAAATGCTTGGAGAGTAATAGCTGAGACCACATTCCTCATAGACAATGTATTCCCCATGCCTAGTGCCCCACCAAGATAATTATCCTAGCTCTAGATAAGGTTACAATTCTCTCTGGCTAATTTCCCATTCTATTATTGAAGGAATTATTTGTGTCTATGGTATATAAATCCCTACACCTCAAACGTCACAGAGCCTAAGGTAAAATAATGTAGAACTTGTGTGTGTATCATGTCCCCTTCCCCACAAGACAGTTTGCCTGGAACCTACTTAGATTACCTATGGAAATGTCTAAATATATTTTTATTAAGAGCACAACAAAATGGTGTGATGAGGATAACAACATAATTTGGAGTCCCAGTAAGTGATTTCATATTAACTAGGTTAGAGCCCTATCTCCTGGAGGGATGTCTAAGAGCAATGAAAGGGCCACCATCACACATTTAACAATAAACGCTTTTCTGTTTGCTGATAATTGTTAAACCCCACAGTCTCACATGTGGCCGAGATGTTAAATTTGCTGCAAAAAAGTAAAAGTAAAAGTAGTTAAACTCGTTTCATTTAATTTGTATTTTGTTTCATTTTCTACTGAGTTAGGAGATCTTATTCTCTCTTTCATTGGCATTCATATTACATACAGAAAGTAGTTAGGGACTTAAGCAGTGGGCATGCCTGAGAGCGTGTCTGTACTTCTTTCTAAGGCAGCTGGACTGTCGGGCATTTGCTTGCTCACCACTGTGCTGGGTGCGTAGGACAGAGCAGAGCTTAAGGTTGGTGTTGTGGTTTTGATATCTAATGTCCTCTAAGATTCATGCGCTGAAAAGTGGATTCCCCAGTGCACAGCTAGAGGTGGGGCTTTCAAAGCCTTTGGAACCTGAGGGCTCTGAATGGATTGCTCTATTGATGGATTCATAATTGGACTACAGGGGAGTAAAGTATGGAGAAGACCCCAGTTGGAGGAAGGAAGCCACTGGGGGTGCATCTTTGAGGGGCATGTCTGTCTCTGTCTCCTTCTTGTTTGTCTCGCTCCCTCCCAGACGTACCGTGATAGAAGCCTTTCCGTGCCCCCCACCATGATGTTCTGCCCATGTAGACCCATGATGATAGGTTAAGAGGCCATGGATGGCGACATCTGAAACAGCATGTGTCCTCCTCCTTTCACCATTGTCACCACAGGTAGTTTTTCCCTGCGAAAAAAGCAAACTAAATGTTGCTGCCGCATTTGAGAGCTCAAAATGATTGGAGAAGAAAAATATTACTGGTGAGAAAACACATAACTCAGGGCTCTCTTGTCTCAACTGAAGGATACAGAGAGTTCAGTCATATGAAGGAGGAGCTAGAGCAGAGCTTGCTAGAGAAAGTGGGTGTGCTTCAGAGTGTGTGCACCAGAGGTGCAGGGGAGTAAGGAAGGCAGCTCTCAGCAGCCTTAGACTAGTAAGGCAAGCCCTGCAGGAAAAGGAGAGCAGAGGGTTAGCATTTGTGGTCAGTGAAGCCTGGCGGGATAGCTGAGGTTCACAACTGAGGCCTTTTAGGGGTATGCACAAGTTGGCCAGAAACCAAGTCATAAGCCCTTTTCTATAAAGTGAGATCATGGCCATCGTTCTGCAGTAGGCAAATGAGATCCGGCCCCAAAGGCCTGAAGCGCCCATGGTCACTGCCTGACTAACAGCCAGTTGTATATCATGGAGTCAGCAATAGGGTTTGGTCCCAAGGAGAGCAGTGTGTTTGTTTTAACGTGGTTTTAAGTTTACTTGGTTTGCAGTATAAGGTGGAAGGTTGCACAAGAGACATCAGTACAGGATTCTCTTTTTGTTGTCCAGGCGAGCCATGCTGGGACCAGAATTGACAGAGATGAAGAACCTTTGATAGGAGTTGACACATCATTTTGTCCTTAGGGACAAAAATCAAATATTTCAAAGACTGTGTCAAGATTCCCTACCTTTCTCCACATACTGTGTCTTTCCTTCCTGCTTGTTTTACTTGTTTTATTCTTCGTCCATCTACTCTCTTGCTGATGGGGATTTGTTTCTCAACAATCATTATACCAATGTCTATGGCAGTGAAGGGCTCTGAATTATTTCATGTGCTGTATTTTCAAATATATGCCCACTTTAGCTATCCTTTATGGCTTCCTTATGAGCTACAAAAGTTAGGTAAGGGAACCTGCTATCTCCTGGCTTAGAGCCCAAAGCAGGTGACTCCTGTGTTGTGCCTGCTAAGTAGATTTTACCAAGGTCACTTGGAGCTGTTAGGGGCAGAAGGAAGAGAAGCCGTTAAGTAGAGGACAGCAGTGCTCTGCCTGTCCCTTGTGTGAGGTGGAACTGGCCTCCTAGCTGCTTATGTATTAACATCCAATTTAATTAAGTCTTTATTATAATAAGCCTTCATCAGCATCAGCAGCTTCTCTACTGTGTGTATGTGGGTGACATGGAGCAGTCTAAAATTTAGACTGACTACTTGAATCACCACAACAGACCTACCCTCCCACACCAGGGAAAAAAGAAACCCAGAGGCAGGTCTGTATTGCAAAATGACCTCTTCCTGAGTACAGCTGTTTTTTGTTGTTTTTTTTTTTCCTTCCAGTTTCTCTCTTGACATGGCAACCAGGGTGTCATAAGCCACAGAAAGTTACTTTATTAAGTACGAGGGTCTGGCTTAAACCCACTGGAAAAGAGCCGAGACTGACCTAGCCTTTCATCCCTAGCTTGTTCTAATTATCTCTGAATGGTCCAATTCTCTGAGCAAAGTTTTAAAATCCCCAAGCAGAACAAGCCAGAGTTATATACGATTTTAAGGTGGCTGCTTTATTCCCTGTCTTGAAGAACAGTGGAAGTAGATGTCTCAAAAAGTTCTCAACCTGCCACACACCAAGAGCACTGCCGAGCGCTTAGAGCAACTACAGGGCTAGAATCCACAGGGTCCTTGAATTACAGAGATTAAAGGCTCATTCTGAGGGTGACAGATGACACCAAGGACTTCCAAGGCTGTAGAGCCACAGTGGAGGGCGGGCACTACCCGCCCCTTACTCCTGAGGTAGGGTTTCTCTGTCTGATCCAGCAGGCCACGTGCACAATGTTCTGTTAACGGGTAAATTTTCTAAGTACGGTTCATTAAAGTCTCAAGTCTCTTTGTGGGCCACATGAAGAGAAAGTTTAGTCCAGACGGCCTCTGGAAATTGAGAAGTATAAATATATACAATTTCAAAGACAAGCCCCCTCCATCAGAGTAGCTAGTGAAATTCAAACCCCGCGCTTGTGACTCTTGTTCTCACTCTGGGTTTCAACCCTTTTGTTTTTAAATGTAAAGCAGAAAGGCTCAAAATAATTTCTTCAACCTGGTGTGAAAAGACACAGAGCTCATTTAGTTTTCTCCTATGAGCAGGATTGGAACCCCATTGGGGTCTCAGTGGGCGAAGTATTTGCTGCCAAGTCTACGAATGAGCATTCAGTCCCGGGGATCCACAGGGCGAGGGAGAGGTAGCTCCCACAGCTGTCCTCTGACCTCCACACATGCGCTGTGGCACGTATGCGCGCGAGCCCAAGAATGAAGCAATGAAGTCATAAGAAGCAAGGCCCTTCTGGTGGTTTCCAGCTGGCTGGTTTTTAGTGGTGGCAATTTTAGTCTCGAGTTACTGTCCTTTTCTTTGCCTTGTGTGGACACACTATGGTACCAGAGCTTAAACTGATTCGAGAGCCTGTAATGTCCTAAACACAGGGCTACCCAGCGCCTTGACAGCGAAG
>LOEQ01000781.1:120232-131207 GCA_001685075.1 Bramus lutescens | reverse complement strand
ATAGAACGTGGCAGCTTGTCCCCATGGCAGCAGAACATTAAAGAGCCCTGAAAGAATGTTGAAGCTCTTTCAGAATCCTATTTTAGTTCCCTCTGTTGTCAGGAAATAAGCCTTGGCTGAGATTTTGAAAGAAAACCATACATGAAAATCAGCAGCTGGTGTAGCGGAGTGAGTTGTCTTGTATTAAATTGTAACCATCACAACCATGTTATTAACAGAATAAAATATGCTTTCTCCAGGTTGAAGTTATCCAATGATGAAATCAAGCGGGCAATTCTAACAATGGATGAACAGGAGGATCTGCCCAAGGACATGTTAGAACAGGTAAGCTGCCAGACAGCTTTCAGAGTCTAAATAGTACTATCAGCTGCCAAGAAGATACTGAGAGAATCTGCTGTTACTAATAGATTATTTTCTCATCTCTGAATTGAGAAGGCCAAACCTGACCCCCATGCATTGCCTTAAAGGGTTTTTATCTCTCATTGTTCCCCAGAATGATAGTTGAGAAAGGAAGATTGCAGGTTGTAAAATGGAGATAGAGAGATAGCTCAGAGATTAAGAGCTCTTGCTGCTCTTTTAAGGACCTGAGTTCCTAGCATCTACAATGAGTGACTAAGTCACAATCACCTGTAACTCCAGCTGAAGGAGACCCAACATCCTTTTCTGGTGTCTGAAGGCTCCCATGTCACATGCCAGTCCCCACTCTATCTCAGTCTTGAAAGATCCTGAACAAGTCTGCCAAATGCCCGGGATCCACAATGTTAGAGTCTGTCCCTTAAGCTTCATTTAAATTATTGTCTTAATATCTCATAAAAAAATCTGCTGGGGTTAGTGGGAAAATATGTTTCACTGGAGTGTTGAAGATTTCATGAGTACTCTGAGATCAAAAACTACTCTGCAAACTATTAATTACTAAATTTGCATTTCAGCTCATCATTTTCACAAGCACAAAAGCCTCCACTAAATCCCTAGCATATCCACCTGTTCTACACAGTCACACCTGTTCTACAGTCACACCTGTTCTACACAGTCACACCTGTTCTAAGCAGTCACACCTGTTCTAAGCAGTCACACCTATTCTACATAGTCACACCCGTTCTACACAGTCACGCCTGTTCTACGCAGTCTCACCTGTTCTACGCAGCAGCACCTTTTCTACGCTGTCACACCTGTTCTACGCAGTCACACCTGTTCTACGCAGTCGCACCTGTTCTACGCAGTCGCACCTGTTCTACAGTCACACCTATTCTACGCAGTCACACCTGTTCTACACAGTCACACCTTTTCTGCACAGTCGCACCTGTTCTACGCAATTGCACCTGTTCTACACAGTCGCACCTGTTCTACACAGTCACACCTGTTCTATGCAGTCACATCTGTTCTACGCAGTCACACCTGTCCTATGGGGACCGAGTTGTTTCCTGGAGCTAAGTCATGTCTCTTTCATATATGGCATCTTGTGTCTTAAATGGCAATAAATTACAACTCCAGGACTAGCCCATGGTAATTACACATAGGTAGCCCACATCAAGTGTCCCTGAATAGAAATCTTACCCAATTTAATGGGTGATTTGTTCTGCTGCATTTGTGCTTAGCCACTCTGACTATAGCATGTGTGTCTGACTATATCATATTACAAGAATTTTTATCTGTCTCTGTCCCCCTGGTCCCTTGGGACTTGAAAGTGTCTGAGCTTTGTGGTAACCTATGGCTGTAAGGATATTCTTCCTTTCTGTCTCCCGTCCTTGGGACACAACTGGATTTTGAATGATCAGGTCTAAGGTCTATGTTTGTCAGAGCCAGGTTCATTAAAGGTCATTTGTGGGTACCAGCAACCATGACTACAGGCTGACCATGGCAACTGTGTGCATACTCAGCTCTGAAAGTCTAGGCTGTCTTGTGTCTGGAGTGGTGAGACCACTCTTTGTGGATTTTCCCTCCGTCTTTGTGTGCATTTTGCCACTGAAATCATGGAAGACAACAGACTCAGAACAGGATAGAATCACCACTGGAGTTATCCCGAGTAAGACCCTCACTCTTGGCAGCAGAGCAAGTTATCAGGCTACCATTTAAATTTTGTATTTAATTTTCAAAATAGTGACTCTTTCCTCATGTCTCCTGTGATTTTTGTGTGAATGCACAGTTTAAAGTAACCCCGCCCCCAGTTCAGAGGTGTCTCCAGATACCTGTTCTTCCTCCTCTCACCACACAGCTGCCCCAGCTTCCAGGGGACCCCACCTTCAAGTCACTTCTAGGAGTGAAGAACTGTGTGCAAAGCTGCTTTGGTCCTTCTGCCTTAGCCTCTATAACAAGGCCATATGCTTAAAATTCTACAGGATCTGTTTACTGTGAAACTGCATCCAGCAAAATTCCTCCTTGAGGGAAAGGATTGCAAAGCTCTGCCAAAAGGGCTTGCGGTGCAAATAAGACATACTCCAAATAAACAAGGGAGACAGTCTGTCCACTGATGCAGCATCTGGCCAAGGACATTTTTGACCTGGTCTCTCCTGATAATTCTGTGAGCTTCTTGCTCTCTGCTCCACTCCCACGCTCTTTCCTTCCCTCCTCTTTATAACATCCTTCTGCCTGGTGTTCTTCCACGTGCCTCTCTTCAAGACCCATGTCTATCCCAGCTTCTTCTTACCTTTGTTTGCATGGAGCCTGCAAGAGGTTCCACAGGCATTTCATGCTGCAAGCTGCCTTTGTGTAGGGTCTGCATGAGGGCCACATGCATTTCATGCTGCGTACTGCTGGTGGCTGCAGTGTTTAGGCCATGGCTGAGGTCAGTGAGCCCCTCTTCTCAGAATGCATATTTCCCATTTCCAGGCGCTTCCCTAGCTCCGTTCCCCTGGTAAACCACCCTCATGCAGTGTATCACTTGCCTCTGCTTGGCAAAGGGCTGAGGCTTTCCACATGCCTCCTCCTGTGCTCTTGGAAGTCACAGAAGGTATGGAGTGGTGGTGTTTCCCTGATCATAGACCAGCGGGGAGCCTGACAAAGGGGAGAAGGGTGTCTAAACTAGAAGTAAGGTCCCTAGCTCAGAAGACGAAACTCTAACTAAGAGGAAAGGAACATCCCTTCATCTTCTTTCCTCCTTGCACTACAACCTTTTCTATGCAGAGGAAGAACAAGAAGCTATGTCCTGTTCGGTGTCACCATTTGAGCCTGGGAACATACCTGGCATCTGCTTTCATTTATCGCCCCTCTGCCCCTGTAGGGCAGGGGAGCTGTCCTTCCTAATGCCCTGACACATCCATTCCTTCTAGTCAGAAGCCCATCTGGATTGGCTGCTAGCTCCCCCTGTGAGCTCTCCATCTTTAGTGAGCGCACACAGTGCTGCTGTTTCTCTCTTCCTGGCATACTCCAGGTTCTGGACAGCCAGTCCATCCTCTCCTCCTGTCCACTCAGTCCACTGTTGTTCATCTTCTTCACCTCCCTTAAACTGCGATTGCTGAGGACATTGCAGCTTCTCTGTCGCCCAAGCCAGAGGACACTTGGCAGCTCTTCTCTTCACTGGTTTCTTGCTGATGTCCAACACGAATGCCACTTACTCCATAGTAAGCATTGTCTTAGACATGTGATTCCACATAGCTTCTCCAACTGAACCTCTGTTGTCTCCTTTCCAGGCTCCTCCTCCCCTTGTCCTCATTCCTTGAGTGCAGGTTTTCTTCAGCTCTGAACATATTCTTAGTGGAGTACCGCCTCCCAGCAACGTCTTCTTCTCTGTAATGCCAATTCTCCTTTTCTGCAGGCGGCTCCTAGACCAACTGCCTTTCATGAGTTCCAGCTCACATCTGAAAGCCTATCAAATGAGTCCCTCAAGTCATATCATGTTATGGGGAGGATCTCATTTTGATTCCGGGGGGGAAAGCATCTGATCTAGAAACCAGCATGCATGCACATCTGCACAACAAACACAACCCTGCAAATGTGTGTGCTTTGAACAGCAATCAGACACACAGGCTAGTGACTCAACTTCCCATATTGTTGCTCTTTCTCCCATTTCTCATTCTCATCCTCCAAAATAAAATACAAAATAAAAATGTAATATTCCCACCGTTTCTCTCACTGAACTCTACCTGAAACAACAAAGAAGGTGGAATTAGAGGAACAGAAAAAATAAGAAAATTGAATGAAAAACACAAATGTAATTATTCATTCCACCATGATATAACAGAAAAAAAAAATGTGTAGGACTCTGGGAGTCAGAGACCTGGGTTCTGTTCCTGACAATTATGTGCACTTACTTGCTCTGTGCAGGCTGAGAGCTGACTCTCCACAGAGACTCAGTTTTCTGGCCTTCTAGTGAGAGGGTTGACTCCCTAGGGCCCTGCTAAGCATCCTGGTGGGAAATGTCAACAGTTCTTACTTGTAAGGCGCTAGAGAATAGAAAATGCTTCTTGGGCCAATTTAAAGCTGCTATCAAATCAGCATATAAATAAATAGTCATTCCTTATGCCTCGATCACCAGCTAGCAGGGCTTGTAACCTCAGAAAATGTTAGTTTCATCTTGTAGCAAATTGGCTGAAAGGATAAAAACCTACTGCCAAGATTTCTTTTATAACCCTTTAATACATGCTTGCACTTTTAGCTTTTGAAATTTGTTCCTGAGAAAAGTGACATTGACCTTCTAGAGGAGCACAAACACGAGCTGGACAGGATGGCCAAGGCTGACCGTTTCCTGTTTGAGATGAGCAGGTGAGTTGGAAGACCCTGGAAATGAAAGATGCTCTCTGCCTGAGTAAGGAACTTACTTCTAAACTTCAGTTCAAGATAAACAGCTTAGCCCGGTTACGGCATGGTTTAGTTCTAAAATCTTTCCAAATTGGAGCTGTATGGAATGTGTTCTTTGCTTGTGGGGGAGTTCTTACCCAGGGTGAGCCAGTGTCCAAGTGTCTTCTCAGCTGTCCTTGGAGCCTCGTGGGCTCATGTACTCTGGCTTTATGTGTTGTGAAGTTCCCTGGGTCATTCTCACTAACACTTTGATGTCTTAGGATAATAGCTCAGCATCTTAATACCTTGACATCTCAAGTTCGTTGTAAAGTTAGAGGGGAGGGGATGACAGACTCTGGCAATGTCAACACTGAGCCCCCACAATGAATAAGACATAGGCAAACATCACTATCAGTCATGGTACTCTTCCCATGGGGTCTCGGCAAGCTTTCTGAACACTTTTCCAGGAAGCCCCCTGGAGCAGCCCCGCTCTGTAATTGGGTTTGGTGTATGAGCTTCGTCTCTTTGCCATTTCAGGTCTAGTGATGAACTGATTCCATGCTAGAGAAGGGCCAGGGGTCTGAAATCTGGTAGCCTCTGGGGCAGACCCCTTTCCCTCTGTGCCAGCAGTCTAGAGCTGGCTCTCATTCTGCATTCCTGCTGTGGCTATATTTACTTCTATGTTATCCCTCATAACATGCCATGTTGGAGGCTACAGTTAAACAAAGGATAGCTTTGGAATTTTGAAGCTACACCCTGCAGCCCTCAGTGTAGACAAGCTAGTGACCACCAGAAATAGCTATTGCTTCTCAAGCATGTCCAGATCTTTCCAAGTGTTTTCGCATGTAACTTTCCTAGCAGCCCTGCCTTAGGGGCTTCCAAGAGAGAGGTCTTCTCTTCTTCTACCCACAGGGAAAAGGAGACTCAGGTGGACCTTTCTCAAGATTACCTAATAAGGGGCATGTCTGGGCTGCAAACCTAGGTCTATTGGGGGAAACAGAATGGTTTTAGAGAAGGGGCTGATCTCTGGACACTCTTGAAACTTCTATCATGAGCTTATTAAACATGTCTCAGAAGCTTCATGCAAAGGCACTGTAATCCCCACTAGCAGCAGCAAGAATCTTGTAGTTTAGGCATAGATCAGAGACCAGGAGGTTCCCTGCTCCCTGTAGGCGCTATGGTTGCCTGCCTTCAGGAGACTAGCTTAGTGAGCTGATGGCAAGACAGAACGGTCTGGGAGTGGGTCCAAGGAGTGTATGACAGACACACGTCTTTGTCGTCTTGCCAAAGGCCAAACTTTATGAAAAGTTAAGAGGCTTGAGAGGAGTGGGGGAAGTGAAGAGTCCACATTTTCACTCCTTTTTATCTCTTCCGTTTTCACAAGAGCTATGGGTGCGTATTGGGAGTGAAGCTTGAAGTGAAGGGCACCAGGCAGTCATCCAAATACCCCATGCAGGTTCTAGAGAAATGGTCTCTCATCCTGAGTGTTAATCAACCCACCTCACTCTTACAGGATTAATCATTACCAGCAAAGACTGCAATCGTTGTACTTCAAAAAGAAGTTTGCGGAGCGTGTGGCAGAAGTGAAGCCCAAAGTGGAAGGTAAAGTCCAGGCACACAGCAGGAAATAGTGTTTGTCTTAAGTGCCCAGGTACAACTTTGAGCCAAGTGCACAAAGTAAACAGAATGGCTTTGGTGATATTTAGCTAGAAATCTGTTGAAATTCCAGTGGGTGGTCGTATAAGGTCTGCACCTGGCCCACTTTGGCCTGGCCTAGGCCCTGGGGCTCCTGTACACCTCCTGAGCTTCCCTAGGGAACTAGCATTTTGACCACATGCATGTGACCAAGAGACGAACTTGCCATCCTAGCACTGAGCCTATGGTTAGCGTTCCCACATCAGTGCCTTACTAGGGTCTTCTAAGGGTAGGTTTTTAGGCTGTTATGTTTACAGACATTTGCACAGTTACAGAATGTGCACCAGAGTCAGTCTGAGCTCCCATCTCTGATTTAATACCCTCAAGCCATCAGTGTAACAAATAGCCAGTACTCCATCAGCACATGAGGCAAGGGAAGGTTGCAAAGGAATGCTGGCAGTGGAGTTTCATGCTGTGTATTCTATTCCTAAATGCTTAAGGTTAGTGAGTCAGCTCTGAGAAGAGCCGAGAGAGGAGAGGAATTCTGCTGTTCTCTGTGGGACCTCTTACATGTTAGCTGTTAACTGTGCTTCTCGTTTGCATGTTTTCAAAGTGCTCAGTCACACACCAGGGACACACCAGAGACACACATTGTCTGTGTGGATTCAGGACAGGCATAAGTGAAAGCCTTGGCTGTAACCATTGTACTTGGTGTGTTTTGCTCTGAAGCGATCCGCTCTGGCTCCGAGGAGGTGTTCAGGAGCAGCGCCCTCAAGCAGCTCCTAGAGGTGGTTTTGGCTTTTGGGAATTACATGAATAAAGGACAAAGAGGCAATGCATATGGATTCAAGATCTCCAGCCTCAACAAGATTGCAGACACAAAATCCAGTATTGACAAGTAAGAGCGGGGCCCTCTAGCACTTGGCGCACCTGGGGGGTTTTATAGGACGTGACTTTTATGGTGTCCACCCGGACACCACAGTCTCGGGCATTCAGAATATGGGCCTGCTCTTCCGTTCCCTCCTGTTCCTCTCACAACCCTCAAGTTCCCAGGGTTCGTCCTTCATCCTTCATCAGTGCATAGGTACACCGTCTATTCCATTGGTTCTTAACCTTCCTAATGCTGACACCCCTTAATACAGTTCTTCACATTATGGTGACCCAGCCTAAAATTATTTCTGATGCTACTTCATAACCACAAATTCAACTACTATATTTGAATTGTAATGTAAATATCTGTGCTTATATAGTTTTAGGTAGCCCCTGTAAAAGGTTGTTCAACCTTCCAAAAGGGTTGCAACTCATAGGTTGAGGATCACTGATCTCTTCCAAGGGTTTTTTATTGTTGGCTGTCTTTAAATGAGTAGATGAATAAATAACTCATGGGCCCAGTGTGATGCTTCGGTGGGTAAGGATGCTTGCCACAAGACTGAGGACCTGAGCTCAGTCTGTGGAACCACCTGACAGGAGGAGAAAACTGACTCCCACAACTTGTCTTCCAACCCAAACCAACATGCCATTTCACACGTGTGTACATGCGTGCACAGATACACAAATAAGTCAATACATCTAAAAATGTTTACTTCTAAGCATAGTGTAATATACTAAAGAAAAGTCATTGGTCATAAAGATAGAGCTTGTTGGCCTCCATATAACCCAAACCAAGACCCAGCCCACCAGCTCCAGATGTCTCATGATGTCTCTAGTCATACACACAGGGAGAACTACACTTTGGAGAAAGGAAAACACTGGCAGGCTCAGGCTGGTGCTAACAACCACATGAATGAATGTATTTGCCTGCTAATCTTCAGCTGCACAGCCAAGGATCATTAAAATGTGTCCTAGGAAGTGTGCGGTGCTGCCGCTGAGGTGAACAGAGTCTGGCTAGAGGCTCTGAGGTGCCAGCTCCTGTGTCCTTAGCAGGTAGGGTCATCACGCGCATTAACTTGGGTTTTCCCAAGAGCTTTGTTTCTCTGAAGTTCTCACTGGCTTCAAAGGAACTGGTACAGTCTTCCTAAGGTATGCTCCTCAGAACCAAATCCTTTTCGCATGACAAATTGTTCTCCCTAATTACTCCTGGCTGATGAGACTTTTTACCCTATATTTATTTTCTATAGGGTTAGTGAAGCATGATGTATAACAGCCCTCAGTCATTGAAAAAAAGAAACAAGCCCTGCATTAAGCTGTTATTTTTGCATCCTAGAGACAGAGTGACCAGCACTGTTGTGTTAGATAAAACCCTGCCATCCTCATTTTCATGGGCATCCCAGTCTCTTTCAGAGCTTTTCACGTATGTCACAGTAGCTTGTCAGTACATAGACCAAGGTACTGAGCACATGTTGTTAGATAAGAAAACTGAGGCAATGTCAAGGGGCTTAATCCCCCCACCGTCCCTGCCCACCTGCACAGTGCTGCTCTTTGCGCATAGGTGGGTCTTGTTGTTGTAGTGGGGACCTGCAGCCTCTTATTTGCATATAAAGAACAGCTGTCTTTCAAAAGATGCCATCCCTTCAACTGCTTGCTTGCATGTACACAGACACATGCAAAATCAAACGTCTGCCCATCCGCAGGTCTTCTGATGACTTGGTACTTACATTGTCATCTGCCTATTAAAATGACTACAGGATTTACATGTACAAGCTCTTTCAAAAGAATAAAAGTATTTCTGACCTCTTTCCTCTTCTGTCTGCTTCTGAAGGTGGTCCCCAGATGTAGCTCCACAACATACAGTGCCACAGTTGCCTGGTGGAGTGGTTGGCTGGTGAGCTGCCGCTTGTTCACTTGAGTTGGGATATACAGTTGAGTCGAACTAAGTGACAGTGCAGTCGGCACCAAGGGGCTGATTCAATAGCCACCAGGACTAGTCTGACGCATGCTGTTCAGTCGTGTTGGGTAAATGTGGTGTTACTTGGATAGCAAACAAATGTGGAAGCCTAGCCTGACTTTAATTCTTAAAAACACATACAGTCCAATTAAGTTCATGGAAATTTCTCTAGATAAAGAAGCATGTCTCTAAAATAATGAAGAAAATAGCATTCTTGTGATAGTTTCTGGCATTTTCCTCCCTCCCCACCCCTTAGAAGAGAAGCCCAGGGCTAAAAGGCAGGTTCTGTGAACTACAATACCAATCTCTGATTTGCTTTGATGGAAATTGCTTCCTAATTTCTGACAGGAACAAAAATAAAGAATCTATTTGAGCCCTTGACTTGGGAATAGGATTGTATTGTTTGGGTAAAGCAACAGGGTACTGAAAATGCTTTACATTATTATAGAAAATTGATAGGCAACTCTGTTTCACTTTGGTCTAGGTGGGATGGGGGATTGTGACTTAGCCTTGTGAATTAGCAAACTGCCTAATTATGGAAATGTTACTGAAAAGGTATATCAACGTTGGTAGATTAGTAGTTCTTCAGCTAAGCTAGACTAGCCAGGGAATTTTAACAAATAGCCATGCCTGGCCCCGCCTCATCCCAGTTCAATGGGCCCCTGGTGTGGGCCCAGGCATCTGGAGCCCAGGTGACTGTAACTTGCAGTAGAACTGGTGCCAGCAGGATCAGACTAACACAGCTTTGCCTGATAGCGTTAACGGCACCCTCTTCCCAATCAAGGTCAGTCAAGGTTCAGCTCTGCCAGCACCAGACAGGGAAATGCAGCAACAGCTGTTAGAACTACTAAGGGTCATGCAGTCAAGAGCTGAAGAACCTGCTAAAATCAGAAGTGGCCTCACAGCTGCAGGGACATTCTGTATGTGCTGTCACAGTCTGCTTCCCGCATCAGCTCTGAAATAGGGACTTTCTGTCCGACCACTCTGCAATGAACCGGAAGGGAGCGTCACCAGTGACTACAACAACGAGCCGTCCTAGCCTTGCAAAGTACTTTTAGGCATCCAAACAGCTGCTCCTTAATGGGTTAAACAACTGTTCCTATGCCACTCTACCAGTCCTTAATGTATTTTGGTTCCTGTCCCATGAGTATATACATCATCCGTAGATTAATCATGTTGAGTGTTCTCCTTTTCTTTAATTTTAGGAACATTACCCTTTTGCACTATCTAATAACTATTGTGGAGAATAAGTACCCCAAGGTCCTCAATTTACATGAAGAATTGCGGGATATTCCTCAAGCAGCGAAAGTCAAGTAAGTACAGTGACAGCTTTCCTTTGACCAGCTTGACGTGCAATGTGGGACGCTTAGCTGGCACCGCCTTGAAGTGCAAATGTGTGAAGTGGCTCTTCTCTTTCCTTCCCTCTGGACACTGTATGAAAAAAAAGTTTGAATCACATCCAAATCATTCAAATGTGTTAAAGGAGTAGGCTAATTATCTCCCTTTATAGAACTTGGCAGGAAGTAGTAGGTGTCACAAGAAATTAATCTGTAATAATGAAGTATTGGTGAGCTCTTTGGTATGGTGGGAATTGTCTGTAAGAATTGAGTTTTAATCTTTAATGTTTAAAAGCTGTGAAATATAGAGTCTTTCTCCACTAAGAGCAAAGAAGGTAATGAAAATGAAAAGTAGCCAGGACAGGTCTCAGAAAAATGCCTGCGGATTGAGGCTAAGTGTTGTCCACTCTGCTTGCTGCAGCCGTGGTGAGCAGCAGCCTCTGGACTGGAGTGGTTCAGGGTGAGC
>LOEQ01000781.1:95601-120211 GCA_001685075.1 Bramus lutescens | reverse complement strand
GGCTGCTGCTCATTTCTGCATAGCAATGCGCTAAAGCACAGGCCCTGTGATTCAAGCATCAAATATTTTTGTGCACATGGGAAACGTTTTTCTTCTATTTTTAACCTGTAAAATATACCTGCTGGCTGAGGAAAAAATGTACAGAAAAATTATACATGTAAGTTCCATATTTTTTAATGATGTAGCCTTTTGTGGGATCTGAGAATAAAAGGGAAATTTTTTTCATTTTATCGTGTGTGTGTGTGTGTGTGTTGTGCGTATGTGTGTATAAGCATATGCTTTGACAAGTCTTTGGAAGTCCTAACAACTGTGGAGTCTATTCTCTCCTTTCACTGAGTGGGTCCTGAGGAGTAAACTGAGGTAGTCAAGTTTGGTTGGCACTAAGCACATTTGCCTACTGAGCCATCTCACTAGCCTGGATTTCTAAACATTTAAGCTAAACACACACACACACACACACACACACACACACATCCCAATCCAAGCATGAACTCTCTCGAGCCACAGTGTATTACTCCTGTAAGCTTCATGCTGCCTGCTGAAATGTTGCCCTTTTCAACAGCATGACTGAGCTGGACAAAGAGATAAGCACCTTGAGAAGCGGCCTGAAAGCTGTAGAGATGGTGAGTACCTGCTTCCCATGGCAACCACCAACCTCTTCACTGTCCTGCTTTCCATGGTAACCACCAATCTCTTAACCATCCTGCTGGATTTCTGACCTTGAGCAAGCCCTTGGCCTGTGATCTGCCCAGGATAAACCTGATTCCATAAGATAGAATGACCAAAAGCCAGTGTGGCAACTTAGTTCTTTGCAGCCAAATGTCCTGAGTGGCTCACTGCAGTCAGAACTGGAAGTGGGCCTGGGGGGGCACCGATTCACCTGGGAAGTAGGCCTCCTTAGAACGAGTGGGCTGCATGAGGTGATTTCAAAGACCCTCTCGATATCCATGTTTTATTACTGTTTGATGTTGACTTTTTGAAAACTGATGTAACTTCTCTGTTGCTTTTTGAACTGGCCCTTTGGGGAGTCTTTACCAAACATGCACTCAGACATACTGTCCCCAAGGCACTAGGTCACAGTGACCCGGAGTCCCTGCCATTCGGTGCTGCAGTGGTGAGAGCAGCCAGTTCCCTCGGCAGGGCCCTGTCTAGATAAGCATAGTGATCAAAGAGGAGTGTGATGGAAGGGCTGGAGAGACTGAACCTACTGGAGGCCTGTACTGGGGGACGTGCTCCTACTGGAGGAGGTGGGCTCCAGTTATGGTTTAGAAGCAAGGTGACGTGAGTCGGTACACAGGAGGGAGGCTGCCCAGGTGCAGAAGATGAAAAGGAACCACAGGAATGTGTCAGAAGACCAAGAGGAGTCAGAATGTAGCAGGGCTGTGCTAGGACACCACCTTGGGAGTGCCACATGAATGCAGCTGCCTGCCTCAGAGCAAGTCCAGGAATGACAGCCACCACTCACAGCCCTGCCTGGTTGGCTGGGTCTGTACTGGGTGAGGTTACAGATTCAGAGGCAGGCCAAAATTTCCCCTCCCTTAAATACCTTGTGAGTTGTTTATCACTAAATGCCGTGGCTCCCCTGTTGCTTTTGTTTTAATCACAGACCTAGACACTATTGAGTTCATTCAAGACAGTACTGATGACAATTTATCCCCCCCCCCNCCCCGCAATAAGATTCAGGAACATGTTTTTGAGGGGTTAGGGACTAAAGGGAGATAAAAGAATTGTGTTATGACATCCCTCCACAGATCTCAGAAGGCCCCAATTTCTCAGGGCATTTTTGGCCAGGAATGCTTGATAAACTCAGTGGTCACCTTTTCCTTATCATGTAGGCTTCCTTGAGACTCAAGAGGCAGTTGTACCATCCCTAAGACAGGTAGTGGTCACTCTTGAGCCCTGTGTCCGAGTTAGCACAGACCAACAAGACCCGGTCAGGGTGGTGTCCCAGGGATGTGCTGTGGCTTTTCTCGCTAAAGCATAGCTGCACTGCATCTCCTGGGTGGCACATGGTAGCACCATGCTCTTACTAGGAAAAGGGACCGCAGAAGCTGTCTTAGGGTTCCTTCCTGTGCTTGATACCATGACCAAAAGCCACTCAGGGAGAGAAGGATTATGTCACTTTTATTTCCATACCACAACTCATCAGCAGGAGTCAGAGCAAGAACTCAAGACAGGAACCTGGAGGCAGGAGCTGAAGCAGAGACCATAGAAGAATACTGCTTGCTGACTTGCCCCTTATAGCTTGCTCAGCCTGCTTCCTTACACCACCCAGAATCATCTGCCCAGGGGTCTCACAGTCTACAAAGAGCTGGGCCCTCTCATATTGCTCATTAGTCAAGAAAATACCCTAAAGACATGTCTACAGGCCAATCCAGTGGCGACATTTTCTCAACTGTGATTCCCTCTTCCCAAATGCCCCCAGCTTGTATCCAGTTAACAAAACCACCAACTAGGGCAGAAGCTTTCTCTGCCCCTGGCAGCTGAACTATCTAGCTATAACTGGACATATTAGGAGGCTACAGAACATAACTCATCCAAATATTCATGTATCCTAATTGTTCTTTGTCCTAGTCAGTGATGCCATGTGAAGTATCAGAGAGAAATCTGATAGTGATTGGATAATGATACCCTTCCCTGCACCAGTACAGACACATACACACACACACACACACACACACACACACACACACACACACACACACACTGCTAGGCCAAAGTACTGAAATTGTGGTGATGTCTTCCAGTCAGAACTGGCTCCATAAGTTATGGGCTTTTGCTTATCCTGTCATTGATTGTCAGGGTCACATGGGCATTGCCCTTCTTTCACAGTGAAAGGTATCAAGGTCCAGAGTCGTCTGCCATCAAGAGCAGGGCCAGTGGTAGGCTGAGTCAGAGCCCATAGCCCTTGGGCACAACACTCCTGCTGAATAGTGTTTGCCACAGATGGGGCAGGAAAGCTTGTGATCGTCAGCCAGCCAGGTGGCACTGAGCATAGTTATTGCCACGACTGGGGCAGGAAGACTGAGCTCAAATTCTGCCTCTCTCATTGATTAGCTCCTTGGCTTTGAGCAAAGAATTAATTTCCTCTAAGGTCTGTGTGTCTGTATGATAGGGATAGTGATGCTGGTACTGTGGCTGTTCAGAATGTGTGTTTCAAAATGTCTGACTTCAGTCATCTATGAGATCCTCACCATGGAGAAAACAGAATAGTAACAGAAGGTTCATTCCCCACCTGTCTATTCACCAAAACCTATTGGTGTGGACAGGAGGAAGAGAGGGTGTGGTTATATTGCCAGATGCTGCAGCTGCAGTTCTGCTGACCGAGATACCATGGTTTAGGAAGTAAATAGAATCGGTAGAAGTGGGGAGGTGGGGAACCAAGACACCAGAATTCTGCACCAGAACGTCAGCCTTTCCTTCATAAATCCTTTGAATCCAATGTGCCCCTACTGATTGCTTGAGCTCTGTTGATTTGAACTAAATGTTAACTTCCTTCTGAAGCCAAAGTGAGAAATCACCCTGGTATAATACTCAGGAAATTAAGTAACCGTTTTCAGTATTTCTGTGCACATGGCCTGAACTTGATGTGGAGAGGGGAAGCATGGGGAAGTGGAATAACATGAGAGCTTTGAGATGCGTTTGCTATCCAAGTTGTTTAACTTGAGTCCTGTGGAATAGGAGACAAAGTGTGTGTGCGTATGAAACCTACTCCGTCAGCATCTGCTTCCTATTTTCAGGAGCTGGAATATCAGAAGTCTCAGCCCCACCAGCCTGGAGACAAGTTCGTGTCTGTTGTCAGCCAGTTCATCACTTTGGCTAGCTTCAGCTTCTCGGATGTGGAAGATCTCCTGGCAGAAGCTAAGGAGCTGGTAAATTTCCCTGTGCACTTACTTGTGTGGTCCTTCTGGCCCAAGCTCCCGTGTCCTGTTTAAAGTCACCAGCCTGTTTGGGAAGAAGAAGAAGGAGTCGTGTTAAACCATCACAGTCAGGAAGTGCAGCAGCAGATAATTGTTTTCCAGGTTCTGGTGTTGCATGGTGCAGTGGTATTTTTATCCCCAGTGTAGCCCTTAGTGTCTTAGCCCTGTGTTACCTTTTGCCTATGCAAGACTTTGAAGGTTTGGGATGGTGGCATCTTTCCTTTGGGTTCCACTGGATTGATATGCTCATCTCTGAAAGCAGAGTACCTGATGAGTTTGGGGAGCAGGTGTGACCAAGGTCACATATCTCTGTGTAGGATGCTCATCTGAGTCAGCCTCCAGGGACAGGATGCTGCCTCTGCAAATGCACAGAGAGGGCTAACAGATGCCTTTTACTTCACAGCATCACTACAAAGTGACATTATTTTAGGAAGACACTCTTTTGTGATTCTTCCTATTTAAATTTGTTTCCTAATAACCTTTTGTTAGGTAATAACCAAGACTTATAAGCATGCTCCCTTGGTATATCTTCCCTCAGGTACCTTCTTACTATTCATAGGTGGTATTAGGCCCATTCTCTACCACGGAGTTCTACACTGTCCACCTCTGAGTGTGCATTGTTGTTGCTGTGCTAAAATGACCTAAAGCAGTGGGGGAGGAAAGGCTTATTTGGCTTACATGCCCCAATCACAGTCCATGATGAAGGGAAGTCAGGGAAGGAGCTCAAGGCAGGAGCTGACACATAAGCCATGGAGGAGTGCTGCTTACTGGCTTGCTCCCCACAGATTGCTTCCTCATTCAACCCAGGACCATCAAGGGTGGCACCACCCATAGAGGGCTGAGCCTTCCAACTTCAATCATTAATCAAGAAAATGCCCCTCTCCAGACTTGCCCACAGGCCAGTCTATTGTAGGCAGTTTCTCGGCTGACTTTCCGCTCCTCCCAAGTATGTCCAGTTGACCAAAACTACAGCACAAGCTCTTGGCCACCACCCTACTCCTTTCACTTCAGTCTCTCCTTCAAACTTGAGTAGTAGGGATCAGCTTGAACTCTTCTGTGTGGTTTATCCATCTCAAGTCCTCAGGCTGTGTTCACGGACATCAACTAATCTCAGTGCTACTTTCCCGCTGCACCAAATAAATAAGGAGACAGTATGTGCCACATGGCTGCCATTCGGGGTCGCCTCTGACATAGCATAGTGGGAACAAGACAAACAGCATGGGTGTGGTCCAAATTCACTCTTGTATTTTTTTTTTTTAAAAAAAAAAGGGGATCCCTACTCTGGAGTCCTAACAGGTGACCTACCTCATTGAGGAGCTAAAATACAGAATCAACTGGGTTATTTTTATTTATTTATTGAAACACACACGCAGAGAACTCTGATTTTGTGTGTGGGAACATTAATCTGGCCCAAGGTTCCTTCGGATTTCTAAAACTAAAATATACATGACTTCATCATCACTAGAATTCCTAGATAAAAAGATCATCCGTGATGGCTTAAAGTGCATGAACTTGAATATTTTAGAAGCTCAGTTGTAGACTGTTTATTGCTGTTTCGTTCATTCCAGAACTTTTAGAAATCAGCTTATAAAACCATGAATCAAGTTAGACAACTCTAATGTGGTGTGAGAAGAATGTTATGTTTTTTCCCTAAAGAGTTCTGTTTTGTAATAGAACATTTCCAAATAAGTAAAACTTTGAGACTAGTTCCACATTAAGAGAAAATGGTCGGAAATATATTTTAAAATAGGCCAGTGAGCTGCTTAATTGAGTGAAACCGCTTCCATGCAAACCTGATGACCCGATGACTTCCCACCTGAAGGGCAGAAGTGACTCTGAAAGCAGTCCTCCCACCTCAATATGGGCACCATGGCACACATACACCTGCACACTTACATGTGTGCATGCAATAACTAAGCTTAAAATAATAAAGTAATTATGAAATGTGTACAAACATGCATATCTTAGTCAAAATTGTCATATATAGGAACATGGAAAACATCTTTAATGTCATACATAATATTACTAAAATATCAGAAGATTTGACAGTATAGGTAATGCAAGAAAAAATCAAGTCAGTTAGAAACTATGGAATTAAAGTTGATACAAGCTTGCCATGATCTGAATATGAAGAAAATAGAAGGTCTTATCAGAAAGCAGTTGAGTAGCACAGGAAAGAAAATTCAGTTGGCTCTGAAGCCTGGTCTCTGAGCTAGGCTGCAGAGGGCCAGCACCCGGGGCCTTCCCAGCATGGGAGCTCAGAGCTGACACAGTGATGTTGATGGCGCTAATGCTGAGAGTTGGGATGGCAGACTCTCCAGGTTACTAAGGAAAGCCCTCAGAGCTAAAGCAGAAACAGTTAAGAGGTTGGAAAAGAAGCTGCACATACTATTTTGTTTCTGTATATTTTGTTTAAATTTTTAAAATTATCCCTAATTTTGCACTTGTCAGCTTCAAAAAGAGACGTTAAATGGATTTCTGAGACATTGTAGGATTGGCCTAAAGTAATCGCAGGCAGAAACTTGGGATGGCATGAATGACTCCACAGTCAGTTATTGTTCCCTAATTAGAGCTGGGGGAGCCTAAAGACAATATTAGCATTATTTATGGATAAGAAAAAGCAGCTGACAGGTCCCCGGTCCCATTTGTTTTCCATATTCACCATATGGCCCTAATAAATGGCATTAAACTCCTTCAAAGGACAGCTTAAAGCACAAGGTTTCCAACCCCCACTGTGCTTGCTGTTGGTCTCTGGGTCTTGGGTGTCCTGGCCTGCAATGTTCTGCCGTCTCGTGTTTACTGTTGTTTAGTTAATACAAAGTCATAGGAGGAAGTCATAGGTTGAGCTGAGATGACGGTGACGGGGTACACTGCTTCAGAAGTCAGGGATATTCAGTTTCCAGCTTGGGAAATGAGGGGTAGGTGTGCGCAGCAACTTAAGGTAAACAGGCTGGCTAAATCCACCAGTTAGAGCTGAGCTTTCAGCCTTCTTGGGAGAATTCAGTCGGACGGCAGAAATCAGTTCTCTTGGAACACTGAGGTCTTTTTTTCTTTTTTCCAAATCTTTTTCTCTAGTTCACTAAAGCGGTGAAGCACTTTGGGGAAGAGGCTGGCAAAATCCAGCCAGATGAGTTCTTTGGGATTTTCGATCAGTTTCTTCAAGCTGTGGCAGAAGCGAAACAGGAGAACGAGAACATGAGGAAAAGGAAAGAGGAGGAAGAGAGGCGGGCTCGCATGGAAGCTCAGGTGAGAGAGAGGAGGCTCACTCAGCAGGTCCTCCCGGAAGCCCTCACCCCAGCCCTGTTTTCTGTGGTTCCGCCCCTCCCTTCTGTGGTCTTGGGGACCAAAGCTAGGGCTGCCAGGATAGACAGGGGCTCTGCTCTGGCACTCAGCTCTGACCCAGACTCAGGCCCTTTGTCCCCTGCCCTGTGCTGCACTGTCATGGAGGGGATACCTGTGCAGTCTAGAGTGACTCAGACAGCTTAGATCCGTACCACATTTCTCTTGAGCCATTTGGCAGTTTCTCTCCAAAGACTGGTAAAAGTCTGTCAACATCCCATGAATGGATCTCTTTAGAAATTACTTTTAAGAAATGATTATAAGTTTTCAAAAGGACATTTACATCCTTTATAATAGCCCTAAATTACCTATTAACTGCCTCAAATGCAAAGAGAAAAACTAACTATAATGACATACCTAGAAATTGGTAAGGGTGCTTTTTCTTTGATTGCCCATTGCCTTTACAGTTAGCCCTCACATCACACACAGGTTAGTAGCCATGGCTGAAACATGGCTGCACGGAAGAGATTCACTTCCTCCCACTTGGCACAGAATTCTTCTATGATGAAAACAAAATACACTTTAACCCTAAGAGGATTCTCTGTATGTGCAGCTCAAAGAACAGCGGGAACGGGAACGTAAGATGAGAAAGGCCAAGGAGAGCTGTGAAGAAAGCGGAGAGTTTGATGACCTGGTCTCAGCTTTACGCTCGGGAGAAGTGTTTGACAAAGACCTTTCCAAACTCAAACGGAACCGCAAACGCATTTCCAACCAGGTGACAGACGGTAGCCGGGAGCGACCAATCACAAAACTGAATTTTTAATTTTCTTGCATCCTTTTCTAGAAAGTGCAGTAGCAGCCTTTGGCGTGACTAGAACTTTACACTGCCTTGCAATCCAGACAGTGACAATTTCTTCTCTCACCTGTGAGTGAAGTGTGAATGTGTGTGTGTAAATGTATGTGTATATATGTGAAAATGTATATAGAAGTCTGCGTGTTGTCCAGGGACCCCTATGTATACTTAAAAAGTTTATGTTAATGTGTGTGCTCAGAAACTCTCTGTGTATGTGTTCATATTGAGTGGGACTCACTTTTTTTCCCTGTACACCATGGCTGTTCAGAAGCACAATACTCTCTCCTGAAACAGATAACAGACATTCCTTAACATTAAAAAAGAAAAAAAAAAAAGAAAAGGAAGAAAAGAAGAAGAAAACAGGAAGTTAAAAAAAGAAAAGGCTTGTCTTGTGAAGTATTTTGGTTTTCAAGGTTGGTATAGTGAGACAATTTTTACTGGTAGAAATGGAGTTGGAAATACAGATTTGGATTAGTTTGGTGGCTGCCGGTGCGACCCCTGCTGCTTGCATCAATGACTAATGTGGAAGAACACAACCTTGCGTCCTGATGCTGCTGCCGGGATACAGTCTACAGATGTCTGTTGAGAACATCTTGCACACATTCATATCATGTAGAGTGTCAATCACAATTCTTCTGTATGTTTAAACATAAATGCCAGGTTTCTCTAGTTTCATCCATTTTCCTGCCAAGGGCTCTTGATTTCTTTCTTTCTTTCTTTCTTTCTTTCTTTCTTTCTTTCTTTCTTTCTCTCTCTTCTTTTTCTTTTCTTTCTTTTCTTTTCTTTTCTTTCTTTCTTTCTTTTCTTTTCTTTCTTTCTTTTTTGAAAACACGCTTTCTCAATACTGCAACCTGCATCCTGGTAAAAGGCCAGAATTGCCAGAACCTTCTTGCTGATCTAACAATACAGATATGTAAATCTGGAAAATGAAATTTCCCACCTAAGACTTAGTGGAAGAACTCCCTGAAGATTCTTTATGAAGGCATATGGGGCGCTTTGTGGAGTGTCTTCTGTCTCCTGTGTAGGCCATGCTGCATGTCTTGGGATAAAGGACACTTACAGTGGACACAAAATGTCAACAGTATCTACAGGGATGGTCAGATCTATTTATCTCAAGGAATATTTGAAGCAATTGCTGTTACATGTTGTCATTTTAAATTGTGTGTCACTGATGCCACCTGTACAACTTCAGGCCAAAAAATAAAGCTCTCAGGGAGAAATGAAACAATGAGCATTAGAAAATAAAATATAGATGCTTACCACTCACCTGCCAACTCATATCCTTAAATTATATGATATGTAAAGAGGACTGTTAGTAGTTTTTTCTCTTGTTTTATTTATTTGTATTCGAGTGTGGGGAGGGACTAGCATTTTCTCTGTGTTTTCCACCTATCCTTTTGTGGTTGGGTTTCCTGTGGAGAGAGTAGTTTTTCCTATTGCACTAGAATATTATTTACTCCCTAAATTGAGTTTTTCAGTCAAGTATCAAATATTTATTAAGCCCTTACTATGTGCCAGGCATAGTAGAGCTGTAGTGGTAAGCAAAACAGAGTCTCTGCCCGTCCCGGAGTTCACATTTTAACAGGGTTTTCAGGGACGATAGAATACCAATGTGCATAGTATACAAGGATCATACTATTTAAAAGTAATTAATATGAACTACGATGCTTAGTGCAGATGGCGAGGATCTGTGTAAAAGCTGTGAAACAGTGCCCTAAGAATTGTCACAAGCTGTGGCTTTTTCCTTTTCATTTTCCTTCATTGCAAATGTAGCGACTTTCTGCCCATTCTGTGGAAGTGAATGGCTCTTCAATAAAGCAGTCACAGGTACAAAGCAGTCACCTCCCAGCCCTGAGCCACACAGTGTGCAAACATGCCAGGGCCGTGGTGCTACTGAGGGAGACTTGGCTTGGCCAGCTTGGAGGGGAGGAGGAGTGGGATGGAATGGTGGCTTTCTCTGCCCCTGGTTAAGTAAGTGCCTCTGTGTATGTTCTTTTCTATTCATAGGAAAAGTTTGGCTCAGCTCAGTTTTGGAACTGTGGAAAGAGACTTGCCACAGAGAGCAAGTTTGTGTAGCGTGTCCCCTTGCCCTGTTTAAAGTCATCCTCACTTTGGTGTGGCCATCCTGGTAGGCCTTCTTCGCCATTCTCAGTTTTGGTTTTCCTAAAAACTGTGTGCAGTTAATTCCATGTGCCATTGTTACAAATAAACGAAATCTACTTTTTAGACTGGTGCTGGTGTAAGTAGCCACTTTTCTCTCTTGAGTGTGTATTTTAAAGATTTTTTTAATGATGCCAAAAAGCAAAAGCATTATAATTTTTAAACTTAATTAAATATCTCATGTTTTATTAGCTTAGTAGTTGGAACCACCTAGTCTTTAGGTGCAAGACTGTTGTTACAGAACCGAGAAAAAAAAAGATGTGTGTGTTATGAGACTGTACATTTTTAAAATAGCAATATGCAATAAAGATGACTTCATTGGGTGTACATATGTGTTTTCTATGAATTATTAAAATAGCATCATTAAACTTCTTAGAGCATTCCACCATTGAATTTAAATGTTACAAATCAGTGAATCAGAACTATAATATATTTTTTAAGTTGTTTGTGCGGGAGCTAAAGGAATGTAATTTCTTATTGTTGCTGCATTTCCTGTGTCCAGACTGTGTTGCTGCCTCTTTGTTTACTTGGTCTATGTGGCACACCTACGCTTCCGAGTCAGGTGTGCTGGAATGCCAGTCTGCAGGGTCAACCCCTTCCCATCGGGAGGCGGTCCTGGTGTGTATCAGTATGAGAAGCGGTACCAGGGTAGCAGAAGGCAGGTTTTAGTAACATCCTGGAATGCGGAGGCTTCCTGCTAGTCTCCTTTCACCTCAATCCAGTTTAAAGGCAAGCAACTCGCAAGCCCTCCGTACCCTGACCTTTCTGATCTTTGGAACAGATTTAGTGTTCTGATTTTGTTTGCTGTTAAGTTATCGGACAACTGCATATACCCAAACCTGTTCTCTGCAGCCGGTGTTCAGACAAGAGAGACATCTGCATGTCAGACAGCCTATCTTGCAAAGCGAGCACACTCTCTCCTCCTATCTCTGGATGTGGAGCTACATCCAGAACAGAGCCTTGCTTGCCCTCGATGTATAGATAGGGACATGGCAAACTGTGAAGGCCTTAGGTCATTATAGTCAGTTTGGCCTCACTTACCCAACTGTGGCAGTAGCTGGGAAAATGATCACTTCTAGCAGAGTGACATCATGTGCTCCATCTAGAACTTGACCCCTTTTCTACAGCCTGATGTGTGTTCATATGCAGTAAATTGGATATCGTGTGTGTTCACATGTTGTGTGATAAAGCTTGTTTGCACTTATATGTGCATACACATGGAGTCCTGAAGTTGACAGTGGTGTATTAATCAATTCCTACTTTATTGGGGGCAGTTCAGTCTCTTGTTGAACTCAGAGCATGCCAATTCCAGCTCCCTGATTCTGACTACTCTAACTTGCTAGTTTGTTCTGGATATCCCTTATTTCTGCCTCCTGAGTGCTGGGATTGTAGGCCATCACAGCACCTGCCCTGTTTTTCTGTGGATGCTGGGGATCTTAACCTCCAGTCCCTGTTTTCCAAGTAGAGCCATCTTTCCAGAAAGATTGGCACATTGGTTTGGTCGTAATCATTCCAAATGACAGATTCTGGAAGGGACAACTTTCGGGAGTTTCTGTTGGGTAGAGAACACAGCAAACTCTGAAGGCTTGGCAGCTCCTAGACAGGTAGCTGAATAAACACAAACTTTGGGGTATTTGGGATAAGGGAGGCAGGACTCTAAGTTCTGCTCATTAACTCTGGTGTTTACATTATGTTACATCTCTGTATGCTCTTTCCTAATAATATGAATTTCACTTAAGGTTAACATTTTGTTGAGAGGGCAAGACAGATAGCTCAGTGGTTAAGAGTACTTATTGCAGAGGAACCAGTAATTCTGCATCTGGGTATCTAATCTAGAAAATAAACATTCACAAAAAGAAATACTGATGATATGCATATTGGAGCTTGAGAGATTCCACCAGTGGTTGAGAACATTTGCTCTTGCAGAAGATCTGGGTTCAATAACCAGCACCCAACAGTGACTTAGCTATCAGTAACACCAGTTTTCCAGAGGATCTAACACCCACTTCTGGCCTCTTCAGGTACCATGCACACATGTGGTATGCAGCCTGAGACTTGCAGGCAAAATTTACCCATACACATAAAATGTTTTTGAAATAATCTGGACAGTGAAGAAAATGCCTGGCCTGCCCTTTGATCTCTTCCCTGGCATGGCTTTACCACTGTGTTTTTTATCAACTGTTTCCATGGTATCAAACAAACATGTGCACAGGACTGGCAGACAAAGGTTGCTTTTTCTGTTGTTGGTTTTGTTCTACAAAGGTCCCACTGTGTCACCCACTCTTACATAGATCAGTTCAGCTCTCATATTCAGTTGTCCTGTCCTAATCATCCTGCCTCAGCCCCAACCTAACAGTGAGATCTGTATTTCTGTCAAACTTTGATGGGTTTTGGGTTTTCAGAAGAAATAAATGGTTCCTAAAGGGAGGGCGTTGTGCATATTACTTGTTAAAATTTCTTCTCGGGGGCGCCATAAGCAACATTTACCCCTTCTACTAAAGTCCGAAGGATAAACTGGGGTACCATCCTGGTAACATTCATACTGGCGAATCAGTGGGTGCATTGGGCTTCCTTACAGAGCATGGGTGAGGGATTACTTACAGAGGTGTGCGTACACCTCTCCTAAAAGGCTGCACCTGGAAAGCCTTTACCCAGCAGAGACGAGGGCTTCCTCTTATCCCCATTGATGAAGCCCCTTCCCTAGTCTCCCCTAGCCTATATACTCTAGTGCCCCATCAACCCTGCCACCTGCAGTTAAGGCTGTGTTACATAAGCAGGTAGTGGGGAGCAGCTGGGTGCCCAGGGGAGCATCTTGTGACACCCCCACCCCTCATGGGTGTAAACAGTCAACACGCCCAGATGATTCTTTTGGGCTCAGTTGAATGCCAAATGGTAGCTGCTGGGCTCAGAGGACAGTCACACTCAATACTTGTGTTAATTAGTTCTCTCTACCTCCCTGCCTCTGCTTCTTTCTCTAGGAGGAGGAAGGGAAGTGGGTCAGTCTGTAACACTAATTTTCAGTGCTACTTCCCAGCTCTTTTATACTGATTAGGGTCGTGTTGGACCTTTTTGTGGCAAAGAAGTCAGCAATCCCTTGTGACAGGGAGCATTTATATTAATGTCCTCACCCCAGCCTCCAGCGTAGAGAAACTTCCTAATTCTGATCGACTTGGACTAGTCAATGCCCTCAGGGATCAGAGGGAGTGCCCAGAGAGGATGCTGGACAAGGTTTCCAAAAAATACATGAAGGGAAGTGGGTATTTTTAAATGGGAAGCCGTACTGCAGGACACCAAGTTAATAATACACATAAGTCAGTCATTTCCCTATGTATCAGCAATAAACAAGCAGAGTCTGGAAATCAGATAAAACCCCATTCATCTAAGCACCTCTCAAAATGAAATACAGCCCTACAGGCACAGATCTAACAAAATATCTGTGAGATCTAGAAGGGGGAATCAAACCCATGGAAGAAACTGGAAAACCAAAAGCTAAGATATTTCATGCTTGCAGCTAGGAAAACGCGGGATATCAGTGCTTCCCAGCCTGAGTGATAGATTTGATGAAATCTTAATAGAAATTCAATAATTTACTCTGTGCTTGTTGACTAATTGTATCTAAAGTCTATTGAGCATGCCTAGTATTGACAACTTTCGATAATGTCATTTACCAACTCTGTGATCAAAACTGTGCAATCATGTTAGAAGAAAAAATAGTAATGTTTTCAGTAAATTTGTGATATTTTTTGTGTGTGTGTTAAACCACATTCGTTAGCCCTCGTGTGCCCAATGCATCACAATAGGGCTGGACACACTAGAAGAGACCAGAGACCTCTAAATAGCCAACACAGTATTGAAGGAAAGCAAAACTAGAACCTGGAAGATATCTGCGAGTAGGAAGCCCAGACGTGGAGCCACTTAAATATAGTCAGTTGACCTCTGGACAACAGGAGCAGAAGTCACATAATGCAGTGAACATGCACAGACAAGGAACAGACCAAGATGCATCCCAAAGAAAAAAAGATCAGATGACCAATGCAAACCAGAACTAAGAAAAATCTGGAGATGAGATGGAAGAAAGTCTGGCTTGAGTTTAGCTCTGATGACCTGTAAAGACACACTCTATGAAAGAAAGAAGTGATAACCCAAACTTTGTAAAAATTAAGTCTCTGGATTGGATATCCAGCCACGTCAGTGGTGGAGCTCTTACTAAGCATACAGCAGGCCATGAGTCTGAGGCCCCAAAACCTCAAAAAAAGAAGGGACAAGAAGGAAAAGGGAAGTGAGGAAAAAATAAAATAAATTTCTGTTCTGTGAAAAAACAGTCAAGAAAATGAAAATAGAAGCCATAGACTAGTAGGAAGTCTTTTCAACTGACACCAGATTAAGGAATACTACCCAAGATGTGCAAAGAACCTTTAAAACTCAACAATCACAAACACCAGCCAATGAGAAGATGCTCCGGTGTCAAGAGGAAAGTGAATGCAGATTAAAACAATGAGATACCACTACATACTCACCAGAGTGGCCAAACTCCAGAAGAGAGCACCAAATGCTGGCTAGGATGCAGAGCAACTGGAGCTCTCGATTACAGATGAGGAAGTGCTGAATGATGCGGATTCATTGGAGAGCAGATGGGACTGAGATGATTTGTGCTGTGAAACTCAAATGGGCTGAGAATGTATGCCTATGCAAGAACGTACATGCAGATCCTTAGGGCAGCTCAGAAGTCACCAATGTGGCTTTTAGTAAGTGAATGATTACAGGAGCAGATGATGAGGGATTATGCGGTGCCAATATATACATTTGAATCAATCAAGCCATGAAAAGACACTTGGTGGCATGGTACTAAGCAAGTGAAGCCAATGAAAAAAGGCCATGCACTGTGTGGTGATATTTATATGACTTAATGAAAAGACAAAGTTGGAAGCAATTTTTTTAAAAAATGGTCACCAAATGGAGGGTAGAGCAAGATTTTAGGGTGTGAAAATACCCCCATATGATAGTACAGATGTGGATACATAGTATTAAATTATTTTCAACGCCATGAAATATGCAACCCAAGAAAGGACACCAATTTAAACTTGTTTTTTGATGTGGATAGTGATTAATCGATGAGAGCTCATCGGTCCTTCTCTGGTGGGCTGCTGATGTGGGGCAAGGTGTGTTTGAGTAGAGGCAGAGAGTGTATTGGAATCTCTGGTACTTGCAATTCTGCTTTGAGCCTGAAAGTCCTCTAAAACAGAAAGTGGACGTTACAAAAATAAATCCCTGTGTGCGTGGCAAAAGTGCACACCATGTTCAGACTCTACATACCTAACCACCCACAGCATCCCAGCTACACTAACTTGGGAGATTTTTAAGCCCTTGACTTTCCCAGCTTATCTAAAAGCGCAAAGCCAGAGCCAGGAGGATGGTTCATCAAATAAAGGCGCTTGCTGCCAAGCCTGCTGATAGGATTTCCAACCCTGGATCCCCCATGTTGGAAGGAGAGGACTGGCTCTAACAAAGTTGACCCCTTTACCTCCACAAGCATGCCAAGGCACCTGAGCATGTATGCCCACTCTGTGTGTGTGTGTGTGTGTGTGTGCGTGTGCGTGTGCGCGCGCGCGCGCGCGCGCGCGCGAGGGAGGGAAGGAGAATAGATTAATACACAAATTAAATCTTTGAAAATGCAAAGCGCAGGGAAGTCGCTTTTCATCTGACCTCAGCTGACACTAGCACAGCTATTTTTCAAGTTGTTGACCCAATCTCTAAAACCTGAGTATCCCATTGCTGAACTCTTTAGAGCCAAAAGAAAGAAAAGAGTGGCTTCAGGTGTACCTTACCAGGCACGCTCTGGCAGCTCAATGCACAGACTTTTATAATCTACAGCGTAAGGTTGGCTTTGCAAGTCAGTATCAGAAGACCCTTCCCTCCCTCCCTCCCTCTCTCCCTCCCTTCTCAGGTTCATTAGTGACTGTCCATCATAAAGCCTTATTATTGAGGGTGCCCTCAAGATTCCCTTTGTGGAAAACAATCCTCAACTGCTGCCTTGAATGTGAGCTTCATGACTCTGAGAAGTGGGGCTGTTCTGTGACCTGACGTGTATGTGGTGGGATCATAGGAAAATAAAGACATTGACTGGCCTTTCTGTCTATAGACTGTGGCAGAGAACCTTACTATCTGGAGCTACCTATGCTTCTTAAGGATGGTCCACTTAAGACTGTCCCACCCCCACTTCCCTCTGCCTTTCCCATCCCTTTGCACTAACATCTCAGCACCACAGAGCACCCAGGAGCTGAGTTCTAGAGTTTTCTCTGCTGCTGTCAGACATGAGCAGTGAAGCTATCTTATTCCTCAAGCACCTCTGCCTACCATCCTGGAAGCAGAAGAGAAAGTTCTGGAAGTTCCTGCAGAATGCTGCCACCCCTCCTCTGAGGTCCCTCTGGTGCTGGGAAGTCCGTAGCAGGCAATTTTCTAACTGAAATTATACAAACCATTCTGATTATGCTGTTTATCAGCCACCGCCAAGAAACCTGGCTTCTTGCCCCGCGTTTGTGAAGGGAAGGGTGGAAGGGCGGTTGCTGAGACCATGTGATGTTTCAGCAGTGATGAGGTGTATTGCAGGGTTCCTGTCATTAGACCACAGTCGTGACACCGAAGGGGCCCATCTAGACTTCGCCAAAAGCCCAAAGATGTCATCACAAAATCTGTTCGAATCGTTAGCATGGCTTTTCCGTATGGAAGTCACTGTGGTGATCTAGGAATGAAGTAGGTGGGGGTGTGGGAGGTGCCAGACTGATTGAAGGGACAGCTCCTCTGCCTGGCCTTGCATTTTAACAAGAAAACATCAACAGAAAATGGGACTTCTGGCCTCAAGTTTGCAGAGAAAACTTATCCCAGCATCGCCTATGGCACCATGTAGAGTATCCAGACTGGCTCCTAACTCAGTGACCAACCATCCACTATTGTGAGGACTCAGTGGCCATTAGTGGGGATATTTTTTAAGATTTCTTTTTCTTTTTCTTTGTATGTATGTGTATGTGCCTGTATGGATATTTGCAGTGTGTGTTGCTGCCTGATAGAGAATCTCAGAGCTCCTGGAAATGAAATTACACAGTCCAAGCAACCTGATGTGGCTACTGGGAACTGAACTCAGGTTCTCTAGAAGGGCAAGTCTCTCAAGTACTAGTCATCTCTCTGGATAGAGGTTGTTTTTTTAAATAACTTTTTATTGGGATGAAATTTTATACAAAATGTTGTAAAATAAAACAACATAAAGAGCCTCCCTTTGCCTAGATACCTGCTGTTAATATGTTATTATTTCATTTTAACATGTGTCTATACATCTTTTTTCCTGGACCTTTTGAAAGATTATATGTATATAAAAGGTCATTTCATTTCTGAGTGCTTGGGTATATATTTCCTGAAAATGGAAATTCTGTACTGTAACAGCCTCCAGAACTTAGCACAACTGATGCCACACTAGAGGCACCATTCTGACCTTAAAACCCAGCATGTGAGTCCCAATACCTGCCAAAATGGGAAGAAAGACTTCATCCATCCAAAACCTAATCCATAGTTCCAAGGAAGTCCCCAAAAGATTTGCTTTTTGGCTTCTGTAGTTTCTCTTCTTGCTAACTGAAGTACAACAACCAGGGTGTGGTTTTTGTGTATAAAAGACAAAGGGTTCTAAGGCTTGGGGCTGCATGATTTGGGCAAATTCCCATTCATTCACCTGCCAGAAATAAAGACTTTTCAGCTTTAAGAGTGTCAGTGCGATGGGCTCTGGTGGGCTTACTTCAAAACATTATGAGGCCCAGCAAGATCTCCAAAGACTGAGTTCCTGGGAGTCTCATCCCTTCTGGGGCAGTAGCAGGAGGAAGATGGACGCTTCCTGGAGGGTGTGCACCCTGAGACATTCCACAGCCCCGTGAACTTCTTCCACCTCTAGTCCTGCCCACCTCAGGGGCTTGTGATGCCTCCACCCTAAAACAGGAAGTTACAGAAGTCACCTGAATCTGTTGCCTCCAGAGGTAAGCCTGTTTATTGCTCCTTCTAAATACCATGCTCAGGAAAGACTGGACACAGCCCTAATTCCAGGGGCCAGGATTCACGTGAGATATCACCAGATGCCCTGGTTTAAGTCTGTGTGGTGGCCACTGTTTGTCTTTATTAATTGTCTATCTGGGTGTCTCTGAATGTCAGTGGTTCTCAACCTGTTGATCACAAGCCCTTTGGCAAAACTCTATCTCCAAAAATATTTACATTTTGAGTCCTAACAGTAGCAAAATTGCAGTTATGAAGTAGCAATGAAAATAATTTCATGGTTGGTTGTCACCATACCATGAGGAACTGTATTTAAAGGTCACAGCATTAGAAAGGTTGAAAAACAATGTCCTGTGTGTTTCTGTCAGTTCTGTTGGTTGAAGAAACATCTAGAATGAGAGGAGGGGTGAGCAGTCCCAAGACAGCATTGAAACTCCTATTAAAACACTTCAAGGGCGGTTTTGCAGACAAAGGTGGATACAGAGTCTGTTTCTCGGCCAGAAAACTCCAGACTTCTGTGATTGGCCCTCCTTTGGAGTCAGGTGACCCGATGAAGGATCTCTTGATCCTGCCCCCAGACAGCTCTGGCCATGCAAGGCGATGACTGGAAACTCTGACCACCAAAATCAGTTTCCCTATATTTACTAATGGTTTTCTGGTGCAAGACCCGCTCCCCTTGCTTAGGACCTCTTGTTGGGGACCCAAATACTCTAGATTCTGCCAGGCTACCCCCAGAGAGAGGGAAGTGGTTTTCCCAGCTGTTCTGTAATGATAGCCTCTTCTACCTCAGGCCCCCTCTCCCCTTCATACATGTAGAGTGGCTTTGGCTATGGACGGAACACCACTGTGACTGCCAGTAGCCTCCCTGGCCACTCTCTTTACAGCCAAGGGAAGAGACAAGATCCTGTTAGAAAGTAGACAAGCTACCCTTGGACTGTCAGGGGATTGCTATTAGACTGTGCATCCATAGTAAAGCAGATTTTCCCCTCTGCCTGGCTTGACTGGAACCATAGTACCAACCAATGCATGAGGCTCTGGACAATTTTCCCCAGGCCCTGTTAGGAGGATTGAAGGCAGCTGCTAGAAAACTCACCAGTCTGTCTAAGGTGAGTGAGGTTATACAAGCCCCACCCCCAATCACCTTCTGGGTTCTCAGAGGCCTCTGTAGGGTTTACCAGATGTTCGCCCCCATTGACCCAGATATAGCAGAAAGCCAACAAGCAGGCAACCACTATTGCTTTTGTTATGCAACTGGCCCCAGACATCAAAAAGAAACTTCAAAAGTTAAAAGGGTTTGAGGGTATAAATAGGTCCCAATTATTGGGAATTGCTCAATAGGTTTACAATAACCCTAAGTCTATAAAAGCAGAACCAAAGATTAACTCAAGCAGTAGTGATAGTGCCCAGAGAGACAGATAAAGGAGGCCCCAGAATGGGAAACCAGAGACACCAGAAAAGGAAGAAACTAGAACAGGGATGATGTGCATATTGTTTGTTTGTTATACAAAATAATATTATTATTGATTATTTGGGGATTTCACATAATGCACCCCAACCACACTCACTTCCCAGGCCTCCCAAGTCTACCACTCCATTTCCGTGACCTCCTCCCAGAAAACAAGAAGGAAGAAAAAAATACCAAGTCCATTTTAGGTTGCTCATATACTCACTGGAACATGGTCAAACTCCCAGTGGCCAGGCATCTCTTAAAGAAAACCAAGTCCTTCCCCACTCCCACCCCCTCCAGACGTCATCAACTGTGAAGAGCTATAGTTCAATATCCTTGTCATAATTTTTAAGAGTTCTCTTCAATGGCTTCTTGTCTAGACTTTCTTTTTTGGGGGGTGGAGGGAATTGGTTGTCATAGAAGCCTTCAATGTCTCTCATCCGCAACTGTGAGTCTGCAGTCTTGGATACCACTGCAGAAGAAACTTCCTTGCTCATAGACATCAACATGGCTTCAGGTGGAAGCACAGACCACAGACATCAACATGGCCTCCAGCAGTAGCATAGAGCACAGCATCCAGCTGGCCTCTGGTAGCAGCGCAGACCGTGGACATGTGCAAGGACCTCGGGCATCAACCCAGTTTGGGATAGCAGCACAGACCGCAGTTATCAACACATGGTCTGGTTGCAGCACAGATCATGGATACCAACATGGCCTCGGGAGCAGCACAGACCATGGGTGGGGTGGTTGGCTTTCAAGGAGTCCCAGATTAGAAAAAGAACCATTCTCCACCTCGGACATCCTGTTGTTGCTCAGAGCCAGGGTGATGATGCAGCTGGGCAGTGCTTTGGGGGCAGAGGCTGCACAAGCTCCATGCCAGCCCCACTAGGCAATGACATACTTCCCTGTCCATGGATGCCTTCTCCCACACCTGTCACCACTGTCTCAGCTCTGCTGTAAGCAAAAAGGACCCAGGGAGAATGAATGCCTTTCTTCCCAAAATAGGGAAGAAAGATGCCCCACCGTCCATTTGGGTGAGCCTGCAGGAACCCAGGGTAACACTGAAGGTAGGAAATAAATCTGTTAAATTCCTGGCCAACATGGGAGGAGCTGCTCAGTCCTGACAGAACAGCTGTCTGAGGGGTAAATGGACAGACTGCCCTCTTTCTCTGAAAGACTTCTTGGGTTGTTGAACTTGGGACTAGGTACTCATTCCTTCTTAGTCAAGTCAGAGTGATCATACCCCCTAATTGGCAGAGATTTATTACAAAAACTATAGGCCATCATATTCTTTGCAGAGGCCACCTGCAACCCAAATATGGGTCAAACAGAGGCTAGAGGAAGCAGAGACTCTCATCCCTGCCATTCTTCTTGGTACATTTCCCTACTCCCAATTCTAAGACTGGACATTCAGGACTACCAATGCCCACAGGTGATGGGGAACCTCCTTTAGCCAATAGCCTTTGAGAGGCTGAACCAGGTTGAATGTGGCTTTGGGTACCAAAAGATATGCACCTCTCTCTCTCTCTCTCTCTCTCTCTCTCTCTCTCTCTCTCTCTCCTCTCTCACCTGGATTCTGGGTTCGGTTTCTGTTCCCAGTTTGTACAGAGACCTGTGATCTGTGAGTTCCTAAATTTAAAAAAATCCCTTTATTATACTCAGTTCTGAGTTAGTATGAATCTAGGGATCTCAGGGAGGTCAAAAATAGGGTAGAAACCACCCACCCTATGGTTCCTGTGGTAGTTTAAATGTAAATGGCCCCCATAAGTTCATGGGGAATGACACTGTTAAAAGGTGTGGCTTTGCTGGAGGAAGTGTGTCACTTGGGGTACAGGCTTTGAGGTCTCCTATGCTCAAGATATGCCCAGTGTCTCAGATCACTTCCTGTTGCCTGTGGGATCAGATGTAGCTCCTTTTCCACTCTCAGTTCTTTCTCCAGGACCATGGCTGGCTGTGTGCTGCCATGTCCTGCCATGATGATATGGACTAAACCACTGAAACTGTAAACCAGCCCAATGTAATGTCTTTCTTTATAAGAGTTGCCATGGTCATGGTGTCTCTTCACAGCAATAGAAGCTAAGACAGTTCCTAAACCCCTACATCCTCCTAAATCTCCTAGCACCAGAAAAACAAATATAAACTTTAAAAAAATATATCTGGACTTTAAAGTTGCTTTCTTTTACCTCCTATTGGCACCAATAAGCCAGTCCATTGTTGCCTTTGAGTGGACTGATGCTGAAGGAAGTTTAACAGGACAACTGTCCTAGACTAGGTTGCCACAAGAGTTCAAAAACTGTCCCACCCTCTTAAGTGCCGACCTCCTGAATTTTCAGCAGAGTTATCCAGACAGTGTCCTGTTGCCACATGTAGATGAACTCCTCATAGCTTCAAAAACAGAGAAGGCATGTAAGAAGACCACTGAGGACCCGCTAGAGACATTACAGTCCTTTGGTACACTGAGCCTTTCTTATGCTATGGTCATAAGGTCCTTCCCTCTCCGCCACATCTGAGGCTAGTGCATATTCTCTGTTTTAAAGACTCACGCCTTCCGTTTAGATCCAGGAGACAAAGGCGAAACCTCTTGACAGCCACGACTTTAGTCATATCTGCAAAGTCCCTTTCTGCATGGGAAAGGGCAGATTTACATGTTCCAAGGGTTCAGGTGAGGACACCTCCATGAGACCATTAATTCTTTCTATCAAGACCTCCAAGACCAAATCAAACTATACATTTCAAAGGCTCTTTGAGTTAGAGATAAAATTAATAAATTTCAGAGCATCAAGACACGTATTTTGATGGAACATCTTAGGTTTAAATGGAAACGAAAAATAGTCACTAACCCCTACTATTGTGTTTTTGGTACCCAAACTATCCCACATAGCAACATGTATGGCCACAGCCATCCTCTCTTCTCGCATAGCCCGCTCAGCCTCCAGGCAGAGGTTGCTCCATCACTTACCCATTTTCTGAGGCTTAGCGCTGACAATCTGGCTGCAAGTGTGAGCGAATTGAGAAGAGAGGGAGGCTGCTGTTTTGTCAAGGGCTCTCACAGCAAGCAGTAGTCCCCAGGCAACTAGTCAGTAGGCCCTGTTTCATGAGAGTAGGTGCCTAAGGCTTCACAATGAATTCCACATCATCCAGCCCCCACTCCCTGCAAGCTCAAGTCTCACTGAGTCCTTATGCTCCAGTGGTCACTCCGGGCCACAGAGCCTCCTTGCTGCCTCTTGACTGTGTAAACCTCAGAACTTTTTCTGGGTCATTCCCTCAGGGCATATTCTCCACACCCCAGTTAGCTCTGAGTTTTCCCTTTGTTCCCTTTCTGGTCTCCCTCCAGGAAGTCTCTCTCATCCTGGTCTATCCTTTCTTGGTCACCTCATTTAATGACCCTCTATCCTCACAAACCCAGTATTTCATACCTCCCTCTATTCCACTAGAAGACATTCTAAGATACTATTACAGATTATTTGTGTATTTTATATATTATCTGTCCATTTTCTTTCCATACGAGAGAAGGAGGAATTATAAATTTTGTTCTAAAGTCAGTATTTGGAAAAAAGTATCCATTAAGTGTGGGGTTTGTGGGATTAACAGATGCATGAATAGCAACTACACTCATGTTTGCTTACATTGGAGGTGGAACACTGCTGTGTTTCTGGAATGGCAGGCACAACAGGATTGGTTAGCAATCTTCCAAGTTCCTCCTTGACTCTCACAGTTATAGACACTTGTGTTAGAGGAGCCCCGGAGATAAAGAACAGAAAGTGAAAGAATAATGGATGCTGTGGACAGAGGATCCGGAGAAGGGGGAGGGGAGGATGGAGGAAGGCATTTTGCTGATGCTGTGACCTAAAGCAACTTGAAGTGCCCTGCCAACCTACTTCCCAGCCTTCTGAACACCAGCTGTGGAAGTCTGAAAGAAAATGGCCCCCAAAGGGAGTGGCACTATGAGCAAGTGCCGCTGTTGGACTGGCATAATCTTGGTGAAGTGTGTTGCAGCAAAGGCAGGCTTGGAGGCCTCATATGCTCAAGTCACACCTAGTGAAACCAACCACTTCCTGTTGCCAACCTATGGAGGCATAGGACTCTCAGCCCCAGCACCATGTTTGCCTGCATGCCACCATGTCACACCATGATGATAATGGACTAAACCTCCGAAAATGTAAGCTATCCAGTTAAATGTTTTTCCTTTATAAGAGTTGCTGTTGTCATGGTGTCTCTTTGCAGCCAAAGAAACTCTAACGAAGGCACCAAGAGAGTCTCAAATCCCAGTGACTCTGTATCCCCTACCCAAACACAAGAGAAAACACATGCCTTTTAAAGCAGCAGTTCTCTCTCTTTCCTGGTTTCCATGGAGGTTAAGTGAGATAAAAGCGAAGGCAATTTTCATTCTTCGTAAAGCATACGTAACGAGATCCTCTTGTTTCTACGTCCAAGTTGGAAAATGAAGTTCAAGAATTTTTTCTAACTTAAATGTTTATACTAGTAAAGTTTTGAAATTGTGTATGCACACAGTTTTAAATCATGAGTGTGTATACGTGGGTATGTACCTACTCAAAACTCACGTATTTGTGTATACAGTCCAGTCCTCCAGATTCCTACAGCCAACATTCTACTTAATGTCTCTCTTCGTAAGCAGGATATGTTTCAGACTAAGTGCTGCTGCAAGAATCTGTCCTTTGTGGCATGCTCCAGTGATAAACTCCATCACCTTCCCTTGTCACATGACACATACCCTCTCTGGTAGCCACTCGCCCTGACTCTGCTTTCAGAATTGCTCTGTTCTTATAGTAGCCTTCCCGTAAGCCTGGCTGAAGTTAAAGCACTTTCTGACTGCCTTCCTTTCTAACTGGCTTCTTTCTCAGTCTTGTTCCCCTGCATCACCACCATCTCCACCACCATCACCTCCACCATCTCCACCACTAC
>LOEQ01000781.1:61184-83301 GCA_001685075.1 Bramus lutescens | reverse complement strand
GATAGATAGATAGATAGATAGATAGATAGATAGATAGATAGATAGATAAGGATGAGAAACTTAAGGGTCTGTGTTAAGGGCTCAGCTGTGAGTCAGGGGTTGGTTGCATTGACCTGCTCTAAGGCAGCATACCAGGCAGCTGTCTAAGGTAGAATCCAGCTAGTCTCATCACTGTACTCCAAGCCTGCAGGCCTCTATGCTCCACACATGTGGGAAGGCTAAGCTGCTCTTGAGGCCCTAGACCAATAGAACTTCAGGGATGCTTCCTCATCCCAGGCAGTTAGTGCTGTGGCTCCCACACTGTAATGTGCATAAGAACTGCTCGACACAAAAATTTCTACACTGGCCCAGAGGTTCTAACTCAGTTGGCACAAGACTGGGCATAAAGTGTACACACTTGATGGGGGGAAATGCCTTAACTAGATGTGATTGGTTGACAGAGTTTCCCCATCACACGCTGATTAAGAATCCCCAATACGTACCCCCTAGGAAGCCTCGTGTGGAGAAATAAAACCCTAAAGTGGGGATGAGCACCTCTGGGGTGGTCCATCTTAACCTGAACTTATTTTACCCCTGGAAGTGACTCCAAAGGCTACTCTTCTGTCCTCGGCAGTGGTACCCCCTGTTTAACAAGCTGCTGCAGCCTCCTTCGCAGACAGGCCAGCACAGAGACATGCCTTCAGTTGGACACGATCTTCCTTTAGGAAGTGTGACAAAGACTGGAACTGGCCATTTTCTCCTCTCCAGATATATGGATGATGCCAACCTGGTTTGCAACAGAGCGGTGCGAACCATCACAGTGCTGGTGGTGTCATTATGGGTACCAAGCAAACCCAGGGAATACAGACTGCAGAGTGCAAACTCAGGCGGCGTATATCTTCTGACATCCCGGAAGAGGCCTGCTGGGCTAGGCCTCTCCATGAGTAAGTACCCAGGCTAACTACAGTCTGTGTTAGTATCCAGGATCCACATTTACTGGTTCCAAATGCTATCTCTGTGTGTAAAGAGGCCCTGTCAACACTGATTAGATGTAAGATCAAGTTCAGTGAATTCCTATTGCTTAAGTCAACTGGTCTGTGTTGCTTTGTTATACAGCCCTAATAAGCAAATATATCCATAATTGTATGATTTGAAGATTATCCCCAACACACACCCATCTATCCACCTCATCCACTCCATCACGGTGCCTGAGATATTCCCAATAGACTGCTGGTCTTGGCTTTGGCTATTCACTTCAATGGTCTTTTCTAAATAAAGCATGTGTACACACACACACACACACACACACACACACACACACACAAACACCAATTACGTATTTTTTTTATCTCTTCTGGGCCAAGATTAAACTTTACATTATTGGGGCACATATTAGGATCTTGAACTTGTGGAATCTGAAAAACATTCATTAAGTACTTGATGATATACCAATCACTCTAAGTGATGGGAGTTTAAAAGAATATCTGCTATAATCCTCGTTCTTGAAGCCCTCAGTCTCGGGAGGAAGAGTCAAGCAGTTTTAAGGGCTGCGCTGGAGACAGCTTTAGGAGTGCGAGAGGTGGAAAATGAATAATTTCGCCTGAGGGAACTGGGGTAGCCTTGAAGACAAGGTGAGCTTGAGACCATGAATGGGAGGCTACTAGACAAAGAGGGAAAGTCTGCCTCAAAGGAATGATACACTCCAAAATACAGGGGCAGCAACCAAAGCATGGAATTGTGGACTTCGCTGGGGAGAAACTCAGTCAGCCTCATGTGTCGTGCTTGGACAACATGCAAGGCAGGGCAAACTCCTTTGCTGGGCACACAGAGGCCAGGGGTTGCGGGTTTTAGTTTCCTTAGACTCTCTGAGCATCTCTGAAGCAAGAGGACCATCCCTACAAACCAGGACCTCCCACCCCATTCCTGTGTGTTCACAGAACAAGTGGGGAGCCTAGGTGAGAGCTAGTACCCCCTCATCTCCTTTTTCTAAGCCCAGCTTTCCTCTCTGGAGATTTGAGTGGAAACCAGAGAGGGAAAAAGGAGTTTAAGCTAATTCCTCACACCAGCTTGGAAGAAGGTTTATTGTCATCTTTACACACAGAGGCCATTCTGCCCAAGCTGTACCCTGATGGTGCCCTTACACCTTTCTGTGTGGTCTCTCTAGTATCTGTGTGTTTTGGCTGATAATTGCTGGCCTTTCTATTTATAGAGTGCTCCTTGTGTTATTCACTTACAGGGTTTCTGTGGCCCAGCGTTCTGTCGGGTCCCAGCTGGTCTGTAGCATGTAGCAGCCATTAACACCACAGATGCTTTTTACAGTCTTCATCCTACAGCCTAGCTCAGCACTCTTTGGTGAGTTTAAAACTGTTAGCTTCAGACACATATATCTGGGAGAGGGGAGGTGGGAATGCTCGCTTGTGTCAAAGGTCTTTCAAAATTAATACAAAGAAATAAAAGTCCCCTATTAGACAAATGGTAAAATACTCATTTTTGCCTTTTTAAGATTCAGAAGAGTGAAGAACTATTTGGAAGAAAGCATTTCCTGATTGATCTAAACCAGCCAATGTTTAATGTTTGATAAAAGCAAACTTATGGGGACAGATGGAAGAGTAGAGGCCCCACTTCCCACCCACCCATTGCTTTCTTATAGCCCATTTTAAGATGACCAAAGACTGTTATCGAAATACTGAACTTCTGCTTCCAGACAGAATTTTTAGCATCCTCTGTAACCACTGGCTAGGGTATCTCCCTGTTCTGTAATAATCTGCTCTGCTCCTTTGACAGCCTTAGCAAATAACAGCTTCCTGGAGCTCTAATTCACATCCCATAGAACTCATTCCTTTCACAGCATGCAATACAGTGGCTTTGAGCATGCTCGCGGACCATGGCACTCCAGTGGCACAGTCACTGAGTGCTTGGTACTCAGGAAGCTCATTTACTACACGGAGCATGTATCTCCAGAGTCCGTATTAGAATATTCATGATCACAAAAGAAAACCCCAAAGCATTAGCCGCCACTCTATTTGCACCAATAGCCCTCCTCTCAAGCCCTAGGCAACTGCTGACCTGCCTTCTGTGGCTATAGTTTCGCCTCTTCTGGATGTGTCATGTAAGTAGCTGTGGGCTACTTCTTTCACTCTACAGAGTGTTTTCACAGCTGATCCACGTTGCAGTACAGAGCAGTATGCCAGTTCTTTTTATTACTGAATAGTACTCCATCATACAGCTATATGGACCTTTGGGCTATTTCCACATTCTCAACTTTATGCTTAATGCTGGGCAAGCTTTTCTCTGTGTGTTTTCATGGGTTTCACATGGGGTAAAACTTCTTGGTCATGCCATTTGACTGGATGTTTAATATTAGATAATGATGGCCCCAGATTCCATAATTGATTGCTTTTTGTTCCTCCATGGACTCAGATTTTAAAAAAGCCAACATATACCATTTAATTCTTTTGCACAATGCAAGACCTGAGTTACTGCCCTGGCGATAAATACTGATGTATGTGCTGTGTAGTGTTTCCTCTGAGATAAAAGTTTCCGTCTTGCTAAGACTTAGGATGTTCCAAAGGGGGTTGTCTGTGTGTGTGTGGGGAGACATTGTAGCCTGCAAGGAAGCTCCTTAAAACTCAGGCAGGACACAACTCAGTAGCTGCAGGAAGTCCCTGAAACTGATTATCCCCTCCCCTCCCAAGCTTATGTAAGTAGTTAAAACTGCTAAGGGACACTCTCAAACCAGGCAGTCTGCCTGGAAGGGGTACAGATCTGCCCAGCTACCTGGGAAAGACAATCCCCAACCTGTCAAGCAACCTGCAGGTTGGTCAGCTGTCACCCATGCTGGAGTGAACTTTTGCTGCAGCTGCCTTTGACTCATGTCTGTTCCTGCAAGTAAACCCTTACTCATACGCCTGTAACTTACCCCAATAAATGGNAGGAAGCTCCTTAAAACTCAGGCAGGACACAACTCAGTAGCTGCAGGAAGTCCCTGAAACTGATTATCCCCTCCCCTCCCAAGCTTATGTAAGTAGTTAAAACTGCTAAGGGACACTCTCAAACCAGGCAGTCTGCCTGGAAGGGGTACAGATCTGCCCAGCTACCTGGGAAAGACAATCCCCAACCTGTCAAGCAACCTGCAGGTTGGTCAGCTGTCACCCATGCTGGAGTGAACTTTTGCTGCAGCTGCCTTTGACTCATGTCTGTTCCTGCAAGTAAACCCTTACTCATACGCCTGTAACTTACCCCAATAAATGGATTGGTTCACCAAGCTGGACTCTGAGTGTACCCATACTTTAGTCTTCTGTTTCCTATCAGCAGTGAATGGACCCTTGGTCTCATCTTTCCAGGAATAGTGTCGCACAACAGTACAGAAGTACAAGATGGGTGGCAATGGTGTTCACTCATAAGGAAGAATCTGTGTTAGTCAGAGGAACAAGCCACATGAAGTATTTCATGTCAAAAGCTAAGCTTTAGTAAGAGGCTTTCTGGTTTGTGTTGTCTTTACACCTTGAATATTACGAAAGGACACTGTGGTTTTCAGGGACACACAGGGACTGTGACACAGGGTGTTGGTGGCACTGTTTGCCAGTACTAATATTGTATGTTCCGTCTGTGTTTGTAGGACAGTTCGTTTCCCCATTTAACAACTAGAATAAGAAGGACTCACTCTGGGTTCAGCAAAGGGGTTGGATAGAACTGAGACACAGCTATTTTTCTTACAAAGCCCATGACCGGGTGAAGATGAGTCTGGACACCTTCCGTCAATCACTCATGCCAGGAATGTATCTGAAAGTAGCCATTCAGAGGAAGGGCACAGGACCACCAGGTGGGGACAACAGGAGACATCCGAAGAAGAAGTGGTATTCGACATGTCTTAGCCAATGTGTAAGATTCTGATGTAAGTTACACAGAGTGGATATTGTAGAATTTCACAGGAAAGAAAATATATGAACCTATAAACCAAGAAGGAAAAAGCCCCATTTAAGTAGTTCAGATTTAAATTTCTTCAATGCTTCTTATAACCATGATTTTGTGGCAATTTAACTGAGTGTTTAAAGATAGTTTTCTTTTTTCTAAAATGACCAAAATACATACCATCAAATGTTATAAAGATTAACTGGTAATGTGTTGATAAATGGTCTTGAGAGTGTCTAAAACAGTGCTCAGCAGAAAGCTGGTCCTAACGGATTTGTCTGCAGTGTGGCGATCTAAAGGAAGAAGGTGGAGGTTGGATCCATGGAGCAGAGGCTCTTGATGTGGTCAGGAGGCTGGGACTTTGTTCACAATGTAAGAGAAAGCACAATGTCACCAGAGCTGTGCACGGATGGGAGCACATAAGCTGGCTCCATGCTCGCAGTCATGGGGGGCGTCATGTGAATCTGAGATGAGACAGAACATACATGCCAGCTGGCTATCCAGAGTGTCCACCAATGCCTTACATTTGGAAGACAAAAGGCAAGATGATACGTCTATGTCCTTACAGCTGAAAGAACAGTAACGCCACTAGCCAGGAAGACAGGGTTAGCAGGACAAGAATGCACCCCAGGATCTTGCTGTATCTGGGAGACACCTGTGTGAAGTTGTCAAGCAGAGAGAAATGAAGGTTATAGTATACAAAAGAGGTCCAGGCTGGAGACTCTGCCAAGTCACCTGCCAAGAATGAAGGGCGACAAGATTTCCACGGGAGAGTTGATTGGCCGTGAAGAAGAGAAACAAAAATGTGACCAGTGCTGCGTGTCTAACAAGGCTTGAAACACGGAGATCCATCCGAGTGTGTCAAGGACTGCTGAGACTTCAATTGCTGTGAGCGGGGGAAGGAGGGCTGCTGTGGAGAAGGCCATGGGGAGCCTTTTACTAAACCAACAACACAGCTGTGAGTCTCTGATAGTTCCGATACGCGTACTTGAAAGGAGCCGGCTGCCAGGAATTTAGTGGGACTTGACAGTGAAGGACTGACAGCCAAGCGTTGTTAACAAGAAAATGTGCTCCCATATGCTTCTCATGACTGGGCTGGTTATTCCAACTTCCAACTGCTTTCTGAGCCCGTTTTTATTTTACATTATTCATTCATTCATTCATTCATTCATTCACTCATTCATTTATCATGTGTTCTGTGTGTGTGTGTGTGTGTGTGTGTGTGTATGAGCCATGGCACATATGTGAAAGTCAGGTGATGACCTGCAGGAAGTCAATTTTCTTCTACCATGTTGGTCCCAGGACTTGAACTTGGGTCTTCAGGCTTGCTGGCAAGTGCCTTTACCCACTGAGCTTCCTCTGCCTCCTCCTATGTCATTTTAAAATAAATATTTAATGCGAGAAGGGTTAATATTCTTTTCACATCCAGGACAAGGTAAGTCTAGAGGAGTGATTTGAAATACTGTTATGATCCATCATAGAAATGCCTTTTCACAACCAGGAACACAAAAGCAACAATCAAGCTCCACCCTAGAAATATAGAAATTAATAAGAAAAAAGAGAAAAGAAACATGTTTTAGTTGCTCATGAATAATGCAAACATGACCACTATTTTTGTAAAATATAAGACAGATTAGAGTAAACAGAATCTATATATAAATTGATTTACAAATTTAATAGCTTTCTTGCTTCCCTTAAGCAATATGCTTTTTTAAAAAATCTCATTTGCCCTGGGGAGGTACATAGGCATATATGTAATAAAGCACGCCTGGTGAGATCTGCAGCTTCACTCAAATTAATCACTACTTGCCAACATTAAGTAGGGCTACAGTGAATACAAAATTTTTAAATTATGTTGTGTCCTAAGGGGAAATTAGCCACATAAAAATGTATTTTCAATAAAATAGATGGGAAAGTAAAGGATCCTGGTATTTGGTAATTTTAACAGGGGAACAATATTTTTTTTTACCTTCATTATTAGCTTGCATGAGGGTACTTATCAGAGCTGGTCTCGGTCCTAAGAAACTGAAAGTAGGAAAATAATGTTCAAATCAGACCTCCATTATTACATGCCCAGTTAGTTCTTTAGAGTTCTCTCAGTTCTGTGTCACACCGCCCGCAAATGAAGTTCCTTGCATAGAATAAATAGGAATTATAAACAGAGTCCGAAGCCTTTGGGTGATAGGGATCTGTAGAGTAGGTTGGATGGAAAGATGGGCTCCAGTGGTTTTGTTGAGAAGGTTCAAGCGAGGGCCCGCTCTCTGTAGGGGGTTTCTTCTCTCTGGCCACAGCATCTTTAAAAACATTTCTCTGAGCAGCTGTAGATAATGGAGAGCTTCAAGCCCAGCCAGCAGTCCCATGATCACACCAAGCTCTGCGGTTTCTGTGGGAACCCCTCCCCGACAAGCCTCACTTCGTTCTATGAACATCAGCTCACGAGTTTTTGGGTTAAGCCTGCATCTACTCATACGTGTCCACGCCTTACAGATGCCTAACAGTCTCCTTCCCTAAATGAATCCCACTGTCTGACTTTTTAATGCCCCATTAAGGGCTGCTGTGCCTTAATGGTAAAACAAACAAAAACCCACACCTCATCACGTGGACAGGGGTAGCCCCAAATGTCTATTCACCAACAGCTCCTCCATTGGCCTTGTCTTGTCTCACACTGCCCTTGACCCGCCCTTGACCTTCCCTTCTTCCTACATCCTCATCAGAGGCTATTGCAAACTTCCTCTCCCTCCATCAGACACATGGTCTCCCCACATCTGAACTCGGCCTCCCAGCAAGCCTATTGGCTCCTCCCCACCTTTGTCCTCTTTATCTTTCCATTCCAGGGGGGCATAGAGCTGCCCCCACCACTCTCCCCAGGAGTCTTGAACCATTAACCACTCTTCTCTGATCTGAATGTTCTCTTTTTCGGTCTTTACTTTTGTATTCGCAAATATTAATTGCACTATGGAACACCATGGCCTTTCCACACATGGATATAACAATGTATTATGACCATATCCCATCTTTCTTGTTCTCAGTTCTCATCATCTCCTTTCTCTTCCCAACTGGTCCCTCTTTGTCTTCTTTATTTTAAATGACTCGATGAGTTTCATCAGGATTGCTTTTCAGGACTATGAACACCTTCCCAGTCTCTTCACTTCTGAATTGAATTCCTCTTCCTTACCAGGGAGGGGTGGGGCCTCAGCCCCTACCCCCACCTCTTGCCATGGTCTGAATGGTCTATCTCTCATTGTTGCTTCATTGGTTTCCTTAGTAACACGGAATCTTTTGAATCTCCTAGCAGCTCTCTAGCCCTCTTCCCTGTCAGTATTTGACTGAAGGTCCTCATCTTGCAACAGTCTAACTGGGAGGTGGAACCCCACCGGTTACTTCAACCGAGAGCTTTTATCATGGAAGAATTGTTAACTCTTAAAACATTCACCTGGCAGCGAGAAGGTGGAAGAACCCTCAGGTTTGATCTGTCACAGTGGTTCCTATAGGAAAGCACTCCACCTTTCCTGCCAAGGGAACATAGGAGGAGGGAGGCTTGCATTGTTAAAGTCAGAACTCTCTGGGCCCAAACCCCAGTCTCAGAAGGTAAGGACAGGTGACAGAGTCCCCAAATGGGGAACCTGGCTCTGTGGGTACTTTTGTAATGCTGGTCCCCACTGCTGCACCTGGTGTGCTGGTGTGCGGTGAGGCTGGAGGTCCGGAAGATGGATCTGTGGTTCGGGCACTTGCTGCTCATGCAGAGGACCTGGGTTCAGTTTCCAGCACCTACATTAGGTGCCTCACAACCACCTGAAACACCAGTTCCAGGGGGGCAGGGATCTGATACCCTCTTCTGGCCTCTAGAGGTACCTGCACAAATATGGCATGTACACACACACATGCACACACATGCACACATTTCTAACATACTATGCTGTGGCAGGTTCTTACTATTTTCCTCCTTTAACTTCCCACTCTCCTTCCATTGCAGGAGCCTAAGAAGCGGCCAGCTGGCACACAAGAAACCCGGTCTACAAGCCCAGCTCCAGCATCAGAAAGCAATCATGGAGAGTGAATTTAGAGTAATAGATAAAAATTGGCCTCAATCCCATAGCCTCAAATACCTCTGAATACTCACAGACCTATTTCCTGAGCCCAGGAGTCTCTCTGGAGCCCCAGACTCATTAACTAGGAATAGTTATTTGGATGCTCCACTTTGACATCAAATGCAAGACACTCCAAGTTGCGCCCATCTTCCTCCTCCCCATCCCCAGCCCTGCACCCCCTCCTTCACTGTTTTCTCCAGATGAGTGAAGGGCACCTTCGCATGTGGATGAAACACCCCATTGTCACCCTGTCTGAGCACCCTTGCCCCTTTACATGAAGTCAGCCATCAGACTTCCTGTACCCATCTCTCCTTTCTGGAGTAAGGCATGATTTCCTACTTAGTCTCCCCATCTCTTGTCTTTACTCTTTGCTGTATCCCAGGCTCTAATGTTTCTGCAATGATTTCAGGTGCAGACAAAATACTCATTCTAAAAGATGTTGCTCGCCTCCCAACTTCTGGAAGTCCATTGCTGACGTCCCCTAAGCTTGGAAATCACATTTTCTTTGGCTTATGTATATCTCCAGTCTGAATTCTTACCTCCAATTCTGCCCCATCCCCTTTCCCGGTGCAGCCTGAACTCGGTGCCCAGAGCATGCTACACTGCTTAGCTTGGCCGCTTCACGTAATCTCCCTCTCTTCTAGATAGCCGCACATCCCATTTCCTTTCTGGATTAATCTTCCTATTTCCTGCCTCTAGCCCTTTATCTCCCAACCCCTTTCTGTCGTTCAAGACCAAGCAAGTTTTGACTCCCAGAAATATTCTGTCTCTGTCCTTCGCCACCCTCCTCCCACTCCAGACTGTTAATTCCTCACTTACAAGACTCAAGATCCACTTGTGGTGGACATTGGGGTGATGTTGCTGAGGGGGGAAAGGTAGGGGACCTAGAGTCAAACTGTCCACGAGTCCTAGACATTTTACTGTCTGTAAGACCAGCCCACCCCTCCCTTCTCACATATGTGAAACTAGCCTTAGAACGCTGTGATGTTTTCCTGACATGGTGCCATGACGATGAAATAATACATGCAAGTAAATCTCACTACTGCATTTCACTCACTTTTCAGAGTCCCTTCCTGACTTCTCTCTCTGGCTCTTGGTGAATGTTGACTATGCCACCCCAGAGCACAGACAGACAGTTCTTTAGAACAGCACCACCTTTCTGCTCCTCCACTCTCAGCTCTGTTTATTGGGGGAAGAGCCAGGACCAGATGAACACTGAAGTCGCCCTTATTCCATAATTCTTCAGAGATAGATTTGAGCCTCATGTTTTCTTAGGCATGAGGGACCCCCCCCCCATTTCCTCCAGGAGAAAGAGCAAACGCCTTGCCAGCCCTGGGATAGGGATGTTTTGTCTTGGAGTGGTGCTCAGGTCAGTTTAGTGGGAACTCCACTAACGTTTTCATGGGAAAGATGGAATTGGCCGGCACCCTACTTCTGCCTTCCAGCTTTGCTAGACTTCTGGCTGGGCCCGTGGAGAAGAATCCAGTGATGCATGAGCTGAAGCAGCCCAAGCTCTTCCCTGTGGGCCAGTCAGCAGTAGCCCAGGCTACACCTCAAGATGAATGTTCTTCATACATATGTATTTCTACTTTTGAACCCAACTTCCAAGGGGAGCAAAAACACACTACTCCAAATGAGATGACCCCCTGCTAATTCTTTCTACCACACACAGAGAGCAAAGAAGCCAGCGCAAGCGAATAGAACTTCTCCAGAGAGACTCCTGACCACCAAGCATGAAGCCCTTAACCATCACTCTTGAGACAGCAATATCTAGGGAAGGTGTGTGTGTAGAAGGAAGACACCATGTGGATTTTGCTTTTCTTTCCTTTCCATCAGACCTACTGTTGACTTTTCACAGATTTCCCAGCCGAAAAATGAGGGTGGATGATAGCATAGGAGAAGAATGTTCCACTGTGGCCAGTTCATGCTCCTCCAGAGAGTGACTTGCATGCACGTGCAAGGGCGGCTGGAGTCCCAGTTGGCTTGTGAAGCCGGTGGGAAGGCTTTGTTATTCCCTGGGAGCTAGGGTGCAATGACCTCTGTCTTTCTTTCCTCTGGGAGGATATAGCTCACATTGGCTCATGTCCTGTTACACTCTGTCACCTCAGATGGCCTCACAGCTGAACCACTAAGCAAGTTAGCAACAGCCCTGGCTACACAGTGTCTTACTGGCTCCACCACCCATAAGTATATCAAGTCTCTGGCCGTCCTCCACTTAGACAGTGAGGGAAGCTAGGGAGAAAGTAGGAGAGGTAATTCTTTTTAAATATTTAACTCCATTTCATAAAGGAAAAAGCAAGTGGGCCTAAATTTGGGGGAAGGAAGCTGAAATATTGATGACCTAGAGGGGAACTTTCTTCCCAAGCAATACAGGATTGACCTATGACTTAGGGTCCCTGAGAGGGCTTGTGCACGAATACCCAACTTGCAAACTCACAAAGCCCAACACTGTGTAAGAACTCTGCATGTATTTATTGTCACACTTCTTTGTTGTCTCACGAGTGTCTGCTATTTATACCTAAGATACTGCAACCAGCTCATGAGCTTGCTTTTTAATGTCTCCAGATTGCTGTGCCCCATGACTGGCTTATGGCAGGTATGGTGGTTTGAATGAGAATGACTCCCATAGGCTCAATTTAATAACTGGTCCCCAGTTGGTGAAACTGTTTGGGAAGGATTAGGAGGTATTGTTGGAATTGGTTCTATTGGCACAGTGTAGTTCTATAGAATCCTGTAAGTGTTGCCTTGTGGGAGGAGGTGTGTCATTGGGGGTGGGCTTTGAGCTTTCAAAAGACTGGCACCATCCCCAGTGTCTCTTTTTGCCTCTTATTTTCAGATCAAAATGTGAGCTCTCACAGCCATGTCTTTGCTCTGCCATTATGGACTCCAACCCTCTGAAACTGTAAGCCAATTACACACTTTCTTTTATAAGTTGTCTTGTCATGGTGTTTTATCACAACTATAAACAGGTAATGAAGACAGAGGAGAAAGCAGAATGGTAGTAAGCTATTATTATAGAAACCTACTCTGGACTATCAATGAGAGATATCTGATCTACTTTTAAGTTAGTGAGAGACACAATTTCTATTTTCAGAAATGAATGGTAATTTATGTTATTTAATTAATATAAAGAAGTAAAGATACATGTACTTAAATAGTTAGCCTTTGAATATAGTTTTATCGAAATATATTTGGTGTATTTATTCCTAATTCTAAATATTTTTGACTAGACTTGTGAGAAGCCATTTCTTAAAAAAAATAGTGAATTAGATATAGCATATTTCACACTTTTAATTTTTAACAAATGAAAATTTGTTGAATTAAAGTTATTCAGAAGCCTGTTCTGTAAAATGGAGCCAACGGGACAGCTTCAGTGAAGGTCACAGGACTCTCCCGGCTGTTGTGCCCATAACATCACATCCCTAGAGGTGCCCTGGTGATAACGGTTGAAATAAGCAAAACCAAGATAGCCATCATCATCAGATACCACGGAGTTTTAAATCACAGCTACAGTGAAATATTGTTGCACATCAATCAGCATAGCTAAAGTCAAGAAGAACGAGAAACCCAAAACTGCTGGTCCCGGTAAGGACTGGCAGACACCTGATCACTCAGGTGCTCATGAGGGAACAGGAAACAGTGTGGCCATTCTGAAAAATAGGCTGGCGGTGGCCAGAAACGCCAAACATGAGTCCGCTGTATGTGACACACAACTGCACTTTCGAGCATTCTCTCAGGGGATCAACAATTTATGTTCACACAGAAACTTACGCCTAAATGTGCATATGAACCCCACGTATAATGGCTCCTAGGTGTCTTTCAACAGAAGAATGGTTAGGCAAACTTTGGTACATCCATGTGACAGAATATTATTCAGTGATATAAAGAGCCAGTTACTGATGCATGGAAACAGTCTGGAGCAGTCCCTATAGAATCATGCTGTGTCAATAAAACCAGTGCCAAGATGTCTTATCTGTGTCATGTTATTTGTTTAGCATTCTTTAAAGGGCAAAATTGTAGAAAAAGAAAAAAAAGATTTGCATTCCTGGGGACTGAGAGTGGGGGAGGGAAGTGGATGTGGCTTTAAGAGGGCAAGCTGGGGGATTAGTTTTGGAACCAAAAATATTTTTTTATCTTGTGCATATTATTGGCACCATTGTCCTGGTTGTCATATTATACTGTCCTTTCACAAGATAGTGCAATTGGGGGAAAATCTGTGCAAAGGGCACATGAAAATACTAGCTAGTTTTTAAGGCTGCATGGAAATCTATGATTTTGAAATAACCTTTAATCATAAAATTTTGTTGTCTCTAAATCCCTAAATTCTGGCCACTTCATGAAACTTTGCTGTGGATGCCACTTGTCCATGATCTACCTTGGCACACTGAAGGACTTACCATTCTAGAGATAGCCAGGCTGTCCTATCACGTAGGGAGCACCAGAGGTCCTTGCGAGTAGCGATAAGCACAAGGGGAACCTGGAATATTAGTCCTTCAACGAAGGAAAGCAAGATTTATTATCTATCCAAAAGACTGGGTGTAGTGATAAGGGGAGCAGGCCCTGCTTTTTGTCCTGCCCAGCTCCCGCACGGCTAGCTTATACCCCGAAATAACAACACACAAATTGTATTCATTTNGGGCCAAGGCAGTTTCTTTATTAACCAATAAAAGTAACACATAGACAGATGACCCTCCTACATCAACTGGGCACAGAAATGCTTTCTAGCCTGGTGACCTTTGCTGTGTGTGACCTGAGACCACACTGGGTTCCCCCGCCCCGACCTTTATCTTAAGTTCATTTTTCTCAATCTATAGAACCTATCATTATGGAAGGTGTCATGTGTACTTTACAAAGAATTTCAATGAAGTCAGTCATGTCTGATCTTTACTTAGCTCACTTTGTTCCTCAAAGAGATTTATGTGGGCTTAATTGTACACATGGGAATGAGTTAATTATCACCAGAAACATTTTTCACCAAATTGTTCTGTGCTTATATATGCATAAGATAAACCACTCAGGGTCAGGTTGAACCAACACTGATAACTAAGTCCTGTTGAACCAAACTGCTTCCTTGCTTCCCTCAGATCATTTCTCTCCAGGCTTGTAGAGGTTGCAGAGACACCCCTACCTCCCCTTACCCACTGCACAACATCAGGAAAATACCAGAGCCAAGCTCACTGCTCTCCAAACTCAACTTCCTTCCAATACAGTCAAAATACTCACTTGATTTGCTATCCCAGTCAGCACAGGTTCAGCGCTGGAACAGGCCTGCCGTTCCAGTCCAGGTCATGCCTTATCTTAGCAGAATAGACCTTTAGGTGGAGATACGGCAGCAAAACTAACCAACCGACACAACACATAGCAACATGGGATTATTGGTTAGTTGGTGGTGTATACCTTCCTTGGTCTGAAAAATAACTTAGGGCGTTAATTCTAACTATGTCTTGTTCACTGGGGTAAGCTGATTTGAGGCTCCCATCCTAATTCTGAAGAAACTGGGTGTGGTAAATGGGATTTTGTTTGCATGACTGAGTTAAATATCTTGAGGCAGGAAGAGGATTCTGGATTTTCCAATCTTGAGGCAGGAAGAGGATTCTGGATTTGCCAGATGGACGAGATGAAATCATGAGAGTGTGTACTCAAGGAAAGAAGGTGGTCATGAGAGAAGGAAAACTAGGGAAAAAAAACCAGAGGCCGGAATGATTTGACTGTGAGCAAAGGAATGCTGGCTACCAGGAAGCCAGAGGAAACGTCGAGTAGATTTACGCCAGACACCTTCACGGGTCAGTCCTACTTGTCACCTAGATTTCACTCTTACAGGATCCATTTAAGATTCCTGACCACATAAACCACATGAGAAGAATCAGTGTGTGTTGCTATAGTATCATAAATTATGGTTTGTGGCAACCTGTTACATCAGCAACAGGAAATTAGACTTAGAGCCTAAGATAAATATAAGAAGGAGTATGAGCATCCTCCCTCTTTGTTTAATTGTATTAGGGGTATTGATCTAATGGCTGGAGCCATAACTCAGTTAAAGCACTTTTGTGTAGCACACACAAAGCCCTGGATTGGATCTCCAGCAGCACATAAGCTAAGCATGGTGGCTCAAGCTTGTAACTCCAGCACTTGATGTGTAGGGGCAGAAGGATCAGAAATTCAAACTCATTCTTGACTACGTAATAAGTTTGAGGACCCAATAGAGCACACACACACACACACACACACACACACACACGCATGCATGCACACACGCGCGCACACACACACGTGCACACACACACACACACAGAAACACACCCATGCATACACACAACGCATGGGAGACTTGCCAAGGTAGCACAGTGCCTTGTAGGTATCACTTTTCCATATGTAATACATCCAAAATGAAGATAATTTGGCTAACCCCAATTTTCTAAATGTTCAACTGCAAGCTATTTAAAAAATAAACCCATTTTTTATGACAGGTTATCATCTTAAGAATGTTTTTGTCTTGACATTCTGAACAGGCAGGTCTCCCCTCTGTAATACCTACTGTCCCCCAGTATTTTTGAAGACTACATCCAGCAATGCTGAAAGAATCTCTGCGTTTGTTCATCACCCTAGGATAAAGTTCATCTGGATGTAGAAGCCTAAAATGACGTGAATTCAGAAATAGGTCTCTCTGGGACAATGACCCAGTTATCCTGTAACCAGTGGCTAGAGGGGGATCCCCAGATTCCTTTAGATTTAGGGGTCGGGGCATTTTTGTTGCCCCTGTTTGTCTCTTCCCAGTTCATAAAGTTGATTCTGTGTTGGGTCACACGCAGTGCTTGGTGACACAAAGGGATTTTCAGAACGGCGAAAGAGAAATTTCAGTGTGTGCCATGATTATAAAAATAATCCTTCTGTTGGTTTGGCCAACTTTGATGTGATGTTTTTTGTTTTATCTTATTATACTTTATTTTGTTATATGTTTTGTTATCTCTTAGAAGCCTGTTCTTTTTAATGAGAGACAGAAAGGGAGTGGATCAGGATGGGAGGGGAGGTGGGGAGGAACTGGGAGGAGTAGAGGGAGGGGAAACAGGATCGCTGGATATATGGTATGAGGAAAGAACCTATTTTCAATAAAAGGGGAAAATAACTAGTGATCTGTTGGGTTGATAAGCTATGCATCGTTTTATTTTGGCACAAGGTGGTATCTATTTACTTTCTTCCCACTACAGAAAAAGAGAAGCCCCAAAGCAAGTCCTTGGATTTGTCACAAGTAGGAAACCAGTTCCTAGTCTCCGGGATATTTGACCTTTCATCTAAAGAAGAATGTAGGAAGCGCTGCAGTGTCTCGCTGACACCATTTCCTTCCTCTCCTTGGTGTAACTTAGGGCTGGGAGGGGATGAATTTACTCCCAGATTCAGTGGTGCACTCAAATTCCCCAGGGGCATTGATTAGGGAGGACATGTGACGACACATTGAACAGCAAAGTGGAATTCCAGACATTTACTAAATGGTGGGCAGGGAAAGACTGTGGCCTGCCTTCTACTGCTGTAGCTCACAGCTACCAGCCAAGACACAAGCCAGCCTGAAGACAAGCCCCTCTATCAGGAAGGAGGAGGAGGGGAGGAGGAGGAGGGAGAGGAAGAGGAGAAGGAGGAGGAAAGGGCAACTGCTATAAAATACAGTCCTTAATCAAATAGAATCTGACATTCATACAACCTTAGCACCAGCCTTTCTTAATCAAAGTTCTACAGGAGGAAGACCCAGTGCCCTAAAGTCAAACCCTAACTGCAGTGAGTGACTCTCTCATGCATGGTTGGTTCCGTGTACTGCTCTTGGGAGAACCAAGTCTCTGAAATTGCCTCTGTGCTCCAGGCTTCAGATAAGCCTTGGACCGACCAGGGCAGCTCAACTTTCCGTTAGATAAACTAACAACTCACCTTTATTGTCTAAACCGTTTTACATTGAGATATCTACTTTGTGAGCTGAAAGCGCCCTAACTGATATGCAGACCAGCATTCTTTTGGAGACTGTTTTTTCCACCCTGTACTCCATCAGTTGGAGTATGCAGTTTCCTCGATGGGGTGGGAAAATCTGGTGCAGCTCATGCAGACTCCCGCAGGTTATCTGACGAATCTGTGCTCTGTTGATGCATTTCTCACACATTCAAACTGTGCTGAGCAATGCTCAAGAGGGTTAGTCCAGCAGAAAGATTTAGCAGTTATAAACTGACAATAGAGACTGAAAATACATGGAGAAATCTAAGGGGAAAACAGAGACCACAACAATGCAGCATTACTCATCATTACCTCTATTATATACCACTAATCACAGGAATGTACAGTGGATTAACATTAAAAATATGCCAAGTGTGTTATTAGACTATGTAACAAAATGTGTAATCACCTAAGCATATGAATAAAAAAATTATACTATCCAAACCCTCTCATGTTAAAAGCAGTAGGAAACAAGAGCATTTATACACTGTGGAAAAAGATGCTTGCTGAACACGTAGCACTGCCATCCCTGGAGGAACACTGTGGTCATAACCCTGAGGCCATGAACGAGACAGGAACGTCTACTTTTATTGCTGCTACTTAAAGCTCTGGTGGCAGCAAAGTGCATTTAAATAAGAGAAACTAAACAAGAGGCACCCAGGTCAGAGAGGAAAAACTCAAACTATTTTTGTTTGAAGAAGATGTTATACAAAAAAATCCAAAAACCCCAAAAAACACCTCTCACACCTTTGGTTCCAGCACTGGGGAGGCAGAGACAGGTGACTCTCTACAAGTTTAAGGCTAACCTGGGCTAGAGAGTGAGTACCAGGCTAGCCCAGGCTGCATAGTAAGACTCTGCCTTCAAAACAAGCAACAAACCCACCCAAGAAACTCATTGAAAAGCCACTCTTGGGGGAGGATCATCTGGAGGATGGCTCAGTGGTCAAGAGCACTTGCTGTTCTTACAGAGGAGAGAAAAGTGGCTTTGGTCCTGGCGTTCACATGAATTGGAACTATTCTGTCTTCCCCAGGTACCGGGCATGAATGAAGCACACAGGCATGCATGCAGACATTCACATACACATGTAAAATAAAAACCAGTAAATCCTTTTTTTTAAAAAAAATATTTAACTAATTAACAGCTTCAGCAAGTTTGCAGGAGATCAACATAGAAGTTAGTTGTACTGTCACACATTGGTAACAAAAAATCAAAAACAAATTAAGGGATAATTCCATTTACGATAGCATCAAGAAAGAGCAAACTAATAAGGACCAAATATAATGGAAAAAAAAATTAAACTTCTCCCTGAAAATTGTGAAACCTTGTTGAAACCAATGAAGAGACACTTGAAAATAGGAAATAAGGTTCACTAAGATAAACTGAAATTGATTGATAGACTCTGTTAAAATCTACCCAAATCACATCTGGATATCTTACAAAAGCTGAAAAGCTAATTTCAGAATCTACTAGGAAATACAAAAGGCCCGGAAAACAGACTGAGACAGCAGCACCAGAAGTCTTTCATTGCTCAGTTTTAAAACTTACTTTGGCATTATAGTGACCCAGTTTGGTAATGAAAAAAGAATGGGCATGTTCCCTTCAGTAGAATGGACCCTAGAGATAATTTTACAATCCATGATATATTGGTTTCCAGCAATGGCCTCAAAATAATTATATGAGAAAACAATCTCACAACCAGCTGTAACTCTAGTTCTAGGGAACCCAACAGTCTCCTCTGGACTCTGGGGTAGCCTGAATGCATGTGGTGCATACACAGAAAAACAGGAACATACAGTAAAATGCATCTTTAACAAAGAACACTAAGTCAAACTCTCGAAAAGATGAAGTTGAAAAATAGTCAACCTCAGGATGAAAAAATGTATCCTATGACTACACAATTAACGTAAAAGTTCATAGGAGATAAATTTAAAACATGACAAAGTAAAAGTTTGATATTTTACGAAAGTCAAATGTTCTGAACAAAAAGTAGGTTTTTTTAAAATTTGGCAAAGCAGATGTTAATCACTTAAAAATAAAGTCGTAAAATTAATTACCAAATATTATTGTTTCCAAATATAGCATTTGTTTTCATGAGGTTTGATATTTAACTTAATTATAACATATTTTTGGTAAATTTAGTCACAATATACTTTTACACAGATTTTATAAATATTAGGAAACTCCCTTACGTCATGTTTCCTAGGGAAAAAAAAAACACACAAAATCAGATTTCTCTGTACGTGGGCAGCTTGTTTTGGAATCAAAGAATAAAAATGAAGAGTGTAAGAAGCTAGTTTTGCTAGCATGACCTGAACTGTGATGATGTTGTTTACAATGGACCTCAACTATTCCCACTGGGAGCTGGGATGGCCTTCGTGAGCTCTCCCAAATTACCAGCATGACCTTACACTGACCACTTATTAGATATGAGTTTCACATGAGAAGTAGGCAGAAAGAAAGAAATCTATTTCAATGGGTGGTGATTCTTGGAGAAGAATTTGCTTAGCATCATCAATAAGTAACAATTGTGGCAGCTGAGGAAATCGATGTGTTGGTCTTGAAGGGCATGTGTGGATAGACTATCACAGTACCCACCATGGTACCCTTCTATTAGTGCTTGATCCATTTTCTTTGTGCCCACCATCACTCTGCAAGGTCTGGTCACACTGACCTGTAGTTTCTGTTGTTTAGGACGCCCAGACAGGAAGAACAAAGGCCAGCCTGAGCAACTTAGGGAGGCCTGTCTCAAAAATTAGAAGTAAAAACTCCCCGGGGGCTATAGAGCAACGGTAGGGCACTTGCCTAGCATGGCTCAGTCTCCATTACTGTGAGGCCAGGGACTCACAACCACTTGGATGAAGGCTTCCTCTTGTTGGTGGTCTCTTTACCCAGAGAAACTTGCAAAAGGGATGAAACATGATCCCCATGGTTACAGATGATCTTAAGGCTGTAACAGATATTTGCCATCTCCTATTGTTAGTGCTCATTCTGGATGCCCCTTGTTCTTGTTGGTACTTCCACTAGTCAAGGTTGCTTCTCTATGGGAATGATCTGTTCTTCACCATTGTGTTCTCCTCAAGGCCAAGAGCTGCATTGCTCCCTCACTGTCGATACTAGTTAGGTCAGTGCCAAGAGCTACCTCAACCAACAACGTGGAGCCAACCTCTCCTTCCATTCCCCCACTGCAGCACCAGTCCTGCATCCCAAGATACCTGTGCTTGGTAGAAGAGCAATCCAAAGCACAGGTATGTTCTGATTGGAGAAGCCAGCACCTGAGAGCCCACATCCTGCCTCCACCCCTGGCACTGGAAGAGGTCTTTAAATATGATTATTCATGTATTGTTGTATAGTAAACAAACACATTTCTTTCAAACTATACCCTCTACATCTCTTCAGTGCAAGGATAATCGGAACATCAAAACAGAATTATAGCAGTGTGGAGAAGTTCGACAGATGTGGAAGCCATGGCCAGCAAGGATGTCCTCATTCATGTCAGCTATATTATCTCTAGACGCCGTTGGTCAGACTGTTTCTCCCGAATCTTAATTTTTAATGGACCAGGAAGGAGGCTGCATTCCAACTCATCTACATACCAATCTCCTCAAAATTAGGGCGACTATATCTTCAGCTAGAATGCATCAGAAAAACCTATTTGAGGATCTAAAGCCAGTGTCTATGTCCCAGCTATCCTGGTTGTCACATATTTTGACTGTCACACCTGCAGTTTGATAATTTAAAAGTAAACCAAGATGATTAGCATTCTTGGCACCAAAGGCAAAGAATTAATCTGGAAACTATTTAGAAATTATTTGACAGCACTGACCTCAAGTTCACCTCTGTTACTGATTTAAATGCTTTAGTACATATGAGCATTTGATTTTAAAAAAATAGATTGTCAGCTCATCCACTTCATGTTATATCCAACATTCAAGGTTTAATTCCAAAGTCTTTTGTCTTACCTCTATCCCAGTGATCAACTTAAAACAAAAACAAGTCTTGACTCTGGCTTTTCCACTTCCACATTTTTAAGGAATTAAAAAAAAAAAACAAGCTGGTTGAGTAGACTATAGCGAAACAGACAAATAGCTTTTTATCAGCTCTTTAAAACTATGTAGACATGCAGTAATGCAAAAAATATTAGCCCAATTATACAAGCCAAAGAACAAATAAAATTAAATTGGTTTTTTGAGATAATGGTGCATTTTAATAGTCTAGCGTAGTCTGTGTCTACTTAGTTGGGTTTCTGGAGAAAATTTATGGAGAAGCGGTAACAATGGAAGGGACCAAGAAGGCATCTGCAGCCTGGTCACCTGTGGTCAGTGGATGTGGCTTCACTCAAATCTGTTCCTCAAGGCAACGCACTTGTCCAACTCACTGCTTTCTGTGACCGTAAGAGCCTCGTGCATGGGTTCTGGGCTCGAGGGGGAACAGGTGCAACTCCAACATGCAGGGCACGGAGGTCAGAGGGTCCTGAGTGAAACAGGCCAGGGCACTACACAGTGAGACTGCCTCAAAACTGAGAAAAAAATGGCTGGTGGCCTGTACGTCAAGCATAACTGTTCAGTTTGTAATGGATCATCTGATTCTCCGTATTCCAGCCAGCTTCTCTCTCCTTACCGCTTATTCTGTGTTTTCAGCTATCCCCAGTCTCTCCCAACCCCTTTAATCTCCTCTGTCTTCCCTCCCATCCTGCTTTGCCCTTCAGTGTTGACCACAGGTGACAATAAGAGGCCCACTTCAGGGACTTTAGGAGCTAAAGAGACTTAGCAGGTTTCCACACAGTCACGTTTATATTCTTCCTCTTTCCACCAAACCCAGGACACCCTTCATTTGCACGACTCTACACTGGTACACGGGAGTCCTGTGTAACCGAAACGAGGCTCTGTAACTGAAAACACCCTCCTCCTGCCCTAGGCTTTACCTTGGTGAGCCCCAAGAACCTGACCTTGCCCAGTTCCCAACAGTCTGTGTGGTGCCTGTTCCATGTGCTCAGTGTTAATATAAGTCTGAAAGGCTAACTCCCCATTTCCAGAGACATAGGAGGGTTCTTCTCTTCTAAGAGGTGGGTCTGTATATAGGGTTTCATAAAGGGGCGGGTCTGTATGTGGGCTTTTGATGTTACTTTCATTGGTTAATAAAGAAACTGCCTTGGCCTTTTGATAGGCCA
>LOEQ01000780.1:914865-938788 GCA_001685075.1 Bramus lutescens | reverse complement strand
TCTCCTGTTCACACAGTCAGCAGTGGAGCATCCTCTAGTTCCTGTATGACTCTCCTGTTCACACTTAGCAGTGGAGCATCCTCTAGTTCCTGTGTGACTCTCCTGTTCACACAGTTAGCAGTGGAGCATCCTCTAGTTCCTGTGTGACTCTCCTGTTCACACAGTCAGCAGTGAAGCATCCTCTAGCTCCTGTGTAACTCTCCTGTTCACACAGTCAGCAGTGGAGCATCCTCTAGCTCCTGTATGACTCTCCTGTTCACACTTAGCAGTGGAGCATCCTCTAGCTCCTGTGTGATTCTCCTGTTCACACAGTCAGCAGTGGAACATTCTCTAGCTCCTGTGTGATTCTCCTGTTCACACAGTCTGCAGTGGAGCATCCTCTAGTTCCTGTGTGACTCTCCTGTTCACACAGCAGTAGGGCATCCTCTAGCTCCTGTGTGATTCTCCTGTTCACACAGCAGTGGAGCATCCTCTAGTTCCTGTGTGACTCTGACTCTCCTGCATCCCTCTGATATGGAGCCTTGTGACCACGGTAATGGTAGAGCGTGATGTTCTCATTTCAAGGTCCACTTTTCTGAGGGCTGATACTTCTACTCTTCTGCTCCCTCGTATCCCTTTACTGCACCATCTATTCCGCTCAGCAGGATGTGGAGGGAGCAATGGATCATGGAGTCAGCTACTAGTATGACAATGGGAAAGTTATGTACACTTTCAAAGCCTCAGTTTCTTCTGCTGTAGAAGAGAAATTTTTAAAGCTGTATTTTTATAGGGAGAGAGAATTAGGAACCAAGTGGCCTTTTCTTAGCGCAGGAAGGTGTTTGGTGTAAGTTGACCATAATTTTTATAGGAAACTGAGAAAGCGGCATAGATAGAGGGTCTTCAAAATCTGAGTGTTTACTGAACCCAGGTTTGTTATAGTATTGGTTTAGAGAGTTCTTGGTTTACATGTAACCAGTCCCCACGGCTAACTTCTTCATCATTGCTCCTCTGGAGAGTTGTCTACTTGAACCCATTGCAATCCCATCACTTTACTCCACACACAACTTTGGGAACTTAGGAAAGAGAGAGCCCCTGATGACTTTCAGTGTTGCGGGGATGTTAATACAGATGCGTTTGAGAACTGCCATATTTAATAAATTTCCAAATTTGTCTTCAGATTTTATCCTGATATTATGAGGATGAGGGTTTTATTTAATTAATTGCATCTAATGTGTTCATCAGATTGCTCACCAATCCTCTGTCTTTTTATGAAAGTGGCTCACTAAATTAAGCTTGGTCTCTGAGTAATCAAATTTCAATGACTGGGAATACAGGGACATATATCTGAGCAATGTATTTGCTGGATTATTGGTTATTATTATTAGTTTTTTATTTATTATTATTATTATTATTAGCAGCTTTGGTATGTTTTGAGTTGCTTTTGCTTCCATCTTCTTCTATTCCTCTACTTTGAAAGTAAACATTATACCTGTCAAAGCAACTTCAATGACATGAAGAAGCTGAGGAATGGAGTATTCGGACTCTGCACTGAATGGAAGTAGATACTGAGATTCTAAGCAGAAGACCTGCCTATGTAGCAGTTTGTTTCTTGTGTATATTATTTGCTTTAACAAGAGACATTTTAAATTCTTCTTAGTTATTACCTCACCAATATGTCAGGATCACATAAACAGATATAACTTCACTGATTTTCTTAAATTAATTTCCCCCCAGAACTATCTTTCTGCAAATGAAATACAACAGTAATCTTCAGGCTTCAGGTTTTTTTCATATTTGTAGCCATGTTTATTAAAGCACTATCAGCAACCACTAAGAAATGGAATTAGCCTATGTGCCAAGAAATATAAGTACAGATAAAGGAAATATTATATGTATGTACATTTGAGTACTCTTCAAGCATTAAAAAAAACTAATTGTGTCATTTTCAGGAAAATGGATGGAAGTGAAGAACACCATGTTAAGGGAAATATGGCAGACACCAAAGGATGGAGTGAGATCTGACCCATGCTCCAGCATGGATTAAATCAGTCATTATACTAAGTGAAAGAAGCTAGCCACAGAAGGGTAAGTTCAAGGACATGGGATTTGCACTGCTGGTTGTAGCAAATGATTAACTAGCAAATGGATGTTTAAAATACGGATGATCTCCCAGAAGGAGGGGGATGGTGCATCCACTGATGAAGTGGGCAGAAAGATGCCCAGATCTCACATATCACAAGAGAGACTTTCTAGGTCCCAGGAGGTCAGGTTTATTTTGGAGTTAACAGGGATTGTTTCTGAGGGTTGCAATTTTACTTAGGAATTTTGTGGTCATACATTGTGAGGGATAGCACAGACAGAAATCTGAGCAGATCTTAAAATTATGAAAGGATGGTGTTTCCCAGTGGCCTGGGACAACGCTAAATACTATGATTGGTTTGTCACAAGTGGCCAGATGCTTCGCATACAGTTTTTAAAATCTTCATTCCAATATTTATTTATTTTTATTTATTTATTTATTTACTTATTTACTTACTTACTTANNNNTTTATTTATTTATTTATTTATTTATTTATTTATTTATTTATTTATTTGAGGCAGTGTCTCACTGTGTAGCTCTGGCTGACCTGAGACTTGCTATGTAGACTAGGCTAGCCTCAAAGACACAGAGCACTGCCTCTGCCTCTGCCCCCCGAGTGCTAGGATTAAAGGCCTGTGCCACCTCGTTGGATCCCTCAGTCTTACCTTACAAGAAGTTGTTCAACAGTCTTAGTTTATGGCCAAGGAAAACAATACCAGGGACAGGAAAAGTAACTTACTTGTCCAAGTGCTAAGCTATAGAACTTTTCTTTCTGGGAAACTAAACTGTAGAGTGTGTCAGCAGAGAATTGTATTATTGTTCTCTATTTCTGAAGAATAAAGGGGAAAAGGGTTAAGTTTTGAAAAGGTAATTTGAAAACTAACGTTGAGTTCAAAATAACTGGAAACAAAGTCAAATCCCATCTAATCACATTAAAGCCTTTCTGATAAATTCTGTAGTAAAAGACATTTTAAAGTGCAGTTTGCAGAGCTGGGGAGATGGTTCAGTGGCTAAAGTGTGTGCTGCACAAGCCTGAGGAGCTGAATTTGGACTCCCAGCACCCACGGGAAAAGTTGGGTGTGGTGCTGCACACCACATCTATAACCCCTCACATAAAGAAGCAGAGACAGGTAGAGCCTGGAGCCTGCCTGGCCAGCCACTCTCTCGGAAACACTGATCTCCAGGCTCAGTGAGGGAATGTGTCAAAACATATCATGAGAGTGTCTGGGGGGGCTATCCTGGTGTCAGCCTTTGGCCTCCACATGCACCTATACAGGCAAGCACATGTGTACTGTGACATAAACGTGCACACAAGCATGCAGACACTACTTTGCACACAATATGCACAGGGATCACACATACGTATATAATGAATAAAATAAAAATATTGTATAGTTTTCATCTCAGTGGTGGGCCGTGGAATTTGTATGGTGTATTTTAAATACTTCAATGCCAGTGAAATAAAATATCATAAAAGCACAGAGAAGATACACAAGGGTGGGGAAAGAATGACTGATACTGAAAACACATGTTAGGCATCTACTGGACATTGTGTTCATAGGAAAAGTGGTTATTGCACTGTGAATTACAGTGAAAGAATATGAAAAACACACAAGGGTCTTAGCAATGTCAGCCTTCATGTATTAATTTTTTGTAAAAGGACTACCCCCAACCCCTTATTTTTGATGATTCCACCATCCATGAAACTGCTCTTTCCAAAATGATGTGGCTCAGTTGCCTGAAGTGCTATCGGTATTCAGAGAATAAAGAATTTCTCTGCATCAGCAGATTTCCTTTGGGGAACTGGACAGCAGTGAGCAGTGATCAGCAGGTGCTAAAACTTCAGTAAAAGCAGACATCTCCTAGGATGATTGAGCAAGCCTTCCACATTTGTCCTGATTTCTTGGTTTAATTTTAGTCGTACGAATGAACATACTTGTATAAGAACTTAATTCATCTGGAGATTACAAAACATAAATAAATAATATATGCAAACATTCATGTACGTATGAGCCGTTTAGCAATGTTTATTGAGTGCCTATTTTTTTTCAATCACTATATTGAATGTTAAAATCGGGCGAGGGGCTCCCTAGCTTTCTATAATCCCTGTGTTTGATGAGTTTATATGACTGAGGAAAAGTAGACGCACATATGTAACAATAAAACAATGTAGCGCACATTCTGATGGCTGATGCAGAAGGGTACAAACCTAACACGTGTGTGAGCACGCTGAGAAATAGGGTTTTGAAGAAAACTATTTTGGCGCAGAGGCTTCTGGGAAGAGGTGGAACCTGTGAATTGAATGGCACAACAGTTCTCAAAAGGTGGAGGGCTCATTAGGACGCAAACTGCTAGTCTGACGTCTTGTTTCTGATGTATAGATGTAGGATGAGCTGTTAATGCATTTTTTAAGTTCCCAAGTCATTCAGTGCTTTTGGTCTTGGGATGATGCTATTTGTAGGACCTTGGGTAATTTCTCCTCCTCTTCTTCCTCTCTTCCCCACTTCGTACTCTTCCTCCTTTTTGAGAAAGACTTATATTCTGTTTCCTAGGCTGGCTTGGAATTTTCTGTGTGCCTCAGGTTAGCTTCATGGCAGTCCTCCTACCTCGGCCTTGCAAGAACTGAGATTACAGGTATGAACAACCCTAGTGTTAGTGTCTATGGAAATGTTCATAGGCAAGGTAGTAAAACGTAAAGATACAGGCAGAACATAAAGAGCCTTTGTGATTTAGGCTCAGCTTGACCCAGGCTCTACCATGGGGCTGGGAGAACTCTGAGGTACTTTTACAAGAGTCGTAAACCAGAACAAAACCTAAATCCACAATTCTATGATATTCTATACTTACAACCCTAGTCCTTGTAACTTTCTGCCCTCCCATGAATTGAAACAAGTTGTTTGACAAGGAAGCTAGTCATATGACTTTAGAGATACCCCAGAGTTTAGTAAGTGAAAGTTCTAGTAAATAATATATGGACTTGAGTTCAGGTTTCAGTTGTTTTTTACAAAGATTTTATTTTTATTTTGTATTGAGGTCTGAATTCAAGGCTCAGCCTTGCTAAGAGAGTGTTTTATCTCTGAGCTATATCCTATTTTCTTTAAAAAAATAAGTATGTCTGCTTTGAACACTTCTAAAATTTCACTTTTCTATCCTTTATTCACTTAAACAATGGCATTTCTATGCAGCATTGACAGGTTCCCGAGCCCCATTATGATATTACAAAGACTATTGGAATTTCGTATAAGGAAATGCCCAAGAGAGAAAATGCTTTGAGCCAAAACCAGCATGGCTTGAAAACTCTGTCTTTGAGGCTTACGCCATATTTGTTTACAGTAAACTCTTGTCTGTTGAATGTCTAGTGTCTGGATGAAAAAGGAAAAACTGAACCATTATCCAGATATCCATAATGAGGATGAGAGTATACCAATCAGCCAAAGTGCATATGTCACCCACATTTATCAAAGGAAACCTAGCTCATTGGTTGAAATGGAAACCAGGATGTTGTATAGTTTTGTGTCTGGGTCAATGATCTGCAGCAGCAATCACCAAGTAAACTTCCAGTTCCTCATTTTCATCTTTGTTGATGTAAAAACTCCACGTTAGGGGAAGAAAAGACAAATGTCTTCCTAAATCAGAAAAGAAAAATACTTGTTATACTTTAGAATACTCTCAGGCTCCACTCTATGCTTAGATGATTTGTACTGTCTTGTTGGTAACATTATCACATTTGTTAAAAATGGAGTATTTTCAAAAACCCAGAGTTCTAATTGAATTTTAATAAGTTCTCAGGAGCTTGGATGCTTAGCTGAAACCCATCTAAACTTCTTGTCTGTCTTGTGCATTTATTTGTGTGCCTTTTTTCTATTAAGGCATGTGGAACTTTTGCATGGAATCAAAGGTGAACAGAAATTTAAAAATGATTATCAAATGAAATATGGTCACAGTATCATGAAATTCTTATGGCATTTACAGTTACTTAATACAAGATAGGGTTTTGCTATATTTTCTAGGATGGTCTTGAACTCAGGAGTTCAAATGATCCTCCTGCCTTAACCTCTCAAGAATATGGGACTATAAGAATGTGATACCATGACTTCATGGTGCATTTATTGTGGTACCAAAAAATCACGTAAGTCTTACAGTTTTGAAAATCTTATTTTTTTCAGTTCACTGATTTATCTTTTTTAAATGATTTCTTTTACTTTTAGATTATAATATAATTACATTATTCCCTCCCTTCCATTTCCTCCTCCCATACCTTCCTGTATACTACTGCTTGCTTTCTTTCAAATTCATGCCTTATTTTCTTATTAATTATTTCTCTCTCTCTCNTTCACACCCTCTATGTCAGTATTATGTTACTTGTATGTATGTTTTCAAGGCTGACCATTTGATGTTGTATAGCTGAGTATTCTTTCCAATCATAATTCATTTGAATACAAATCTGAGACCTGATCATTATTAGTTTATAAGGTGACCAAGTCATTATTTATTTAAGTTAACAAAATAGTGGCTGATTTTCTATCATTTTTGTATTTTCTAAAAACCAATAGTATGGGGCTGAAGAGATGACTCAGAGGTTAAGAGTTCATACTAGTCTTTCAGAGGACACACATTTGATTCCCAACACTCACAGCTGACAATTACCTGTAACTCCAGCTTCAGGGGAAACAAACAACTCTGATCTTCCCCCACATAGACTCATATCCACATGGGCCCTCTCTAGATAGCTAAATATAATAAAATAAACCATAAATATTAAAACCAGCTAGTTAAGCTGCTGGGAAGAGTGGTGTTTGATGCACTTTAGTGTTGATAGACTCTGTTGCTTAATTTCATCTCTCTAGAAAAGGAGATACTTTTGCCAAAGAGAATCTGGGAGAATTCTGTGTGATACAGAAAAGCTTTTGTATAATTTCTTGGAATCAATAGGGATGTACAAAATCCTAACACGTCTGGAAGACTATCAATTCTCACAGCCACCATCTGGGAATGTAACCACCCAGGGTTGACAGAACAGGTGATTAAATTGCAATGGAAGTTCACATCACATCCATAGGCAAGAACAAAGTACCTGGCTGTGAGTTATGGGAACATGCATGCATTTTGCTTGCTATAACAAACCATTAACTCTCAGCTCATGTGAGCTGGAAGGAAAATTGTCAGTACATCGAGGTGTGTGTGGAGATTTTTCAAATGCCCTTCCAATCTGATTTTATTTTAGAGAAGCATCTAAAACCACACTGTAAATCCAAACAAAACAAAACAAAGCAAATGTCATATTCTTCATGTTTAAACTTTGCCAGTTTAATTTTTGGCTCCCTTTGCCTTCTAAAGCCATTTTCCTTTGTTGTCTGAGTGTCAAATGCTGACATTGCTGTTACTTTTCTTTGGCTTTTCCCCAGACAAGCTTTATCATCTTAAGAGCAATTTCAGATGCCCCTCCACACTAACCAAGAACAACATTTCACGCTGTTAAACTAGAAAATAATTCCTTTTCCTTAGACAACCATTTAACTTAGTTCTTCAAAGTAGCCCATGCAAGGACAATAAATGTGTATTTTGCTCACTCACCCCTTTTTCCCCCTTTCTAACTCCACTCTTAGTGTTTCTGTATCTAGAAAGACATAGTAAATACACACACACACACACACACACATGCACACACATGCATGCACGCACATGGATGCACATTTCATATTTTTCTCAAACTTCTCTTCCAAGAACAAGAGAATCAATAATTTGTGGCAAAATTAGAACAAACCTATCTTTGATGAGAGGGCGGAATTTTCTTAAGTAGAAGAAGACATCACATTGTCTGTAGTAAATGGCTACAGATGGTCAAATTCACAGAATTCATCTACTTTTTATTCAACAAAATCTATTTCAAACACAGCGAGTTTTCAAAAAAAAGTAAGATATGTAAGAGTCTTAACTGTTTGCCAAAAGACAAGGAGATTCTATAGTGTTTCTTTGACAGAAATTTCTTTGAAACAAATTCTCAACTTCCTTGAAATATGAAAGTCAGTGAGCTGCTCAGTTGTGTCTTTACAACCAGCCTCCCGTACTCATTGCCACCAACTAGGAAAAGACAAACCCCTTTGAAAAGAAAACATCTTATAAAAATTCCAGAAGTGAGAGAGCACACCAGAAATTTGGTAATACACGGCAGTATTTAAGTCAGCAAAAAATTTAAGAGCCAGAGAATAAGTGTTTTCAACTTTGTGGCCACAGGGGCTACCTAGGAGTGCAGCTCAAGAGAAGGCTGTAGATCAAATGAAGCCATTGAAGCTGGTCCTGATCCAAGAGAACTTACTTAGGAGAATGTTATAACCCGAGGTTGTATTTCACTGCCTTCTGATTTAGACAGTCTTATCAAGCATCCAGGGAGAACAGAGAGATCGTCCAGCTGCTATGAGGCTTTAGTTAAAATGTCAGGATAAACAGTTAGCATGCTAGCAGAGTCTTTCCCTGAAAAGTTCAAGTGTCTTTCATAATAGGACAAAGACATTCAACCACTGTCATGGTGAACAGACAGCCTGCTTCTCAAATATTTCTTACCCCCTTTATGGTTTGTCTTTTTTTCTTATTCTAATTTCCTCCTTTATTATTTTTTTGTATTTTCTATATGTGCTTAAGTGTTACAGCTTATATATAGTGTATATATATATATATATGAATGCTTAGACTGTTTTGATAGTCAACATTTAGTTCTCCTTTGATGATAATCTGCAAAGAAGTTAGAAAAATGCTGTAGTGTCAAAAAAGGGAAGTTTTGTTTTTTTTAGGTCCAATTTAAACATTTTGCATATCTAGCAGTAATGAAAAAAGACAGATAGCCATGTCAATATTGTATTGCCACATCAATAACTAATGATTTCAGATTAGCTATGTGATAGGACTTTTTTTTTAACTGATGGGCTATTTGTATGAAGTCTAGCATAATAGATTAGCTCCTAACAAGGCAAAATGATCACATGGAACAGTGTCTGCCCATTGCAGACTTCTCAGTGTTGATCAATGTTATGGGACATCCAGGTACTTCTACTTAGAACCGTGTCTGGGAAAAGCAGCAGCTTCATGCTCAAGATATCTACTCTCTTGCTTAGAGTCACATCTGTGGATTGAACAGTTTACACATTTGAAAACATTCTTGTTAGTTCAGGTGATCCCATTGGTTCTCATCTGGGTTTTAAACCATGTACACTTAGCCAGATTCAGACCAAGTTCTCTACAAAGGAGGAAGGAATAAATAAGGAGAGAGGGGTGTGGGAGCATGACACTGAGCTCTCATAGTGTTGAAAAAACAAAGCACTAACCTGGTCCATTGGTACTCTAAATCCAGCAGGCTTGAGTGGTGTTCATAGTCCTACTGTAGAAAGCGCAGCACTGAACAGGGCTGCCTTCAAGTCATTCCCATGGATGACTTAAAGAAAGACTTTACAAAAGAGGAAATATTGGGTGATTTTTGAGAACACATTTCAGTTTTGTATTTCAAATTTCAAATAACACATTTGATTTTCTCACATAACATAATTTGATTTGTTTTTGCTCTAAACTTCATATTTAATTCACTGAGATTTGGTGTTCTTTTTTAATTTATTTTTTGGATTTTAGAGACAGGGTTTTTTTTTTGTAGTTTTTGGTAGTGAGATTTGCTGTTCTAACTACCAACTGCACAACAAATTTCTCCTACGTATTACAACTTGAAACAATGGGGGCATATATTTTGTTGCAAAGTATGTTCATTTTTTTATCTCAAAGTGACCATGAATACCTCTCAAGTCTGTTGGTACCAAAATGGCAGCAGGAACACTTAATTCAACTATTCTTCAATCTACTAGAGTTCAGGGCAATGTTTCCATGCTTTTCCTTCTTATGTTTTCTTTTCTGCCCCATAGACAGCCTCAGTCTGAGCCTGGGTGATTTAGTATATAAGGGTAGGGTGAGTACTAGACCTGACAGTTCAAAGGAGGCTAAGAGTTGTAGTCATGTGAAGACCAGTTGATTCATGCACTTGTTTGTTTGTGGCTGGGTCATCTAAATGTGGCAGTGCGTGTGTCCCACAGTGCCATACAGTGGAATGTCTGGGTTGCAAAAGCACCATTGTCTGCCAGGGAGACTTGTATTTGCTTTTTTTTCTGGCCCTGGGAATGATAAAGAGATCTTCCTATAGTCTGTGATCTCTCCAGGAATACACAGATGTCTGTCAAGATCAGAAGGAAAGAAAACAGAGTCTGCCTCTTCCCAATAGTAGCAAAGTCCTGGGAAAGTGAGTGAGAGCAGAGTTATTGGTGCAGCAGTTTTCAGAAAATGCAATCAGCAGCATTCAGGTTACATCAGACTTCTATTTGATTAGAACTAATATTGAGCGATTCTATGTTCCCAAGTTTTTCCTTAGGGTCTTAATTTGACTATTATTATTTAGTCTTCAGTTTTTATAGGTTAAAGAAGTGGAGACAGGAGAATTCAAGTACCTGGTACAAGTCCTCATTGCAGGAATCTGCACAGTAGGGAAGTAGACACACCTAGTTGCAAAACCCGGGCTGCTTTGGGTTCCTACACAAATAAGACTCTTGCTTTCTCTCGCTTTTTATAGATCGAATTCAGAGATGTTAGATGGATCTAAGAAGGAGGAGAATCACCAAGAATATAACAGCTAAAGTGAGTTTATATCTAGAATTTGTCTCTGTATGAGAGTAAGCTGTTATCATTCATTTTTTTCCCTTTGTACTAGAGAAAGTAAATCAAGATGTTGGTCTGGCCCTGTTATATTGGAGAGAATGGAGAAATTTGTATTTCTGACTTATGGCTGTGGGCTGCAGGGTTATGTAATCACAAAATTATATATGAAAAAGATTTCAAGGGTTAATAGAAAATCAACAGAGAAAGTTATAGAGTTACATATGAGGACTTGAAGGAGTAGACCAAAGCTGACCAGAGATCTCGCTTGAAAAAAACAAACCAAACAAAACAAAACAAAACCCCTGGAGCTGTTGTATATGGTGGACTGCTGTGTCCAAGACCAGGCCCCTGGAAGGAAACAAAGGACCTTGGATGTGCTTACTGTGCTTGGATTAAGCTTAGCTAGTCAACTCATGGACTCAAAATTGGTATTTTAAAGAGAGAACTTTATGCAGGCCTCCATGCTTACCAGGTAACCTGCTTCCAACGTTGATTCAGGAAAAGTACCAAATAAACCAGAATAATATACTACACACACATAATAAGCATGCACACACACATGTGTGCATACAAGACACATACACACACACCCAAAATGACTAACTTGATACAACAGTATTTTAACATATTTGTGATTGGATTGAACCAATAAATAGCCTTAATGGTATTGTGTTAGTATAACGTAGTCTTATGAAAATTGTCTCCTCTTGGGCTCTCATCTTTCCTGTACATTTTGTCTGTAGAATATTTATTATATACCAATCTATTTGTAACAAGGTCTTGGGTATTAAAGGATCACTTTGAGCCCAAATGACAAAAGTTTTTTCTGTTTATATCGACATTCTTTGCTCAAGGACAATTTGTGAGAATTTGTGTGTCTTAACTGATTTTCTCCCGACCCCATGTGCTTCCAACAACCACAGCTGCTTCCAAGCTCAACATCTGGAGCCACATTTGGTTTCATTGTTGAAAAGTAAATTAGCATCCCTGTATGCAAACAAAGACTGACCTTGTACTGAACAGCACTGAAAGTGTCTTCAGCTTGCCTTCCTTGGCGGTAGGGAGGGAGTTGACATGCTTCTGTTTCTGGCATTGGTGTACACCTCTCAGATGTCTACTCTCTGTTAGTTGAACTTTTGCCCTAGGACATGGAGTAAAAGATGACACTAATTGGAAGTTGGCATCCTGGAAAATGCCGTTGGAGTTACCTGCTGCAGGAAGATAAACCTTATCTTGTGCCAGCAATGAACCATGGGCTCCACAGACCTGGCTGAATCTGTTCACACCTGTTCTAACATGGATGCCAAGAAATGAGGGGTCATGAGGAAATTAGATGCACCAAGCCCTTGGGAAGACACACAGCCCTTTGAAGGTCCATTCGAATTATAATAGATTGGACAAGAAATAGATGAACTGTGTGTACGTACTTGGTCATGGACAGGAGCATTGAGAACTCTAAGTCAAGCACCAATTTGAATGTGAAATAAAAAAAAATCCTTTTGAAGCCATAAGTGGGAAACATTGCAAAAGTAATAGAGGATCGTCATAGTCGATGCATTTTTATAATGTATCACAGATATTTCTTTTTTAAACGAGGTTTGATATCCAAAGATGGAGCTAGAAATATGTGATTGTGTATTGTGTGTGCATGGTTGCTTTTGCATAAAAGAAAAGATTTATACATATTTTTATACTCTTTATTTCATAGGTTTGAACAGATTGTTAGTCAAATCATGTCCTTAGAAGCATAAATTCTATGCACATATGAAAGAGAAGATACTACAATTAACATACAAGAGTATATTAATCCTGTCAAATGCAAGTAACCTAAAATGACTGCACTTTGTGTTTACATTTTTCTTATTTCATTTCCTGACATCTCTTTCAAAATTGTCTCTCCATCCTTTTAATTTAATAGGCTCACATAAAATACAATGTGAAGGAAAGATATAGAGGAGTCATGTACATGATAGAAATTATAAATTTTCCCCACTATGTTGTATTAATTCTCTCTTCTTTCCACTAGACACATGCTTATTAGGCACCAGCTTGGTGCCCAACACTGTGCTAAGCACTCTGGACAGAGAATATTTACATGACTATGAGCTATTTCTCAGATAACAGCCTCAGTGGTTCAGCCAAGCATATTGCTTCTGATCTTTCCATTCCACTATTTTACATCCCCCAATTTTTTCTTTCCATTGAAGTTTGAGACATCTTTTGAAAATGGCAGCTCCGTGGTGCTGCTTCTATGAATTCTGCTCATTAGTGACTGTCAATTGCTCTTAGTGTTCAGGACTGTCTTACTGCCAGGGCATCTTCCTCAATTGGGTCTCTGTCTTAGTTTTTGGGATGTTTGCTGAAATTGGGGCTCAACAATTTGGCTAGGATAAATGACCAGCAGGCTCCCGAGATCCTCCTGTTTCTGTCTTCCCAGTGTTGTGATTACTCCCTGCATGTACCACCATTGCTGGGTTTTGACAAGGGTGCCAGAGAGCCAAGCTCATGTCTCCATGCTTTAATGACAAGCAATATACAGACAGAACCATTTCCCCATCCCCTATTAGTGCTTACCTTTAAAGCAGTTCTTGGAAGTTTATATTACTGCCTACGCCATGTGCGTTTTCAGCTACACTTAACTTGATTTTCCCTCTGGATCTTTTATGAGGGGCAGAACTAAGATTTAAAACTTGAACTTTAAGGCTTACAGGTTGTTTGCTCTCTTATAATAGTATAATATAATATATACTTCTCTTACCCAATTTGACTTCAAACATTTTTTTAAATAAGTAATACTATTTTAAATAACACGTTGTGAGAGTTTCTTAGCTTGTAGTGGGGTCATGTTCATCTCTACCCATCCTGGCTCCTTCCAGATCCACCCCCTACCATTCACTCATTGCATGTCCACTTCATGCTGCCTTCTTCTTCTTCCTTATCTCTTTCTCTTCCTCCTCCTTCCTCTTCTTCCTCTTTCCATCATAATTCCAAAGTGCTGCTGATACATTCATGATGTAGGACCATCCACTGGAGCATGGTCAACTTACTAGGAGCTATACCCTAGAGAAAACTGACATTCCTAACCCTAGAAGCTATCAGGTGAATACAGCTTCTCATTTAGAGGTGGGACTTTGTGAGGTGCTGCTGCCATACCCTTACTAGAGTGTGACTGGCTTGACCTTGTGCAGGCAACAAGCTTGTCTGAGCTCATGATACAAAGACACTGTTTCAGTCTGGTCTTCTATCCTCTGAGTCTTTTTTAAGATCATATTTCATCTCCCTTTTCTGTCACAGACCCTGATTCTTGGTTGAAAATGATATAACTATCTCATATGTGACTGAACACGCCACTGATGTTTAACTATGGTTATAGCATTAGAGAATAGTAATGTGTTTTTCTTTGGACACATTTTGTAAGTATTCTGGGCAAATGAGCTTGGATGACTTTGTACCCACCCTTAAGTTGTTTATAGAACTGAAGGGTAGACACTTAAAAAATAATTTCAAGGCAGGTAAAATGGCTCAGCAGATAAAACCACTTGCTGACAAACCTGGGAGCTCGAGTTCAGTCCCGGGCACTCAGGAGGTGGAGGGAGAGAACTGGCCTCTATAAGTTGTCCTCCAACTGCCACGCATACACCACGGCACTTGCATGCAGATACACTGTAACTGAATGTAACACAATGCTGAAACATTGAGATGGTCCAACAATCCAACCTTTAATTCCTGCCTTGGCATCTTGAGTAGCTGCAATTACAAGCAAGCACTAGGATATTGAGCTCGAAAGGATAGTTTTGTGCATTGTGATAAATGCATTTCAGTGGGTAGACATGGGCTCTCAGGAAAGTGAAAAGGTGGAACATGTCAGATTTCAAGAGCCTGGCTTCTGGAGAGCAGCGATTCCTGAATGGAATGCAGACACACTCTTCTTAGATGCACTTCCAGTAGATTTGAAGTTAGGGACATTTCAGGTAGTAGGTGCTCTTCAGGACAAACAAGCACGAATTTCCATTACACCTTTGAAAACTATCAGAGATGCTGTGAAACCGCTGGTCATGTTTCTTTAATAATACTTTACTGTTGTCAAATTGATAAGAAATGGAAGCATGCGTGGTAGCTTGAATGAGAATGGCCCCCATAGGTGTTGTGGGAATTCAATTCAATAAGCCAATGGTATTGGGGAGGCTTGGTCCAATAGGCACGGTCTTCTCTGGGGTTGCATGACCCAAAAAATTGAGAAAGAAGTGCACACCCTCTTGGAAGGTGGAAAGATTGGTAGTGACCACTTGTGGCTTGCTTGAAGTCCCCCATCCCTTTCGGGAATGAGGAGGTGTCAGCAACAGTAGCAGCAGCTGGTCCTGCAACAGCATAGCAACTTCGTTCTGTTTTGAGTGTAGTGCACTGATCTGCCTTTTTAATAAATTATAACATGACCTCATTGGTGTCCTCCATTATGTAGGCTTATATGCTTGAATATTTTGTTCCTAGGTAGTGCAACTATTTGGGAAGAGTTAGATGTGGCCTTGTTGTAGTAAATAGAAACTCGTGGGAGGAGCTATGTCACTAGGCTTTGAAATTTCAAAAGTTCAAGGTGCAGTGTCTTTCTCTCTCTGCCTGTGGATTAGGATTTAATAGCTCAGCTACTGCTCCAGTGCTCCATGTCCCTGCATCTCACCATGATGAGCACGGACTAACCCTCTGAAGCTGTAAGCAAGCCCCTAAGTCAGCAAGCACCTAAGTAAATGTTTTATTTTGTAAGAGTTGCCTTGGACATGATATCTCTTCACAGCAGTAGTACAGTGGTTAACACAGCATGTTAGGGCCAAAAGTTCAAAAATTTCTTATCTTGAGTTTGTGACTTTTTTGTTTTATGTAAAGATTGGCAAATGCACAGATAAACTCCAAGAACTGGTTAAGAAAACCTAGGCAAAGAAGGATACACAAACATTTTTAAGGACACAAAATTGCTATCATTTCCGTAGTATCTAGACTCAAGCTTTACTAGGCCCAGATTCTTTTCTATTTAAAAGTAGTCTGTGTGACTTCTGGACCTACCTCATTCTTCTCATCTTTACAAAGAGAGGTTGAAGACTGAAATGGTATTTATAGTTCTGGTCATTTCTGATCCTCAGGTTTTGCCAATTGTTTACTCAGAGAATAGCAACCTGCTTGTATATGGGAATGGTCATACTCTGAGTGAGAAACATAGGGCTTACAGCTGTGAGTTTTGCTCTGAGGACCTGTGGTCTGAGTTCAAATGAGCCCCTAAACCTATTGTCCTGAGACCGAGGGCTGCAGTCCTTGGTGCTGATGGTCATTTTTGATGGGAGGGAGGGGTTCAGAAGGAGAAGGGCAAGACGGGTTTGCAGGTGGAAAGGGAAGTTTAATTAGACTTTGTGTATTATCTATTATGCAGAAAAACAACGTTCATTTTCAGTCATTTACCATTAACATCTCTTTAACTATGCTGAATCTACACAGATGTTTAGAAGATTCTTTCCAGAATCTTCATTATTATGCCAAATATGCCTATTTAATAATCGTCATTGAGCTTTCTTCCTAGTTTACACTTTTTGTGTTTATCATGATAGCCTTTGTATGGGTATCACATAAGGGAATTTATACTTTAAAATTCCAGGAGATTAAAAAAAAGACAAAATAAGCCACCTTTCATTATTCCCTTGTGTTCTGCTTTTCATAAACAGAGCACATTAGTTTACTGTCTTTGAATTTAAATGTAAATCAGACTTCAATTACTCTATTTATATAAATTAAATATTCTCCACACCTCTCTTTTGCTGTCTGTCCATTGTTTGGTTTTCATATTGATCAATTTTTTTTGTTGATTTTTTCCTTGTTTGATGAGTGTATGAGCTGGTTTGTGTGTCAACTTGACATAAGCTAGAGTCATCAGAGAGGAAGAAGCCTCAGTTAAGGATCCAGTTGTAAGGCATTTTCTCAATTAGTAATCAATTGGGGTCATCCCTGGACTGGTGGTCTTGGTTCTCTAAGATGGTAGACTGAGCAAGCCACGTGGAGCAAGCTAGTAAGCAGCATCCCTACATGGCTTCTGCATCAGTTCCTGCCTCCAGGTTTCTGTCCTGTTTAAGTTCCTGTCCTGACTTCCTTCAATGATGAACAGTGATATTGAAGTGTAAGTTAAATAAACTCTTTTTTTTCCTCCAACTTGCTTGTCATGGTCTTTTTTTTTTTCTCCTCAGCAATAGAAACTGTAGCTAAGATAATGTGGAAGAATATTGAGTCACTAGCTTCTTACTGCTTTTTCTCATTCATACAAAGTTTCATGAAGTTTTTTCCCATTACTTTATTTTTTAAATATAGGCCAATAAATTTCATACCAGGCACTATTTTTTTCCTTTTAGCCTTCTTTATGCAGTTCACAGCTTTTGTTGTTGTTGTTTCAAGTTCTTTTTTCATTTATCTTAGAAATTGTCCCCACTCTTTCTTTATTCCCCCTGTGAGGAAAAGGGGTTAATCCAGACTATTCTGTGCAGAGCATTGCTGACAATATCTTCATGCTAGAGAAGGGAAAGCTGGGAGCTTTGATGTGGAATTAGGATAAAGAATAGATGCCTTGTACTTCTAAACTCACTGAAAATGCACAGTAAAAGTTTGAAGTCTTTAGAAGTCAGTGCTTATTTCCTTATCTTCTGTTAATTAAACCCACTTTTACCAAATCACAAAATCTTGATGTTTTTTTTTATGTTCTAACCATATTTCTTTGTGTGATTTTCCCAACATAATTGTCCAATATTTCAGTTTCAACTGAGGCTGAAAATAGCTTCTGTGAACTGGACCCTTACAAATGGTGTATAACATTTCATTACATCTTTGAGGTCAAAGCAATTGACATATAACTTTTGGAAAGTGGTTATTTCCCATATGGGGCTATTGTAATTTAAGTTTTTATGCTTGATGGAATTTTATTAAATATTTCATTGGCATTCATTTATTTTCAAAACAGAGTGCCTCAATCTAGCAAAGAACCACCTTGGTAGGTATATCTGCCCTTAAGCTTTATTATACATTCATTTATCCATACCAAAATTATTCAGAATAATTATTGATAGAATACCTAGGTATTAACAGGCAGCTTACTAAGTTCTGGACAGGTATTTCTTATTTCAGGTTTTCACATTTTAGTTTCAGATAGTACTGGAACTGAAAGAATAACAGTAGAACGCAAAACAGCACAGATGCAAAATACCCATAGGAACTCGAGAAAGGGTAGCAACTTATCTGTCGGAGTCCAGAGACGAAAATTCTCACACAAGAGTTTACCAATATAGTAGCTGGAAGGAAGACCTTGTTGAACTGTCCTCATTGGACTAGTAGCTGAACACTGATTAGTGGAAATGATTATATCTGATGTCGTAGGTTGTGCTTTGGAATCTTGGAACAAATTGTAACCAATTCTAATTCAGCTGCTTACCAAACCGTCTTCCTTCTGAGATTTGATTGTCTTATCTAACATACTGTACAAAATTCTACAGGAACTAAATGAAATGCATGGGAATGATAGCAATATCTGCCTTCTGTAACATACTTTAAATAAAATGAAGTTTGCATATTTTCTTTTAGTTTCTCTCCCTAGAACCTGAATGAAAAAATGAGAGTATAATGACTCAGAACACTGATCATGCTTGCTTCCCCCAAGCCCTAGTTTCTACCACTTACATGAGTAGTTCTAATTTTAACCGCAATCCTAATGGATACTTATTATTTATATTAGTTCTCATTTATACATCTTATTATTTATATTATTTCTCATTTATACGGGACACAATTAATTTTGCATAAGTCAAATAGTTTATTAAAGGATATGATTATGAAAGAAAAAATGAGAATGTGGCCTTAGATCTATATCACAGTAGCCCAGATTACTACTGTATGCTGTTTGCTGTCTTGTTTTATTCTAATGGACTATAGTAGGCATTTATCAGGCCAGTTGTGGTTCCCAGATAGAAGAGTAGAGTCGATGTGGTGGTTTAAAAGAGAATGCCCCCCAAAGGGAAAGGCACTATTAGGAGGTGTGGCCTTTTCGGAGTAGATATGACCTTGTTGGAGGAAGTAAGCCACTGTGGAAGTTGGCTTTGAGGTCTCCTATGCCCAAGATAGTGCTCAGTATCTCAGCTTACTTCTTGTTGCCTTCAGATCAAGATCTAAACAGCATCGTGTCTGCCTGCACCTCCTCTATTTTCACCATCGCGATAATGGGCTAAACCTCTGAAAACATAAGCCACTCCGTTTAAATGTTTTCTCTTTATAAGAGTTGTGGTCGCAGTGTCTATTCACAGCACTGGAAACCCTAAGTAAGACAGAAGTTGGTCCTAGGGACGGGGAGTATTGCTGTGATCGGCCTGACCATGCTTTTGTTTGATGGGATGTGGACCTTGGGATTGTGGGTTAGAAAAGCAGTTGAGTGCTTTAAGTGCAGTTTAATAGGCCATCCTAGTAGGAACATGGAAGACAGTGGTGCTGAGGTTGATTTAAACTGTGGGTGCCTGGATCAAGAGGCTTTTGAGGAGAAGAATGTTAGTATGTGGTCTAGAGACCAGTCTTGTGATATTTTGGTGAAGAAAGTGGTTGCTTTTTGCCCTTGTCTGAAAAGGATGCTCAAGGGTAAAGTGAACAGATTTTGATTAATTCTGTTGGCAAAAGAAATCTTAAAACAGCCTAGTATAGATTCTGTTCTGTGCTAATTAGCACTAATGATAACGAAGATATATAATGAAAAGGAACAAGGAAAAATACAAAATGTAAAATTTGAGGAAAAGAGGAGCACTAGGAAGTGCAGTGGGGCTAAGTCCTGTGTTCAAGGTTATAATCAGATTAAGAAATGGAATAAAGGGGGTGGTGACTGCCCAAGTTTCCAACCTGTAAGAAGGAAACTTAGAATCAGGTGTGGTGGTGCATGCCTTTAGTTCCAGAACTCGAACCTGATCTACAGAGCAGGTTCCTGGACATCCAGCCTTCGGCAGTGAAGGAATTCATGGAAAACAGAAAGCTGGTGAAGTTGTAATTGAACTAGTGGGTCATGCACCAGCCCCTGCAAGAAGCAGAATTTAGCAGCTTCAGCCACGTGGTTTTGGCTTTAGAGTCAAGGACAGAAGAAAGGCATTATGGAACCTTCCTTTGCAACTAAGGAAAGTTGCTGAGGACAGGCATGTGTCAGAAATATCCCTGAATCAAAGGCCCAGAGAATCAACTGCATGAAGCTGTGAAGGAGAAGCCTGAATTGCCTTGGAGACTCCAAGACGTTGGAGATACCAGAGCTGTGAGATACCTGCTGAGGAGAGCTGCTAAGAGGGAGTGGAACCAGCCCAAGAGAAAGAAATATGTTGCAGTCAACAAAGCTGATAGGAGTTGGAGATCTGAAGAGCATTTTGACACCAGACACGGAGATACAGAGTTTGGAGTTTGCCTAGCTGGTTTTTAGTCTTGTTTTGTTTCAGTATTTCCTCACTATGCTCCTTTCCCTACATTTTGGAATAGTGATGTATATCCTGTGCCATTATATGTTGGTGTATTATCTGCTTTTTGATTTTTATTTTACGGAGGATTGCAGTTAAGGGATTGAATCTCAGAAGAGACTTTGAACTTTAGACTTTTAAAGAAGTTTGGGATTGTTATAGAGTATGGAGACTTTGGAAGTTGGACTGAATGCATTTTGGCATTATGATATGGCTACATGCCTTTGGTTACCAGGTAGTGGAATGTGGCAGTTTGAAGGAAAATGGCTCCCACAAGGAGTGGTACTATTAGGAGGGGTGGCCTTATTGGAGGAAGTGTGTCACTGTGGGACAGACTTTGAGGTCTATTGTACTCAAGATAGATACTTCCCAGTGTCTCAATTTACCTCTTGTTGCCTTCAGATCAGATGTATCCAGCACCATGTCTGCCTGCACCCCACCATTTTGCACCATGATGATAATGGACTAAACCTCTGGAAATGTAAGCTATGCCAGTGAAATGTTTTCCTTTATAACAGTTTCTTTGGCCTTGGTGTCTCTTCACACCAACCTGAATCCTAACAAAGACAGTAGACATCAGGATATATGTTCTGTGGATTCATATACCTAGTGGATTTTGCTAAGTATAATCATCAGCAACAGATGGCATAGATCTGGCCATACCAGAAAGGCTCATCTGTTCATGAAGGCTCAGATGAAAGTGAAGTAACAGAGATACTCCAAAGCACGGATGTTTATTATGTCTCACATGGAAGTCTCTAATGGGTAGATCACATCAACTTCGCTATTTCCAGTGTACAGTTTGAAGAAAAAAGATTCTAGAGTAAGAGTTTCACTTGAAACAAGGAATGCTGAACTTGTCCTCTATCCCTTCCATTTCCAAAGACTTAGGTCACCATAACTTCTTGCAATATCAGAAGGAAAATTTATGGTATATTTCGATAGCTACTTGCTCAGGAAAGAGAGCAGAGCAGAATAGGGATCACCTGGGATTTCCATTACACAGCTCAATGGATATTTATTGAATGAGTAAATGAAGAAAACCAAAGCCTATATGTAAACATGTGAGATTAAGTGAGATTAAGACAAAGATGTCAGCTTTATCCCCTAGCTTAGAAATTCATGTCAGTAAGGCCAACGTGTCTTGGCAGCTAATTCTTGCCAAAATACATCTTTAGTCAGAGCTACCTATTGTAAGTATCTCTTCAATGCAGTGCTCTCCTTTAATCTACAGCTGTCAACTTTTCTCCTGAGTGTCAGCATGGGATCGAAGTCAGGGAAAGGTTTCTGTGAGCTCCTTGGATTATGGTGCCTTCTTAAGGAAGAAGAAATGACAGGCGACACAGTACTTATCTGTATCACCTGTCAGGGGCTCTTCATTTGGAAGCAGGTGAGAGAATCTGTCTCGTTACCTGTACTTCTTTCTCAGAATTGCTTTCACTTTATGCTACTGGCAAAATGCAGTTTTAATTCTCCTAAAAGAAAATGCTGGAAGTTTTCTATCTCTGAACTTTTAGATTCTGTTAGATCAATATTCTAGCTGGGAACTCTTATCCCAGCAACTTCCTCTTCTATGCAATGTAACACTTTCTTTGTTTCATTAGAGTTATTTTTCACAGGCACTGTAGGGGCATGCATTGTGTGATGCCCAACTGGTGGCAGGTAATTCACCCCACACAGGGCATGGCTATTCTTCATTGTTGCCTGAGGATACGGCAGATCCTTATTAATTTTTCTTTGTCAACAGTGGGAATTACAATGCACTTTGTGAATGTAGAAGAGGCAGAGCTTCAGATGAGGAAAATGAAGCAGTGGGATCATATTCTTCAAAATTTACCAGGGTGGGAACCTTTCTCTCTCACTGGCAAGGCTGAAAAAGTTAGAGTAACTACTGAAACCTTATGCCACTACGTGCTTTCATTCCTAAGAGCTTAAGGTGATGCTGTAACCTTGTGTCTCATTTATTTTCACAACATCCCTGTGGAGTCAAAGGCTAGCCTTTCTTTCACTGTCTACACTGCTCAGTCCAAAAGCAATACCCCGAGAACTCAACTGACTAGTATTCAAGGTCAAAAAAGAGAGTCGGTTTGTGAAGGCGGTGTCTGAACTCAGGTGTCTGAACTTCATCCAGTGGCTGCTTTAAGGCGTAGTACTTAGCAAAGAAATATAACGGGGAGAACTAACTATATAGGAAGAAGGTGCAGAATGTCACAATGTGTCAAAGTTCAGCTCTCTAAATGCTCCTTAGCTCTCAGGTTTAAAAATGTGCTTTTGATGACTCAACATCATTTAATGCTGTGAACTGTTCTCACGCCTTTAAGCCAAAGGCACAGAGATCATTATTCTGTATTTGGTTTGGAATGGTGCCCCAGAATCAGAGTGTTTCAATAGCACTAATGACTGCACATATATCAGGAAGAATAGGGGACATTGATTAGAGAACATAATGACACTCAGTAAATGGTTGTATAATTAGATAGTGGCTGTAACAAATTGAAAAGGATGGTAAGAAAAAAAAATCTCGATTTACACGCATGTAGGATTGGAACAGGGTCTCCTTAGTCCCCATGGTATCTGTGCATAGCAAAGTGCTTTTCTCCAGGAAGCATAGTCTAAAGTCATGGAGTGTAGATTGGTGAGCAAAACCTTGGTTGGATCCAGTTTCACTTACCCATTTACTGAAACATATGCTTTTTATGGCCACCTTGGAGTAAAACAATAGTTGAGTAACACACACAGGTCAAATTAGCTTCTTACTCAGGAAGTGTTATTATTTCAGGAATTATGTGGAGTAACCAACAATAAAGGTTTCAGTTCCAACTGACCTCAATCACAAGACCAAGCACATACTGTTTATGTCAGGCAAGTTCTTGGTCCCTCTGTGCATTACATATTGTCCCATCTGCAAACTGAAAGCTATGATAGTTTCTTTCATCTTGTTTGTAAAGATTGTGCAAAGAGTTAATACGTAAAAGTATCATGTTGGCTATACAGAAAGTACCTGGTGAATGAGCATTTTCATTACCACAATTTTCAGATGAAGAAACTGGGTGTATGGGAGATTAGAGATCAAGGCCACCTGGATAATAAATATAGAGCCTGGAAAATTTCATTATTAAAGGGCAATTTGTCATCGGCAGAAACTAAGACCTTAACATTAATACTACATTGACTTCTAGGCAGAGCTGCACTCAAAAGTTTTAAAAAGTAGGCTAATTATAGATGATACAATTCATGAAATTTGTTTATTAACATTGATGGGGGTGTACTTTGAGTCCCTTTTGCCTTGCTAAAATCGTAACAACTTAGGTTATTCGGCAGAGAAGAGATTTTTAATATAGGTTCTGTTCATGAACATCATCTTGACTTGCTTTCTCCTGAAAGCTGTAGGAATGATCCAAACCATAGGTGCACTCTGACCGCTTTCAGGGAAACTTCGCTTTAGAAAATGCTGCATGACCAACATTACAATATCACGGAGAATTCAAGGTGACCCAAGTCTATGCAATCCATTCTCCATCATCCTTTTAGGCAACAAGACCTGGACAATTTTTGAAGGCCTGAAAAGAGATGTTTTCTTTGTTCAAACCTTTCAGCCTTTGTAACAGGCACTATATATCGGGCATGACCCAGAAATGATGTAGGAGGGTCATCTGTCTGTGTTACTTTCATTGGTTAATAAAGA
>LOEQ01000780.1:868070-904726 GCA_001685075.1 Bramus lutescens | reverse complement strand
AACCCTTGCCTATTAGTCTAAAGCCTTGCAAAATGGCGTTGTTGCTGCTAGCTTGATGCTGTAGATTATGGGGGGGTCTTTCACCTTGTGGAGAATATGTTTATCTCCTCTATTTTTGAAGCTTTAAGGACTTCACTAACAAGGACGTAGGATCGGTTTATTAATTAATAATTTACTGACTTTTCAGTATCCCCTTTCTCTTTGTTCTTGTGTTACAATCTTCAGTCCTTTAGGAACCGGCTTGCAAATAACTCTCTCGACAGAGGTGACTTGGAGAACCTCAGCTGAGAACACGGTTTCTAAAGCAGTTGCTCTAAAGGTATGAGCAATGCGGGCAACGTCTTTGTAACTTGTTTGGGATGCGCCTTCTTGGGCCATTCTCTGGACCCTCTAGATCACAGATCTCAGGCAGATAGGCTCAGAAATCTTTGACCTAACAATCCCTGCAGGTGACTGTGGGGTACACTCAAGTTTTAACACATGTCTCTGAGACTCAGCATTCCATGTCAGACTTTCATGGGGGATGTATTACCCCTGTTCTAATAGATATGCTCCCAGGAGGGCCTTCAAGTCATGTCTGCTTTTAACATCTGCATTAACGGAAAAAAAACCAAAAAACAAAAAACAAGGCACAGTGAGACCCGGAAGTGAGCCTAGTAGACCTCAGAGTTCACAGAGGAAAGAGATCAGGGGACAGGATTCAGATCCAATTCTCCAGTGTTACAGATCTCTTTCTTCCTTAACTGAAGGGACACAATGATCCCCCAAGCTCTATCACACTTTATGGCCAGATCCCTAGAGTGCTTAATGTGGTGTCCGCCAGAGCACAGCTTCCACACACTACTCGGGAGCTGTGTGCGTGGTGGCAGCGGTCTGTTTTACTTCCTGCATCCCAGCACTGCAGCGCCAGCCCTTAGAGCTGTGTGGGAGCTGATGGTCAAGCTTAAGTGAAGGGCAAACCCACTTTGATGTAAAGGCAGAGAACAGTCTGTTAAATGCCCTTGCTCTACAGTAACTGCTGCCTCATTCCATCAGAGCAGGCTCTCCCGCACTTCAGGTGTTGCCCTTGAGGCTGCTGAGCTCTTTGGGTGTCTAACCCTGCCCTCTTGTCATAGGCTATTAAAACTGTTAAAACAGAAGGATGCTTAACCACTCCAGCTGTTAAAACATTAGTCCATGCTTTGGTGAGCTCAAATTTAAATAGCCCTCGAGGGGATCACCTTCCTTTTGCTTTTAAAACTCATGGGTTAGTCAAATTCAGCAATAGTTTAAACTTTTTCAGTTTCTATATGTGTTCATTTTTCTCCATCACTCCCAGGAAAGGTCAAATTAGTCATGAGTCTAAGGATTAATTTTAATCTATTTGTTTAAATTTCACTAGTGAAGATTGCCATGACTCATTGGTTTTGCCTTGACCTCAACTTTTACCCACTTTCAGAAAGAATTCCGGGCTGCTGTGGTGGCATATCTCTCTTAACCTAGTGTTGAGAAGTAGACGCAGGCAGATTTCTGGGAGTTAAGAGCCATCCTGGTCTACACAGAGAATTCTAGGTCAGCCAGGGCTACCTAATGAGAACCCATCTGAAGAAATAAAAATAATAATAAAAAAGAGCTCTAAAGTTCCCAATGTTTCTACTATATGGCTCAGGATAGTATTAGCCAAAAGAGAGTCATTAGGAGCCCTTTTTTCCGTGTGTGTGTGTGTTTGTGTGTGTGTTTTGGGGGACTCTTACTTGCCTAGGAGACCTATGGTACAATACCTAATCCAAACCCTAGTTTGTTTTACTCAATTTTGCAGTTGTTCATATTTCTAATCTCTGTGGCATTAAAATGTTATCTTCTCACAAATTCTGTGCTAAATCCTGTTTTACTAATTCTGTTTTCCTTGCAGGCTTCCCTCAAGGATTATATCTGACATTGCCAAATGTCATAACTCAATCCTTTAGATTTTCACACGGGCCCACACCACTATTGGAGCTGAATTCCACTTGCTTACCTAAGAACTTGAAACTCAAAACATGGCTTGGGTACCAGTGTCATTGCTAACATTCTAGACTGTCATCAGAAATGCTCACTGAGGACTCCGCAGATGCCCGGTCCCTCATCAGCCACCAGGGATCATGCTGGTGCCCAGGGCCCATGCTGTCACCAGGGTGGTCTGGGTGGCATGTGCTGCCACAGGTTCCATGGTGGCATCTGGGCCAAAGTCCTGCTGTTGCTGGGGCTTGTGGTGATATCCATGGCCCATGTTAGCAAAAGGGTCATTGGAACCATGCTGTGCTGAGCCAGCTCCCTTTCACTGGCCCTGGGATGGCTCTTCCTACCCTGTAGGATACTGCAGTTGGTGAGCTGACCTAGCCCCTCAGGGGAGAGCTTGCCCCTGCACTCAGGGAAGATGGACCTACCTCTCACCTTGGTATGCACCTCACCTGGGCAGCACACTGGTGCTGTTCCCGTGGTAGGGAATGATGGTGAGCCAGCCTGAGGGCATGAGAACAACAGAGCTGACCCTGCCTCCCCAACCCACCATGTGGTGGCATGGATGAGGGAAAGATGCCCTCCTCACTCTGCCTCTTGCTACCTATGTCAGACAAGAGGCCTGGACCTTGAGATCACAAGAGTGAGAGAACAAGCCCTGCCCCACATCAGCTGCAGCACACTGGAGAGTAGGCCTTGAACCCTTTCTGGGTAGCACGTCAGAGCTGATCCTGCTGTCAGGAGCAAGTGAGCCGAGGACATGAAAACGGGAGTGTTGACCGCTCCCCCTGCCTTATTCTCCCAACAGCAATCAAGAGGGACAGCCCTGCTTCTTGCCCTGGCGAAACAGTAGAACTGGCCCTGGTGATATGAGTGAGAGAGACCCGGATCTGAGGGCCTGAGAGCAGGAGAACTGGCCCTGCTCCTTGCTGTAGATTGCACTGGGTGAGCTATCTGAAGCAATGCTGGAGAGCTTGCCCGGGTAGTGAGGATGAGAGAAAGCTAACAAGTTGACCAACCCAGCTAGCTACCATCCAAGCCAGAACCAGGGTTATAAGTTGGTCTACTCCAACATCCTCTGAATCTAGGAACTGTTGGAGCACGTGAAGGGGATGAAACAGCAGGCTCCAAAACAGCAGAATCTCCACGACACAGGACAACAAGAGGATATCCAAGAAGAGCCTCAGTGAAAGCCATTATCAGTGGTGTAGCAGAAGCTAGAGACCTCCAGCCAGACCAATGACTCATGACAATGACCACTTGCAAGTAAAGGTGAACTGATAAACTGTGTGACTCATTGGGCCACACTGTAGCTTCCATGACAAGATTCTTCTTTTTGTTTTCGTTTTGTTTGGTTTTTGGTTTTTCTTTCAAATTTAGTCTTGATCTAGATGGTGATTTGCAAGATGTGAGGAGATGAGGAGATAAGTGAGATCAGAATACATGATGTGAAATCCACAAAGAATCAATAAAAGTTAAATAAAAAAAGAAATGCTTGCTCTTTGGCTTATCTCAGATGGATCACATCTTAACTGGTATTATAATGGCCTTTATAAAAGGTTTTTTTCAGCAACTAATAAGATGATCATGTTGTTTTCTTTTTCTTTCAGTTTGTTTATATGGTGGATTACACTGAAAGATTTTCATATATTGGACCATTCATGTGTCTCTGGGATGAAACCTACTTGATCATGGTAGATGGTCTTTTTGTTCTTAGATTTGGTTTCTAAGTATACTTTATTGAGTAAGTTTACATTGATGTTCATGAGGAAAATTAGTCTCAAGGTAGACCCATGCTATGAGAGGGAGCCCATCCCTGAATCTTCCTGGAGTGCCAGGACCCAGAGGTTGGATTGTCCAGAGACCTAAGATAAACCCAAACATGCCTAGTCTCCTCCACCTGCAAATGCCAATGTAATGTTGCCTGATAAAGTTCTGCTACACTCATAGATTTGTGCCTAGCCCAATTGTCATCAGAAAGACTTCATGTAGCAACTAATTGAAACAGATGCAGAGACCCACAGTCAAAGATTAGGTGAGGCTTAAGGAATCCTGCAGAGGGGGGAGGGAGGATTGTGGGAGATAGAGGGGTTGAGGACACTATAAGAAAACCCACAGAATCAACTAATGAGAGCTCATAGGGGCTCACAGAGAATAAACTGACAACTAGGGAGCCTGCATGGGACTGACCTAGGCCCTCTACATGTATGTTACAGTTGAATACTTGATCTTCTTGTAGGACTCCTAACATTTGGAACATGGACTGACTTTAACTCTTTTGCTGGCTTTTGGGGTTCTATTCCTCATACCTCTGTTCCTTGTCCAGAAAGGGGAGGTTCCTAGTCTTATTGCAATTTGATAGGCCATGTTTGGTTGATATCCAAGGGAGGCCTGCCCTTTTCTGAAAAGAGAGGGAGTAGGAGTGGTTATGGTAGGCAGAAAGAACATGGTGGGGGAAGGAACTTGGAGGAGAGAAGGGAAGGGATACTGTGGTCAGGATATTAATTAATAATATTATTAATAACATTTTTTAAAAGGTAAATTACCCCTTCTGTGGATACAAGGATGTCTAGGGTAGATCTAATCTGGAGATTGCTTTGCATGAGAGTTGACAAGAAAGAAAAAGTACATAAAGTCTTTTAAAAAAATGAGTTGAATTGCTGAAGAAACTATGAATTTATTTCATATTACTCATACAACGTTTAATAAAAAAAATTAGAGATCTGGTGATGGCACAGATAATTGGTGAGTTATTATCCAATACTATCATTTCTCTAAATCATATATTCTCATATTGAGAAATGATCCCACACTGAACAGGACATTTGTATTCTGAGAAAAGTAAATCAAAAGGAGCAATATTGAGAACAAGAGGTTTTGGCTCATTTCCATATTTAGTAGCCCCATCTGACTATGGGTGTATTTAAGCTTGGTTTTTGTGACATTGCACTAAATACAGGCTGTCTGCTATGTGTCTTCCTGTTTGCATGCATTCTGTGAAATTTTTTTGCCTCTATCTCTTTCTCCATTTTTCAATAATTATCTGGCACACATCAATAGCTAGGCTGCTTATGCTCCTGTGTTTCTGTTGCCAGGTGTCTTGTTAATAGCTTTGAATCAATTATAATTGTTAATTGAAGCTGAATATATTTAATTATATAATTTCGAGCTATCCATGCTTAATTCCACCAAAATTATATGTGTCCTAGAAACTGGAACATTGTGAAAAGATGATTGATAAAGAGAAAATATATTAAGAACAAAGCCACCTTCTCCACCAACTTATACACCATGTCCTATTCTCTTATGATATGTGAATTTTCTTTTTTAACTTAGCATGATCAGTTTGATGTACTCTATACATATGTGGACTTATTATATATAATATATAGCTTAATAAATAAGAAGACAGTTTGAAGCATTTGCTTTGAAAAATCTCTAGTATCTGTGTAAGTTTAAAACACATAAATATAGATATACCTGTAGTGATATTTTGTTTGTAATCTAACAAATGGAGCTTGCCTGAAGATCAGAGTGCATAATTAAACCTAATGTTCTGTTAGTCACAGAAGCCAGGCAGTGGTGGCACACTTTTAATCCCAGCACACAGGAGACAGAGGCAGACAGATCTCTGTGAGTTCAAGGCCACCCTGGGCTCCACAGGTTGAATCTGTCTAAAAGAGAAGCAGGGCTCACACCTTTGATCCTAGCACTTGTGATCACATGCCTTTAATCTCATCTCTAGGGAGGTGGAGACAGGCATGCTATGGCTGGGCAGAGAGAGGAGTATAGGGTAGGAGGAGACAGGAGCTCAGCTGCAGTCTGAGGATGCAGTCTGAGGTTTCCTAGAAAGAGCATTTAGTCTGAATAATTGTGGAGACAGGATTTCCCTTTCAGTCTGAGGTAGTAGTAAGAGCTAGTGGCTGGCTGTTCTGTTTCTCTGATTTTCAGCATTAACTCCTACATCTGACTCCAGGGTTTTATTATTAAGACAAGTGAGAATTTCTGCTACACATACCTAAACATTTCTAATGACTTATTAAGGACAGTGTATGGGATTATTGGTATATAAGTTTAAGTAACTTAACAATAAAAGTTTCAGTATAAGTGGGATATATATATTATATATAATCAGTCTACTGATCAAGACAAACAAAACATGAACCAAATAAAACAAAAGAATTTTAACTACTTTTGTAATAGTTGGGCAATTGTTATGTATTTCTTCTGAACTGATAAGGAATAAATGAAGCTCAATGAATCAGAGAGTAAATAAACTTAACAGGTTCTAAAATCTTCTGAAGCCATTTTATACTCTATGAGTGAATCACTAAGAAATTAATTTTGGTGATCATTTTAGAATTTATCTCCCATGAAAGACATAGCTTTGTCCCTTCATTGGTGTGGAAATTATGAAATATCACTATTCCAATGCGTATCCTCCGACTCCAGGTTCATTAGCCCCACTGCCCTGTCTTGATGGCTTTGGGATTTTGAGGTGGCAGAGGCTTAAGCTTCTGTTTGTACATACTCTCACCCTGGTCTTGGCTCACCCTTCTCTAAAGCTCCTGACTCTCATCACCCTGAGCCTTTTGCTCATATTTCTGTACATTCAAGCTTCAAATGACTCAGATTTGCAATTGAGATACTGCCTTGCTGGTTTTTGCTGTGGTTGGAATATGGTTTTTATCTTACAGAGTCATGTGTTAAAGGTGTTGGTCTACAGGGGGGACCTTGTAGAGGTGGTAGAACCTGCAGTCAGTAAGGTTTTATCAGGATGTTATAGAACTGTGGTCAAGTCTTTTAAGGTAGGGGATGTGGGACCCTGGTCTTTCTTATCTAGCTTTGCTTTCTTGCATGTGAGATAAATTATCTATTCTATGATAGCTTCCAGCATGCTACCAGATGCCGAAAGGCATTAGACCCTTTGATCTTGGAGTGTAACGTCTAGAACCCTGAAGTACAATAGCACTTTCTTCCTTATAAGTTAATTGCCTTATGTATTTCTTTAGAGTGATGGAAAACTGATGAATACAGGTTCTTTCTCCCAATTTATCATCTTTGCTTTCTTTTTAAAATTTGATTTAATTATATGTATTGTACTGGGCAAGAGACCCTGTTTTGGACAGCCTAAAGAATTGAAGAAAATATTTGCCAGCTATACATCTGGAAGAGAATTAATATCTAGAATATACCAAGAACTCAAAAACAGAACAAAAAGAAAAAAAACTCAATCAATCAATAAAGGGGTTAATAAAGTAGATGGTTCGTAAATAAGGAAATATAAATAGACAATACATGTCAATTTTCAACCTCATTAAGCCATCAGAGAAATGAAAATATACCAAATTGAGATCCCATGTTGCTCCAGACAGAATGTTAGTCATTAAGAAAACAAACAACAAATGCTAACTCAGATAGGACAAAAGAGAACATTTACACACTGCTGGTGAGAACAAAATCTAGTTCATTTTTTTGTGGAACTTGGTATGGAAGTTTCTCAAAAATCTAGAAATAGGGACCATCAAGTTATCTCAGTGATAAAGATTCTTGGCACCATGCTTAATAGACTGAATTTAATTATTGGCATCCACATTGTAGAAGGAAGAACAAATTTCCACAAATTGTCCTCTGGCCTCCATATATGTGTCATGGCAAACACACACACACACACACACACTCACACACATACACACACAAATAAACCAACACTGCAAAAAACAAGCAAGCAAGCAAGCAAGCAAACGAACAAACCTAAAACTCTAGAAATAGATTTATCATGTGACACAGTTATACCAGTATTACTGGGTATTTATCTAAGGGAGTCTTGATAAACTTATCACAGAAATACTTGAACATCAATGCTGATTGCAACAATATTTACAATAGCTAAATTATGGAACCAACCTAGGTGTCAGTCAACAAAGGAATGGGTTAAGAAAAGAAGAAAACATTATATACATTAAGTCATAAAGAAAAATGAAATTATACCATTTTCAGGAAAGTTGCTGCAACTGGGGACAATCATGTTAAGCAAACTAAGCCATACTAGAAAGACAATTATCTTATTTTCTCTCACCTGAGATGTCCAGATTTTATGTACTGAAATAAAATTATGTATATTATTATTAAATGAAAATTGAAGGAAATTGTCTAGGAGAACAGAGGAGATTAACATGTGGGGGAAGGTAGCTAGGAAGAGGGTGTATGCTCAACATAAAATATATCCTTGTAAAAAAATTGGGAGGGGAAAACCCCTCATAATTTCCATGATTCCTATGACTCAAGTTAAACTTAAAGAAAAATCACATGTGTAGTCAGTGATTAAACTAAAATTAAAATAGCAGAGTGTCTACTGTCAGAGGCCATGGGAGTTGTGGCAGTTGACTAGTGCTCAGATGTCAACCCACTAGAGTAATGATTCTCTGATGGAGGAGAATCCTATCCTGGAAAGGTCTGTGGGACCACCAACTCTGGAAACTGTTGCTTCTGTCTGTAATTTAACATTTGCTAAAGCAGCTATGGTATCTCCCCAATATCTGCACTGTATTGTGTAATCTCATATAATGTGTACATGTAATTTTATGACTGCATCTCTATCTTACAGGCACATATATCGTGGATACTCAGGAAGATGACTTCTCATTAAGCTGTGTAATTTTGATATATAGAAAATATACTAGGATACTCTTCATAACTAGATCTGTTGTCTTACGAGGACTATAGACATTTAAAAGCTTGCTTAGTTCCTTTTACTCAAACGGCACAAAACTAGCTTATTTTTACCTCAGAGCAAGTTCAAATTAGACTGAATGTTTCTGTAAATGGATCTTAAATTAAAAACTTCACAGATATGTGCAAGGTCAGAGTTGCAGATGTATAACCAAGGTCATTAACCCAAAGCAACCTAAAAATACCAGGCCAATTATTTGCTTGCCTAGTTTGGCTGATGAGACCTGACTCTCTGTGCAGATCTATCTTCAGCTCATCTCACCAGGCACCGTGCTCCCAGCCTCTCATCACAGTCTTACACCAGAAACCTTGAAACCTTGTGCTGCCATGGTGAATGAATCTGTCTTGATTGTTTATCCAGGGAATGTGCTATGACCAATGAGATGTAACACTTGTAATTGTTTTCTTATTGCTTCAGGCCTCCTGAAAAAGTGTATTTAAGCTAGGTGAACAAGGGAGCAAGGGAGAATCGGAACCAATGATTTAGGATAGCAATAACTATGAAGTAATTAGAACTCAGAAGAAATTTAGAGGACAGAAAAATAGACAGAAGAGTGAAGAACATGACCAGAACAACATGTATGTGAATTTATTCAATACTACTCAGATAGAAAAAAAATCCCTTAAGTTCAGTTTTGCTACATCATGGAGCTTTTTTTTCAAGCCCCAGAGTAGCCTTGAGAGCTGTACTTTCAGAGCTAAAATAGTCTACTTGTGTGCTTTGAAGTAGATGACATACCACTCTGCCCTATATTGTCTGCTATTGTTAATATTTGTCATGTCAATCAGAGGCAATTATGCAATGATCACCACCATCCTTTTCCCCTGGCAAGTTTAATACTGTAGCTATTAATAATATTCTTATCTCTCTTAGTTTATCACTCACCTTTCCTGTGTTGTTTCTTTCCCAGTGTTCTTATGATATATTGACATGATAGTTGAAGATGCTAAGCAATTAAACAGCGCCATTGGTGTCAGTTTGAAGCAATAGGGAAGGGAATCATTCCCACAATGGTGCCCATTATGTATACTACACTATGAACTATAGAAAATATTTTCAGATGGAGAGAAAAAGAAAACGTTCTTAGGTCCTGAATCTACACATTAATCATTGACTATTTAAGAAAGAGTTCCATTGGCGGGGATAGCAAAACCATCAAAATTTTCAAGATGAGTCATGAACTTGTCTGTCTAAAAGTTCAAGGGTTCACATTTAATATATCTTTATTACATCTAGTAATAATAAGAAATAATAACAGTGAAAGTAAATTTTTGTTTCAGTAACTTTTGGAATTCTAAAGTGACACCTGACTTCTACCTGAGGCAGCAGCAGCTTCATTTCTGTGGAGCCAGAGCAGTTAGGGGGAAAGCCAAATGTCAAGTGAGTGCTTACCCCTTGGCTATCCATTTCTCTTGCGCCCATGATCTGCTCTTATTTAATGGATCCATTGTCAAAAGAGGGAGACACATCTTCATGGCAGCATACTACTGGATGCAAGGCAGGAAAATGTTGGCAAAAGATACCTTGAGTTTTATGATGGTATTTGATGATTGGGTAAAACTGTCTATCATGATGGGAAAAACCACAGAGACAGCTGATCCAAGCTAATGAGAGCCCATGGACTCTGGACTGACACCTGGGGAACCTGCATGGGACTGAATTAGACCATCTGAATGTGGGTAACAGTTATGTGGCTTGATCTGTTGGGGAGGGCTCTGTCAATGGATCCAGGACTTACCCTATGCACATGAACTGGCTTCGTGGAACCCATTCTTTCTGGAGGGATACCTTGCTCAGCCTAGATATGAGGGGAGGGGCTTGATCCTGCATCAACTTGGTATGCCAGAATTCATTGACTCTTCAAGGTAGGCCTTACCCCCTCTGAGGATTGGATGGGGAATGGGAAGGTGAAAAGGGGGGCTAAAGAAAGGGAGGGAAGAGGAACTGGTTGATATATAAAATGACAAAAAATTTTAAATTAAAAAAGTGAAAAATAGAATATTACTTTTTTTCTTTCCTCTTCTATTGGCGGAGGCTGTTTGTTCATTCCCAGCCACCCAGACTCCTGAAATAATCACTCAGAAATCTGCAATTGCAATAATGTTTAGCTAATAGCTTAAGCATATTTTTAGCTAGCTCTTATATCTTAAATCAACCCGTCTGTATTAATCTATGCATTACCATGAGGTCGTGGCCTGCTGGCAAGGTTCTGGTGACTGTCTCCTCTGGCAGTGGCTACATGATGTCTCACTGATTCCACCTGCTCTCTCTATATCTCTTCCATCCTGGCTATATTCTGTTAAGCCATTGGCCAAAAGCAGCCTCTTTATTAACCAATGGTATACAGAGGGGAATCTCACATTATTCTTCCTTCTGTTCTTCTTCATTCTTATCTTCTTCTTTTCCTCCTTTTTTAAAAGAATTGTGAATATGTTCATTTTCAAATTTCAAATTAAAAAAAATAGGATCCAGGAGGCTTTTTCTTATTCCTATTTGGATAAGCCACTTCAGATAAATTTCTTTCTACATCTGTTTGTTTGTTTGTATATTTGATGTGGGATTCCCCTCTGTATGCTGTGAATACCATTGGTTAATAAAGAAACTGTCTTGGGCCTGCACAAGGAATAGAGATAGGTGGGGAAAACTAAACTGAATGCTGGGAGAAAGAAGGCAGAGTCAAGGAGAAGCCATGTAGTGCTGCCAGAGACAGACATACTAAAACTTTGCTGGTAGTCACAGATTAATAAAAATGGGTTAAATTAATATGTAAAAGTAAGCCAATAAGAAGCTAGAGCTAATGGGCCAAGCTTTGATTTAAATAATACAGTTTCTGTGTGATTATTTTGGGGCTGAGCAGCTGGGGACCAACAAGAGGCCTCCTGTAACATGTATTTATCTATTTTGTGTGTGCATATGTGTGTGTCTGCAGGTATCTGTGTATAATCTTTCATATATTATGTTACATGTATGGGAAGTCAGAAGATAGCTCCCACCATATGGAACCTGAGGATCAAAAAAAAAGGTCTTTAGGTTTGGTGGTAAGTACATTTACTGGCTGACCCAACTTTTAAAAAGAAAACAATTTGTGTGAGCTTAGAAAATTTGCTTACCTTCATAAACTTCCCCTTTCTGGTCTTCAAACTGAAAGTAAGTGGAGACTAAATAATGTATAGTCTGTAATCCCATTTATTGTTGCTTATGATTTTGGTCCAATTTATTTTGGGAAGGTGAGTAGCAGGAACTACACAAAATATCTCTATGTTTAAATATTATCTTTAATTAAAATATAATTACATTGCTATCCCTCTCCAACTTTTCTCATGGACCTCCCTCCCTCCAAGCCCTCTTAGGTTCATCCTCTGTCTCCCTCCCAAATTGATGATCTCTTTTACTTTGATTATTATTGAATTACTGAGATTGGAGCTAAGGAGATGGACCAACGCTAAAGTGCTTACCACGTGTGACAGTAGTTTCAATTGTCAAGATGACACAAGGAAGACTCACCTGGAAGAAAGTTAAGCTATCTGAGGATGTCTATGAGGGAATATCATGATTACCATAATTGAAATGGGAAGACCCACCCACTGTATGTGGCACCGTTTTCTATGAAGGGGAATCTGAGCTGTGTAAGACTGGAGAGGGTGAGCTGAGCACAGGTGTGAATGCGGTAGTCCATTCATTTCCATTTCTTGACCATGAATGCACTAAGATCAATTTTCCTGGGTTTCTCCCACCATGACTTTTCCATGATGGACTGTAACCTGGAACTATGAGTTAAAATAAGCCCTTTCTCCCTTAAGTTGTTTTTGCCAGGCTATTTTTTTATGATAGCAAAAGAAACAAAACAAAGACAACATGCAAGCATGAAGATGTGAGTTCAGATCCCAGCACCCATGTAAAAAAACTAAGCAGCATGCTTCTCAAATTACAGCACAGGGAGATGGAGGTGATCCAAAGGCATGCTATCTGACCAGTCTAACTCATCGGTGAGTTTGAGATTCAGTGTGAGACTGTCTCAAAAAATAGTGTTGAGAGTAATAGAGGAAGAAGCCTGACACCAACCTCTGGCCTTCATAGATGCCTATAAATACATGAGCACTCATCCCCATGTACACACACACACACACACACACACACACACACACATTCACACACCACAATTCTCATACACAATCCAATAAACAGTTATTGAGATCCAATTCGAATTGACTTATGCAAAATTTAGTGTTAGCTCATTTATCTTCAATATTCATGGATAAATTTTGACACTCAAAGCTAGGTTGAGCCAGGAGTTGTGGTGCATTCTGGGAATTCGAGCACTTGGGGAAGCATTCTTTGATAATGATACGAGTTCATTTATGAGAACATGACCCTATGATGCTAATGCCTCCCATTAGACACCCTCCCCCCACTTCTTGTTACAATTGTCCTGAGGATTATGTTTCCCATACATGAATCCAGGGCCCATTCAGGTCATAGCAGAAGTCATAGTTCACACTGAACAGGTCTGGAGCATATGTATGTATGTATGTATGTATGTATGTATGTATGTATGTATGTATGTATGTATGTATGTATGTATGTATGTATGTTTACATATGGATTTAGGGTGCAGGCAAACCATCCAACCCCCCATGGAGTCAGATATTACTTCCCAAGGAAAAAAAATTGAGCTTTTTTTTTTTTTAAAGGATGAGGGTGAACAGATCCCGAGAAAGGATTAATAATATAAGGCAATTATTAATTATTTACTGTATGGTAATTGAAAGGGACTGATTTGATTACCATACATGTACACTGCTATCAAGTCATCAAGATAGCTCACTTTGCAGGTGGTGAAATAGTTTTAGAGAAAAGAAAATCAACTTGCTAATATTCATAGGAAGCAGTCAGTGGCACAGCCACAGGATTCGCTGGAAAGCGTCCCTTGACAGTAGGTAACTGAAGGACCATCTTAGGGCCTGCTGCTCAAAATAAATCCCCAATGCTTGCATCTCATAAGATGTGAAATACAGTTTACATCCTTATCTACACAGAAAGATGGTTGAGAAGGAGACCTTCTCTCCCCTTGGAGGCTTGATTTACATCTTGGTGATTGCCTCATCACCGATTCTGCATTAAATACAGAGGTGTGACTAAATAATTCTGTCTTGTTGCATAAATTAAGAAAATGAATGTACTTAGGGCCATGCTTCCCTCCCCATCTTCTCTTCTCCCTACCGGCATAAAATTCCCTGCACTGGCCACCTACGCACAATCTGTGGTGCCATTCTGTACTCCTTCCAAATTTTCTTGGCTTTTTAAAAAGTGTTTTCTATTACAGAATGGGAATGCAATTATTGAGAAGGATGACATTGCTTTTCAGTAAATAAACAGGGATTTATATAACCCTTGAAAAGAGATAGTGTAAATATGTATTTTAGTAACGTTTTCTCACAAACATTGGTGACAGTAAGTCTTTAAACAGTCAGCATAGCTTCAACATAATGAGACAAAATTGTTAAATTTTGCCAGAAAGAGGCAGATATTGTTTGTTTTGCTGGCCTTTCTCTCATGTACTTATTGAAATATATATTTTTTTTCTCTTTAGTGTATCATCTTGCTTTTCTAAAAGAAACAATTTCACCTCTTCTTTTAAAGAGTAAGAAAAACTAGAGTGTAGCATATTTCAAAATCTGGATATGTGAGTATGTTAACCCCAAAGACACTGAGAAAACAGAAATTTGTGCTTCTGTTTGCCTTGATCAAAAGGATTCTTGGAAGACAATACTCAGCTGAGAGTAAAGGGAGCTTTGTTCTAGAACATGACATGTCTGGGAGCAAAACATAATTGTTTCATTTCTCTGATCTATGCACTCAAAACAAAATTTTCGTTTATCTCAGTATGTGTGATATAGAAGCATGTAAATAAAACTTTCTATAGTACACTGGGCTGGCCTTTCCATTTGGAAATCTCTCGCCCACATTCTCAGAAACAGTAACTGGAAAGAATCATCAGTATTTCAGGCAGATTTTTCTTAAATACTGGCTGTCAGTATGTAGGAAAATTGCCTAAAAAATGGATAGAAACCCTTGATAATCTGTTAACCAATACTGTAACTTTTGGGGAACAAATTTATCTGTGATAAAGGTAAAAACAGCTGTGATTTTCATGAAGGTATGAATTCCACTAAGGTTGTTATGGTAGCTGCAAATGGTTAAGGGATTTAGAAAATGATTAGTTTTAATAAGAATATCTACCGCCAACATTTAGACTTTCTGTACATATTAGGTTTGTTTCAGTTGCTTCTTTTGGATATGAAGTTGGAAGTTTTTGAATGTCATTTTGTATTTTTTATTTTAACTTCCAACACTTTTTAATATTCTGTAGCCAACATCTCAAATGATATATCTGCTCTTAGTTTGTATCTGTAGCCATTTAAAATTTAAATGACATTAGAAAGCAGTGAAATAATCACAATTTTAAATTAAATTAAATTTTAATTTTAAATTAAATTGAGTTTCAATTTGAAAGGAAATTAAATCTTTATTTTAAATTAAGTCCAATTTTCAGTTATTTTAATTAAAGTAAGATATAATTACATTAAATATTTAAATTAAATTAAGAATTTAAGCACAATTGCAAATGCATCTTAAAGAATTAAAAATAACCTTAGGCCAGCAAGATGGCTCAGGAGGTAAAGGGTCTTGCTGCCCTGCTTATCAACCTGAGTTTGATCCTAGGATATTCTTGGTGGAGGGAGAGAATGTACATGCACAAGTTGTCTCTCTCCTCCACAAAGAACAGTGGCATGTGTGTACATGTGAACATGTGCATGCTCTATTGCATACACACACACACGCAAGATACATGAATATATAAATTAAAAGTACAAATGCACGTATCTTAAAATGTCTAACCGCATAGAAATACAGAAATTGTTTTGCTGGTAGGAGACAATTGATATANTATATATATATATATATATGTTTATTAAAGTGCTCACCATACAACGTCAACTAGCTAGGAGTGTGTTAAGAATACATACCATATTCATCTTTTAGGGTCTGGGTTATCTCACTCAGTAAAGTGTTTTCTATTTCCATCTATTTGCATGCAAAATTCAAGATGTCATTGTTTTTTGCCGCTGAGTAGAACTCTAATGGACCAGTTCTCTGTTTGGCTTGATGAGCACACACACACACACACACACACACACACACACACACACAAACACACACCACACAATGCATTTTCATCATGGGATTAAAATTTCAAATGTACGATATACTCAAGAGGCTATTGTGGTGCATGAATGCAGAAGTTTCTTTCAGAGAATACACAGACCAGGTTAGGATGAGAAAAGAGGAAAACGATGTCAGCAATGTAGTTTGATGATTAACTGCCACGGGGAAAAATGAAACAGCATTTTCAAGTGAAGATAGCTACCTGAATAAAATCCGCTTATATGGTCTACAGTCATACTGATGTGGATTATTCTGCAATCAAGAGCGATTCCTAGAGTCTCTGAAGCTGTGTAAGGAGATGGGGCAGCGGTGCTTCTCTGTCTGCAGCAGTGCTGGATACTATGGCTATCCATGGTTTACTGCTAGGTATGCAGTGAACTGACTCCATCTCTTCTCTTCTGGAAAAAGGGTCTTGTTCAGTGAGAAATACTAGTTATCCCACCAAAAAAATACCTTCTCAATCTATACTTTAAACATTTTATATAATCATAGTACAGCTCAGACACTTCTGGACAAGAATTTTAAATAAATGAGACTGTCTGGGACTGGAGAGGGTGGTTTGTCAGTTAAGCCTGTGTATTGCTCTTGCAGAGGACTCAGATTTAAGTCCTAGCATCCCTGTCAGGTGGTTTTCGACTGCCTGTAATTCCAGCTCCAGGGAGATCCAATGCCTCCGGCATCCATGGGCCCTGGCATTCATATGCACATACCTGTGGATAGACAGAAGCATACCTATACACAAAATAAAAAAAAATTATCAAATAAGCCTTTAAAATTCATTACCATCCCTGCCTTTTGGGATTGGGAGTCAAATAAACATGAAATCAGGATAAATCTGATTAGTACAATGTAAGAAATAAGAGGTCATGAGACTAGATGATGTTACCAAAACTTTCATGAAGAATTTAATTTGTACTTGACAGTTTTCAGAGATTTACTTGTTTAGTGGCATTTTATTCTTACACTGTTCTTGATGGAAGTTCTGCAGCTAATTTAAAACAAGGAAGCCAAGCCATGGAGGTTTTCAATCATATTTCCAAACTCACACAGGGCATTAGTTGTTTTTCCGACATCAAAGATAAACCACCATGATGAAGGCAATTTACCAAATAGAGAGTGCATGTTGGCATGTGGTTCCAGAGGGTTCTACCTCTAGTCTTTGGCGGTGGGGAAAACATGGCAACAGGTGACAGCCATGGTGGCTGAAACAGGAAGAAAAAACACTATGAAGTCAAAAAGAAGCGAAATTGCTTGACACATCAGAATTAGTGAGCTGGATCTGAAGCCACCTTGGTAGCATACTAAAAGGTGCCCGATACTCACATCCCTTGGCTATAAAGTTTCATTCCATTAGTTTTCTTACCTCCAAGCTATTTTCCTTTAAGCTATCTGTATGCTCCTAAATATCATAAAACACTTCTTAAAAATCACAACATGAAGTCTATATTCCTTTGTCTGATTCACAAGGGATTAAACGTTTTGAAACTTTATCATTTCTACACAGTTTCTTAATATTTCTCAGGTTGATGAGTTTATCTGTGTTCTGTCAGTCTCTGCTCTGTCCATCCCTTCCTCTCCCTCAGTTGAAATTTGCCATCATTCTAGGCAGGGGATGAGGGCTGTTGCAGCTTTGAGGTTAGATATTTAAAATTTTCTCTGATGGTTCCCCTCTTCCTTTATGGCCTCCACTTTACATCTTAGCATTTGCCTATTTTGTATCTATGTACTACTTATATTATGAGTTATGCTCTATCTTTTCTGTCTCTCAAATATTATGTAAACATGTATATAACTTGCTTCCAATTTAATTATGCCATTGATTCTAAATATACCTGTCTATCTTCTGTATCTATGCATTCAGCTACCCATCTCTTATGTATCTATCCTTTATACCCACGTATATCTTTCTTCCCATAGATCCATGTATTCTTTATACTCAGCTATTTTCTCTATATATCTATCATCTATTCATCTATCGTCTACCTATCTGTCTGTCTCTCTGTCTATCATCTTTATGTATATGATCTATTTACTATCATCATCAATCACCATCATCTATCTCTCTAGATAGCATAACTGGATTGGAAATTAAATTGAAAATAAAATTCTGCCTTATTTTTATTTTCTTTATAAAGTTTAGCATAATAATCTACATTAAACATTTTATTGACTATTTATTAAATATTAAATTCACTGGTGCTTTAGGACTTATAGTTTAAAATGCAATATTATGTCAAATCATAAGAAAAAAATCCTGGTCTTTAAGTGGTCCCATCTGGTTGAAAATTTATGTCAGTCTGGAATCTTGTTAAAAATTGATCTGAAGGAAATAGAAAAAAAATTTTCTCTTAGTATAGTCTCAGAAGACCAACACAGTATTTTAAAGCCAAACACTTATGAATTTCTCCCTAATCACCATTACCATGGGCAGAAAAAAAATCAAGACAGATGCTCATTGTCATGGAAGCTTGCAGGTTATAAATCTGGCAAGTTGAGATGGTAGCCAAATGGAGTTTTATAGGGCAGGTATGGAAATTTCCTTCAAGTTCAGAGTGTAAAGCACTGTGTTATTTTCATAGTTATTATGAAGTATGAACTGATTGAATTAAATGACTCTAAGTATAAACTATTAGACACAACTTAAAAGAAGTGGGGGAGGGTATGTATACCATTTGGAGAAAAGCAATTGATCTCATAGTGTAAATCAAAGACTTAAAACTTGATGTTTGAAGGATTTTTGTCTGTAGGCCTGCTTCTTACGCAGTTGCCTGCCTTTAAAGACACCACTGGGTCAAGCATTAGCATGAACAGTTATGGCTCTCTTTTTGCTTGTGATTTTCTTTTGATCATTTATTTTTTCACACTTTGAAAAGCAACAATGCAAATCTTGCTGAGAACATCCTTAGCCTCAGTCTGTAGAATTTATCCCATTAAACACCAAATATGCCACAATTATACCTTTTTGTATTACTACCCTTGGGCTATATATAAGTTTGTTAGAAGGAAAACTCAGCAAGGCATATTAACTAGTATTTGGATATTGATATTGGTTTCCTTCCCCTGGCTGAAATTCTTATATCCTAAAGGAAGAAGGGAAAAGACATTGTATAGGAAGGAGATTAGGAGGTCTAGTGAAGAAAAAGCAAGGAGAGATGGTCTGGATAAGCGTAAAGGAAAGATGCAAGTACCAAGGCTCCACAATTCTGTTTAACTCATGCCCAGATTAGGGACAAGAAAAGGGTACAGATTTTCCTCTTATTTTGTAATTTTCTCCTGGCCAGAAGCCCCCGTATTTAAGTCAGAGCAGATGGCAATAAGGTGGGACCAAAGGACAACGAGGTGACCACACGGATTTGCAATTTTAATCAACCTATAGCCCCAAACTGGCAAACTGCATGGTTTTGTGAATCTTTTAATAACCCGGCAGTAAGACCAAGTATCTTTGTGACTGAACAGATGGATTTACATCATCCATTGGAAGGTTTGCTCTGCCCACTGAGCTCTTGCTGTCCTCCAGGGGCCCTACTAGAAATATCCACTGCTGAATAGGACACCCAGAGGATGTGACGATTAGCTAAAGTTTGGGCTAAAGAGCAAGGGCTTCTCACCTCTATATCTAAAACTAAGAAGACCGTGTTTATTCTAATTCCTTTATTTTGTCTGTGTTACTATAGTCACCTAGGCAACAATACTCCAGTATCTATAGGTGAGGCATTAGAATGACCTAATAGTCCAATTACCACAAAATGTATGTGGAAACTTGGCGAATTATAATGTACACTTTCTTGTGTTCTTCTGAATCTCTGCTAGTCTCCAATTGCTCATCTGGAAGATTAAGAACAGTGGTGACTCTCATGTGCTGATGGACATAGACAGCCAAGGACTGAGCCTGCCAATCGTGAAGCTCTGGATTTGATAAATGCTGAATATGAGCCTTAGAGAGGATAGACGAGCTGTTTGTGGTTGAATATATAACCAACAGGAAAAGTCAGACTTTTCACTCTAAAGTCTATAACTTTTACCATTATATGTCAGTTGTTGCTCTCCAGTTGAACCATCAATCAATGGGGAGTAAGGAATAGTCACCATAATTTCTCTGGATGTGCTTTGACAGGAAACCTGGTCATGTTTAACTCTTTAGGCAGCACATATAAAAACTGTACAGGAAAAGAATACGGGAGACAGACACTACATTAAGAGAGTACTAATATTCACCCACAAGCTTACTATCCAGGAATAATCAATTTTGTGCACATTCTTGTAATCATTCCTTAATACAAAGCATCTTGTTTTTTGCCTGTTCCTATTTCCTTAAACCCTAATCATGGAAAGTTATTTTTTTACTTTCTTCCTCAAAGCATTAGAACAGGAAGATGCCTTTGAGACTGTGTAGTCAGCAGCTCCAATAGCACTGATATGGAAAAGTCATGGCTGAGAAAAAGTATCTGTAGACCACAATAAAGTTCTAAGAAAGGAAGACAATTAACAACATATTTTATGTAAGTAATTCTTTGTGTCCAGAATGAACGTAGTTTCATGTAATCACAGGATTTTATCGAAAATTTGCTTGAATTTGAGTTTCGATGAGACTTTGATGCATTACATCAGTATTTGGGTCCCACTGGAGAGCCTGTTCTGGGCCTGATATTTGGTAGGTTGTATGAATCAATGAGCAAAACTGTACAACTTACATACATACTATAAAAATACAAATACAACTCACTCTCCTAAGTCCATTATCATCATTATCATCGTCTTCAGGCACACTGTAATCAGCTAAACTTTACTGAATGTGTCTTGTGGGTATTGGTATTTCTATGGGGTGAAAAAGGAGGAAGCACAGAAATGCTGGGCAGTTGAATCCAAAGAGATCTGTATTATTGAGGTCTGAGTGTGTGTGTGGGTCTATGACTGATCAAAGGGAATGAGGGGTGTTTGGTGTTGGCACTTATGAGAATGGTGATAATATATATCAATAAATATGATGGAAATTATTGATAAATACTAAGTCTCAACAGTTTTTCCCTATTGTTTGTTGATAGCCATTTTGTATTTGTTGGAATCCAATTATAGGTGAAGGTGAATCAGTGAACATGGTCAATTATTTTCATATATAGAACACTATTCATTGCAGAGGTGGTTTGTTTACTTATCTACTTGAGACAAGGTCTTTCTGCATAGCCCAGGCTGCTCCCATGTTTGTGGACATCCTTCTGCCTCAGCTTCTGAGTGCTGGAGTAATAGGCTTACACTACTCTTCCCAGTTTTATAATGCTTCCTTTAATACACACACACACACACACACACACACACACACAATGGTATACTACCCTAGGGTATTAATAAATAACACTTACTGAACACTTACAACTTACCATATGTTATTGCATATACTTCGTATATATATTTCCATATTGAATCCTCAGCTCCAGATGATAAAGGCTATTGTAATTTCTTCTATTTAACAGAAGATGTTAAATGTACCACTTCCGTCTGCTTAGCTAGTGTGTAAAGGATCCAGGTCTTTAATTTAGACTGTCTGACTCCCGAGTCTGTGCACATTCAAGCACACTTCGCACTAAGTTCAAGAAGCTTTGCAGTGGATGGACAAGCATTTGGGAGGATGTGCTTAATCATTTCACAGATTAATAAAGCTAGTCCCAGAGAAGTTCATAACTTGTCCAGTGTTTAGTCCAACATCATAATCATTTTGTGACATGGTTTCAAATATGACAGTGTGCTTTGTGCCCATAGGGGAATTAACTGGAGTTTATTTTGACATTCACCTGCTGGTAGCATGCATTTGTAGTATTGCCATTATTCATAAATCAGTCTTGAAAGGCTAAAAATCTAGATCAGTATACACACATTTTCTTTCTTCCCTAATGCAAGGCATTTGAGTTAATGTGGGCAGAATAATCATTCTTATTTGGTCCAGATAAGTGACAGTTTTCTTGGAGAAATACATAACTTCAGTTCATTGATTGCCTGGCTTTCTCCAGATGAGCAATGATAACACAAAGGAAAACAGAGTGCTGACTCCGCCCTAGTGGATCAGCAAAAGATGCAGGAAATTGAACAGGCTACCTTATTGTTTCTTTTGCTCTGCCTTGACAATGCGCTCTGTTTCTTGCCATTTTAGAAGGAAATCTTCCCACAGTATTTCTGGAAAAGAGAACCAATAATCCTCCTTTTCGTTGCTAATGAAATAATAAAGGACACAAGAAGGGCATACCTGGTACCACACTTCCCCTTCTAAGTAGAAAATGCCTTCAGGATAACTGGAGCATGCACATCAAAGAGTATTGAACTAACCTGAAATGTCATATTTCATAGAGAGTTCAACAGGACAATTTATCACAATTGACCCCATCAGAGAAGGACCAATCATCCATAGTAGACCTGGGGTTATGAAATGCCCTCACATTTGGTCATAAAATTTATCATGTCAGGAGCTGTATAGCCAACAGTCCTCTCTTGACGTATGGAGGTGGTGCTGGGATATTTATCTTTGTTGGACTGACATATTAGCCGCGCATTTCCTCTTACTCCACAATCATCGTCCTGGATAATCTTTTATGACTCATCAGGGCAGACTACTTGGAAACACAGCTAGGGATGCTGGTAAACAACCATGGGGTGGGGGTGGGGGGAGAATAAAAGCCTCTTTGTATGTACATCTAAGCGGGTGTTTTCTAGAAAGGCTAAAGAATTTATCCACTGACTTTTACTCTTTTCTGGGTCATTAGTTTGAGAAAGGGCACATATTAGAAGGAGAATTAAGTTCTTGGCAAATCAACACCAAAAAACTGTTTAGATATTTTTTCCTTTTTTGGTTTCATAGAAAAGAGCCAAAGGGACATGCATAGTGGCAATACTCCTTCATGTCTGACTCCTTTGCCACGATGGGAAAGTGACAGATTTTCACTTAGTAAATACATAATTATTTATGCAGAAGGAGTTTGAAAATTCAGTCCTGAGCTTCTCCCTCAAAGTGAAGGTGGTTAAGAAGAGAAACCATCTGTTTATCCCAGAACACAGATTGTATTGGGACAAAGAATCAAGAGAAAGCTCTTGATTCTGGGAGTGATGTGTTTTAGTTTTGATCTCTGTCTTTATGATTTGTACAGATTAATCTTGGTCAAGTCTTGTCTGAGTGCCAACAATCTAGGGAACCTCTAAACAAATAAAAGCTGATCTTCCTTGAAATTAGTGTGATAGTTAAGTAAAACTGTAAGTTTCTCTTGGTATATAAATATAAAAATGATAATAAAAGTGTTTTTTTTTGAAAAGCAATACAAAGAAGGGCTAAATTTAGGATAAGAATATGTGTTTAAAATTCTAGATATTTGAATTCTAGTGACTTGTTGAGTGACCTCAGGCAAATGATTTAGTTTTTCTGAGCTTGGGGCTTTCATATATTAAAATAATGAGAATAATTTTATTTATTTTTATTAAGATGTATTTGACATTTCTTAGAAATTCTAACAGCATTATATAAATGCTTGTTAATTTATTTTTGTCTTATTACAGAAAGCATATTTATGCTGTTAAGAACCTTATATTTGATTCTTTGATCCATGGTGATTTGCTTACAAGGGGACTCCTTTCTGTACGCAATCCCCAAAGAAAACATAGCTAATTGGGCTATTTGAATTTTATATAATATTAAGATAGATGGCAACTGTAAAAAACAAAAACACTGTTATCTTTTCTGCTGTGACTGAACATCAATTTATCCTGAGTCCAAAACAGAGGGCACTGACCAATGTCATCATCATTTTAATAAACAAAGGACAAGTTTCAATAAGTTGAAAATTAATATTTATTTCAAACCATATAAAATTATAGACTTATTATTATTTTGGTTTTCTGAGACAGGGTTTCTCTGTGTAACAATTCTGGCTGCCCTGGAACGAGCTCTTGTAGACCAGGGTGGCCTCAAACTCAGAGATTTGCCTGCCTCTGCCTCTCAAGTGCTGGGATTAAAGGCATGTGCCATCACTGCCCGGCAACTTCTGATTACTTTTAAAGCACTTTCTTGTCAATTCTCTTTATTTCCACATCTTTTAAAATTAGAATGTTCCATCGACACAAAGTTATCACCACCTTCTTTTTTCTAGTTGAGAAGGAACTATTTTATAGGACCAAGGAAAGGTGCGGCTTCTCCATCAAAAGACCCTAGTAATGACCAATCAATCCCTTAGCGTGGGCATTTATTTGATTTTATTTTCCCTATGAATTATATATCTCTGCTTCTTTTATATAATGGGATCTTTGAAGACAGGAATTACATCCCATTCAATTTTATGTTTCTCTTAAAATTATATGAGTCTAGTTGATGAAATTCAACGGAATGAAAACATGTTGTCTATAAAGTTTGAGAATCCTTTACATGTAAAAAAAATCAAAATAGAAACTATTCTGTTTGTTTTGTTTTGATTCTAATTTTCCTCCAGAAAATGACTTCTGCAGGGAAACCTATTTCCATGAAAATATATAGTCGGCTAAAACAGCCTGGGAGCTGTGTTCTTGTAGGGAAATTGCTACTCTTTGAACATAGTTCAAAACTCTTGAAGGTTGTTTGTTGGTCTTAGCAGGGGTCTCAAAGCATGTTTCCCTGGCTACTTACCTTTCCTTTCACCCATTTTAAACTTTTTATCGGCAGAAAGAAGAAAACTAGAATAGGAACGAAATGAAATAAGAACGTGAATCAACTTACTGACTTCACAGAGGAGGAAACTGAGTTCACAGCCCTTCGTTTATTTGTCAAGACTTGTGCTACCAGCTCTTAGTGAGCCAGGAACAGAATTGGACTCTGTACTGAATCTGGAGAATGTTCTCCAGGTCGGTACTGCCTTTCTTGGTTCCTCCCCTTTCTTTTTTCACGCATTTGTGTTCTTCTGTGGGCGTGCCCATATGTGTGGGTAGAAGTGTGCAAGTGCACGTTGAAACCAGAGATCAACATCTGATATCCTATCAATTGTGTTTTATCTTATTTTGGAGACAGGGACTCCCATGAAACTTGGAGGTTGCTGATTCAGCTAGACTGGTTAGTCAGCATATCCCAGGGATCCTCTTGTTTCTGCCAGGACTGCACTGGGGTTATAGGTACTTGCTGCCACTCCCACCTTTTTCTATGAGTTTTGGGAATTTGAAATCATTCTTTTAATATATTTTTGAAATCAATTCTTTATGTTTTGTGACCAATAATTTACTGACTTAGTTATCTCCTCAGCCTGGTTCCTTCCCGTTCTTTACATCACTTTAAATGATACACTGTTGCATAAACTCTGGAGAGTAATTCTGATAAATGCTCACTTTTTTTCCCATAGGAATTGCTCTCATCTCTGGCTTCTCAAAATAGAAAACCTCTACAAACCCCAATGCCAGCGATTAAATTTCATGAGTGTAAGTTTTCCTTAGAGGATTTCTTTNTTTTTTTTTTTTTTGGATGGGGAGAAGACTACTATCGTTACATCCCAACCAACATATATTGAGATGGATGATTAAGCTAAAATGTGAGAAATTCTGTAGCTATAAAATCCTCTGTCCTCAGGCATTCAGACATTGTACCCCTTACTGTATGGACTATTTGGTGCGGGAGTTAAAATTGTCAGTTAGGTCATTGTTTTGGTATAAAAAAAATTGTGAGTTAGCTCCCTAGGTAGAAACCAGAAGCTAAGGCTGAAAATAATTTGTCTTTGTTTATTTATTTATTTACTTGTGCTGATTTTACCTTGTGATTTTGCCTCAACCACTGTACAGAAATTGCTCATTAAGGGACTGCTAGAGAACCACACTGGGAAATCCGTGCCTGGTTTTTAACCAGCCTAATTTTTTATCTTCTTGCTTTCTTTCTCCTCCCTCCCTCCTTCCCTCCCTTTTTCCTCCTTCTTTCCTCATATCATCCTATCCTTAAAACATCACAAATATCTCTCAGGAATCATTCATCATCTTGACTTCATAACTGGATAAATTCTTATTCCTTCTAAATTCCTTATTACATCTTATTTTTCAGACTGACAAATTTTCCCTTTTCTCTGGGACATAAAGGCCATCCATCTTTTTCTGATACCCTTGTTTTAAATGTCTATGACTTATATAATCGGTGCAGTTGGATTTGATATAAGTTCAATGCCATTTCTTTCAAGAATTCATCTTTCTTGACATGTAGATCAATGGAACAAAATAGAAGATTCAGGCATAAATCCATGCAGCCACAGCCACCTGATTTTTGACATAGATGACAAAAGGGGCAGCTGCTGCTATAACAGATGGTATTAAGGTAACTGGACATCCACCTGTAGAAGAATGAAACTAGATCTTTGTCTTTCATTTTGAACAAAAACGAACTCCAAATGAATCAGAGGCTTTAATGATAGACCTGAAACTCCGAAATGGCCAGAAGACAAAACAGAGAAAACGTGTCAAGACATGGGCATAGCTGAGGACTGTCTGGATAGGATACCAGTCTTTCATAAAATAAGGCCAAAGACCAGCAAATAGGACCTCATTTAAATAATTAAAAAGTTTCTCTCCAACAAAGAAAATTCTTAACCAAGAGACAGACAGCATCTCTAAAGACCTGAGAAGCTGCACAGACGACACACAGATCTTTCAGGTGCACTTTTCGAGCTGCAAACTACTGGTTTCAGCAAGAATTATGACAGAGATGGGAAAGTGAGCCAGCGAGAACCTCTCCTGTGTAAGAAGCTCAGCATTAACACTCTTGATCATGTTCTCTTTTTACTGCAGATTGCACTAACAGGAGCCAATTCCTGTCTACCTCTGCACTGCTGTGAATTTGAAACCCTTCCTTTTCTCAACAAGGAGGCTGAATTCTGAGCTGACATTTCCCTTCATAGTTCCTCTTGGGGCCCTTCCTGCTAACAACTGCCCTCCTTCAGCGGAGTACTGACATTTTCTGGAGCATCTACAGTCCGTTTTGCAGGAATGATCTTCACTCTCATGTTAGATTGAACAAGAAAGAGTATCTCTGTCTTTGTTTTTCTTGGACACTGCTTGCTGGCCCTCCTTTTGAGAATACGCTTGCTTTCTTTGGCTCTAGAAAGCTTTATGCTCCTGCTTTGTCTTCATCATCTGGATGAAGCATTTTCCATCTTTTCATTCATTCTGACTTCTTCCCCCAATGAGTTTTTTTTTTGTTTCCTTAAGCTACACATAGACACAGACAGATGGACAGATAGACAGGCAGGCAGGCAGACAGACAGACAGAAACACCCCTATACAATTCTTCTTTAAAACTTCAAGTTCAGTTCTCAGAATGTATATCTGGCTGCCCACAGCCACCTTTACCTCCAGCTCCCAGGGATCTGACACCTCTGGCCTTTGTGGGCACTGCCCTCACCGACTCCCCACATACACACAATTAAACATAAAAATCCAATTCTAAAAAGAGGAACGTGTAAAGCTATTTCAAAATCTGTCAGTCAACACATACCTTCTTCTCTTCCCGTTTCCATTGCTTGCTAGTGTTCAGGCCACAGGATCCAGCACCCCAGTTACTACTTTCCTTTTGACTCCTTCTTCTCTAATTGATAGAGGTGCAAGGGCAGGGGCACTGCAGGCAAGAATCTTCACGAACACACTGCTTGTTTGTGCTGAATTAACCTGCAGTGTTGATGTCATCCAAAGGGCTCTATCCTGAGGAATGTAGACTCAGTGACTTCTTGCCTTCCTACGAAAAGGAAACAACTAGGGGGAAATCCCTAATGCCATATATGTCAGAGACAAGCCTGATCATCCGACCAGCGAGACAAAAGCAAACTTTGGAATGACTGACTTTTACTGTGTTTCCTCCTCTCCATATTCTGTTGGCTAATTATGAAAAGGAAGATTGATCTTTAGGGCTCCAATCCACTGTCTTTTCAGATTGCTGCACCTCTGAATAAAAACGGCTTAAATATTCAGTTCAGATTAGTCAGCTATCTGGGCATCTTTCTCGCTTTTTTTCTTTTCTTTCACTCTTCTTCATTCATTCGACCACCGCTATGAACTTCGTTCTGAATGTTTTTCAAAGCTGTTCACACAATCATTCTCCTGTACAAGTTTGAAAACTGTTACTTCTCGCCTTGCTCGCAGCAGCCTCTTCGTTTATTTCATAGTCTTAGGCCCTGCTCTCTTTGTAACTCTAGAGTTGAGAAGAACTGAACTTTCTAGGAACAGTTAGAAATGTAATAAATCTGTCAAAACTACTTAGTCTCAATCTACTATTTTGTGACACTTCTCAAGAAAGTAACAACAACAATAGCAAAATCTGTGTAAAACATACAAAGGAAAAGTACAAGCGTTTTCAAATGTCAACTCATAATGACACTTCCATCACATCATCCTGTGGAGAAGCGACAGTGGTCAAATCCAAGCTATTGGCTGTTAAAGAAAAATGTAAGTCTTCATATTTTTCAATTTTACCCTGACTTCCCAGAGGGATTCTTTCCAACCTTCAAACCACGCTGCGCTTTCCCTTCGCCGGCATCAGAGACTCCCTATTGCCAAGCTTAGTTCTAAATGTTTTCCTTTGGCTTGTAAAGAGTTGGGCTCCCACTTGCTTCTGTCCCCACACATGACTCATACCCTAGCTTTACCCAACAACTCTCAGAGTCTGAAGTTCACCATGTCGCTTATACTTTTGTGTTTCCTTCAGAATTTGATTGGCTAGAGCAGAGTTGTGTTGGCAAGTGCTTGTCAGCTGCCTTTAGGAGTAAGGCAGGGGAAGAGCCTTGCTTAACAGATTCATAATGCATGGTATAAGTACTGGCTGTTACAGAACTACTGGGGCAAAATCTACTGTAATTGGGAAGAAAGTGGAACCTAGGGAAATGAAAGAAATCAACCCTAGGCTAAATCCTGAAAGTTTGTCAGGTCTGACTCAGCCGGTGCCTTTCCCCCAGGACTCATGATCATGATTTTGTGCTTTCATTCCTGCCTGTCTCTCACTTCTTTGCACACCTTTCCTGTAGTACTATAGTTTCTTGTACCTATCTCTACACTGTGATAAAACTATATGCCTAAGAGAGACATACATGGATCTAGTACATGGGAAGAAGAAAAAGTCAAGATCTCCTGAGTAAATTGGGAGCATGAGGACCATGGGAGAGGGTTGAAGGGGAGGGTAGAGGAACTGAGGGGAGCAGAGAAATATGTAGAGCTCAATAAAATCAATAAAAAAGAAAAAACTATGCCCCTTAGAGTTGGGGGTGTTTACCGCTTACTGCTAACTCAGAATCTTTCAGAAAGCTCAGCAAACTTTTATTGAATACATGCATGAACAGTTAAGAGTCAGTAACTGTCCCGAGTCCTTATTGTTCTAATCGACTTGTGTGCAATTCTTTGTTTGGATTCCCTCTGAACTCACTGGCATTGCTCTCTGCTCACTGTGGCTGTTTGTCTTAGAAATTCAGGTTCAATTCTCTATTACTGGAAAAAAAAGTCCAAAGTCAAAATGTGGCAGAGTTTATGGGATTCTTGTAGCATTGCTTTTATCTTCTATGCCTCTTATTTATTTTAAATCCAGCTTGATTAAAATTGCATTTGTTGTCTTGTTGACTTCTGTAAGGAAGCTTTGCAATCCAAGCCATTTTAGGGCTATTGTTGAGGGGTCCTCACTGACGAATGAAAAACCAATAACAAACACATGAGCAATATAGGCCTAAAGTATCAATGTAATTGTAGCCAGTAATTCTAGTTCTCTGGAAATAATCAGAAATATGGACAGGAGTTTTGGATCAAAATGTTTTTGTTTCCTAATGCTTTGCAGGGTAACATTTTGTTTAGAGCAGTTTTATAGAACCCTTGCAAAGGGAGTACAGAATTTTCATATAGACTGCGTTTGTTCTCCTTTATTTTGAACATTTTATATTATTGCACTAAATCTGTCACAGAAAAGCAACACTGATACATTAATATTAACTAATATGCAAAGTTTATCCAGAATTCCTTAGTTTTTATCCAGTAGTCTTTAATTGTCCAAGATCCCATCTAGAATACCAAATTTAGCTGCCATGTTTTTAGATTCATCGATATTGTAAGTTTCTCAGACTTTCCATGAATTTTGTGACCAATTTGAGGCCCTCTGGTCCAAGTTTCCTAAAATGCCTTGGAGAGGAAAACCACAGAGGTAAAATACTGTTCCTAGTACAGGGTACCAAGACTGCACTTATCAACATGATGTCTGTCAAGTTGGTGCTAAACCAGATCACATGGTTGAGATAATGTTTGGAAACCTTACAGCTTGGATGGAAAGGTATCCTGGCAGCTGGAAACCAAGGTATACCGCAAAGCCACATCGTGCAACAAACCCCACACAAGAGATTTATTGGGAAGGAAAAATCCAGGAGGTAGTGGCCTCTGCTCAGGAGAGAAACAGCAGCAACTTGAACAGGATACAGGGCTTTTATAGAGTTTCTCGGGAAGTGGGTAGAAATTTTCAGGGTGGAGATTGGTGGAATTTTTTTAAGTCCAGAGATTGGGCTTTTTACTCTGTAGGCTGGGGACAGTCCAGCAGTTAGAGTATTATGAGGGGGGAACCTGGCGATTAGAGGTCGTCGGGGAGGGGACTGGCCACTTGTGGCTCAAGGGGCTTAAAAATCACCTTAAAAATTAACATTTTAAATAATTAAAAAACGATTACAGAGGCCCACCTGGGTCCTCACAGCCCAGGCTAGCAAACATTTACTAGCCTGTCTGGAGCCTCGCTGCACTGGGCAGCCTGGCACCATTATGATGAGCTAATATATGGTGGGGAAGTGGGAGACAGAGAGGAGCAGGCTGGTTCATGTGCTGTGGAAAGAGGCAGAACTGAAGACGTGAGGGTGGTGAGGAACAGGCTGATGTGGTGGTCTGCTTGCTACTTGGGACCTGCCACACCCAGACTTGCCACACCAGGCTGCTGCCAGTTGCAGTGTCTGGGTCCGTGATACCACCCCAGGTGGGTTCTGTGTTGACATCTGTGGCCCATGTTGCTCCCTAAAGCCACAGGGATATCAACTCCTTGTCTTCCTATATTTGCACTCTTTGAAGAAAGTCACTATGAGCAGCTTGTGTTTAATGATCAGTGAATTATTTGTGTACATTTATATCAATTATTTAAGATTAGAGCATTTATATCAATTATTTATAATTTTTCTACGTGGAAGATGTACATATTTTCCATAATTGACAAAGTTATTTACTCACTTATTTGTGACTTTAGACATATGGACATTTAATTTTATACTTTGTGTTATAATACAATATTATTGTCTAAATTGTCCCAGCTTCTATTTTTAGTTGATTTCCGTCTTTTTTTTAAATACTAATCACTGTGGTGCTTTTATACTTCCTACCTCATCTCTAGTATCAGCCATTTATCCCAGGAGCCCTTTTCACTTTAACTGCATTAGAAACAAATTATTTGGATAGTTGGTATGTTTGTTGCTCTTGAGTTTCAGGACTTGTAGGTATTTCATCTGACGCAATAAGTGCAGAGATGTGCATATACTAACTTCTATACATGCCTACCATCAATGCGTCTCTATATCAATGTTTGTGTCTATATTAAGATGAAATGAATTAATTCCAATGTCTCTCATTCTAATATAGGATCTCATTGTCCCTTAGATTTCCTATAACTTTATGTTCCAATGTTAAAAAAAAATCTGGTCCTTACTTTACATAACCTTTGAATCACTTAGCTTTTCAGCTCCGCTTTTGTAATTGTTCATGTATACTCCCATGGAAACATGTATTCTCATGCCTATGTACATCCTTTTGTCTTTAGTCTTATTTACTTCAGTCAATTCTAAAGTCATTGATTTCAGAATTTCTCCTCCATTTCCTTTTAATATGCATTATGAATTTAAGTTTTATATATGCCTTTGCACTGAACTTGAAATCTCATTCTGTTCATTGATGGAGAATATCACATTGTTTGTACATATCAGAGATTAGCCATTCAATTACTGAATGATCTCTTTGTTACTTACAGATTTTACTGATTATGAGCCATCAGCAGGATTTAAAAAATAATCATGAATCTGTGATTATGAAAACTTAGAACACTGAGCAAACTTGAGTACTCAATAATGCGTTTATAATATAAGGTAATATAATAAATATAATATAATAAAATGTTAAAATATTTTAATGATATTGGAAAAAATACATTTAGGACATAAAGATTATAATTGGTCTTCAGTTGTATGGAACAAGAATAATAATCTACATCTAGGATGAATACAAAACAATACTCATGTAGGTTATCTCTGAGGATTGGAAAAATGGATGATGGTTAATCTATAAATAATAATCTGCTTTTCCCATGGATAAATTATTAGTTTTATAATTATGAAAAAAGAAACTCAAACGGTTTCTAAATCATGAATCATGTTATAAATTCTGGACAGGATTTCAAATGTAAATATGTGGAGGGAATTTTGGAAAATTTATCATCTTTCCATTACGTTGAGGACCAGTTCTTCTATAATCCAGGTTCGTTTTTATTCTTATGCCCTCTAATGCCTCTTGGGGCTTTTAATACAACTTTGTTTGCCTGCCACACCTTTCTCTCTAGTTCTCATTAGAACAGTGACAAGTATTACCAACAAGAACTTCTCATTTTTCCTAAGAGCAATAGCATATTTGCGCCACAGGTTGATTCGGGTCTTTATATTTTAAAATGCCTTGAAAAATCATGATTTTAGGCAAGATCATTCATGTTCACACAGTTCTGGATGTCAGAGCACCCGGTCCATCACCTACATATTTTAGATGATTCTTTTTGAAGTGCTGGGTACAGAACACAATGGCTCCTATAACACTTATGTACAAGAAATAGGAGTGAAAAAATTAAACTGAATGCATGTAAACCTGTTTAAGTACTTTGAAAAATACAAGTGCATGATCAATTCAGCTAGCTGCTTTTCTTTCAGGACATAACTAATTAACAAACCTACTGTGGGTTTGTCGATGAAGAGTTATAAGAATAACATAAAATGAACTTGTAGAGCATCTTAAATTTGTGTGTATGCTATAGCTTACTGGCAAAACTATTTAGATGAATCTGATGTCTTTTGTCATCTTTTAACTTCTTTATACTTTTGACAATCATGAAAGCTTTTATTTTATGATTTCTTTACTATTAGTGCTAAGGACACTGAGAGAAAAGTTGGCATTAATTTCATCCTGTGCCACTAACCACACTGAAAGTTCTGGAGTTGATGAAAACAGATACAACCAGCCGACCGTCAACACCTGGGATCTGTTCTCAGATTTCATTTTGGAACAAACACCCTTGAAATAGACAGAGATGCTCATGGCAAGAGGGTATGAAGTCCTTCCTTCCAGTCCTGCTTCAGTAGTGTTTTCCTGCAAAGCCTAATTCTTCTGGAAATAATGTTTGCAAGCCACTGGATGTCAGTCAGTCAACTTCTCAGAGATTTAAATTTGGGAAGGTGAACAATCCTGTAAGGCTCTCCTCAAGCAGTCTGCTGGCTAGGCAAGAGCACAGATATCTCTCTACAAAGCTAGGCAGTAAATACCATCCAGAGATTAGCGCTTTGGCACTGTGGTACTCCGAGGAAACAGGCACTTCCATGTCTCTAAGCCTTTCTTCCTTATCCATCCCCTCTTCCTCTTCATTCTCGTTTTTCAGCTCCTTAAAAGAAGAAACTTATTTTGTTTCTTTCAAAAATTTACAGCAAAACAGAGTAGATCTCTGCCAACATTTTAGCATACTCCAAAAGCCATGGCACACAATGTAACCATAGTGTTTTAGAAAGTAAAGGCACTAAGAAGAATCTGATGGGATCATTCTTAACTACTTTTCTTAGTTCTTCTATCATTTATAATTTCTAGGGATGAACTTGGGATGACACAGTAATTTAAATACTTCTTAATATTTCAGTAATTTTATAACCGAGGGTTGAGTTCATGTTGCTACTTTTGAGGAGAGACATCTAGATACTGTCTGGAGCACAGATCTAAATTTGTGAGAGTCAAAGAGAAGAACCTAAAGTAAGGTGACCGACTTGTGTTTTGTAGAGTAGCTCCTCAGTATTAGACATACCCTTTCCTTCATCGGCCATTGATACTTAAATGTTTAGAAGCAAAGACTCATGGAAAAGCAATGACCTTTCATTATAATGTATGCTGTGAGACTGTTGAAGTAAATGATTGGTGTGTTGACCTTCAGGTATGTTTTAGAAAGGCCAGGTCTCATATTAGTAGATAGACATTGTGTTGGTTCAGTCTTTTATGAACCTATCATATATGCATATTTCATGTATATATTTGATGTGTGAATACAGAGATAAAAAATTAAAGACTTATAGACACATCAAGTGTCTCCCTTCTTTTGACTGTCCCATGGTAACACAGTGCTGTATTCTCTATCTCTAGGATAGATTTTGCTGTTTAATTTCATAGTTGTCTGAGTATATATTCAAAATCCAATTATAATATGCTTTGAATATATAGTATCTGAAATATTTATCAATATTTTATATAATGTCAATGGGAGTTCACCAGAGATAACCACTCAGGTGAAAGTTATAGTCAATTGAAAGTCTTTATTCCAGTTGGTTGGGGCTATACTCAGGTATTTGGGACCTAAGTGTAGTGAAAAATGCTTAGAATAAGGATATTAAAGGCAGAAACCACATCCTGGCCAGCTGCAGAGGGAAGTTTTCCACAAGCAAGCTGTTTAACAGAAGCTAAGATAAATTTAGGGCATCTTGACCTTGGGTTTCTAGAACAGAGTTGGGTAATTAATTTTCCACAGGGCTTCCTATCAAGGAGATCAAAGTCTAGTTAAACTGAAATGACTTCCGGTAGAATACAATGTGGAAAAACCTCTGTACTCATTCACCTTGACACCTAATCCCTAATACAACATAAGCACTAATCATTATTCAATTCATTATTGATTACAATTTAATTCTTAAAAAATAACTAACGTGAAATAAAGCATAATGGTTGAAAAGTAAGTAGACGTGCAGTTTGAAAAGTTAGAGGCTTTCTTTTACTGTCCTATATGAAAGATTCTCTGCGCATCTTACACTTGTTCATTCTCTCCCAAATATTGCTTGAGAAGCCTGAGGTTTTAGCTTTGCACTTACAGCTGTAAAGAATACAAACATGAACTTTTGTAGGCAGACATAGAGATGAAGAAAATAAATCAATTATTTAGCAAATAACAAGTCAAGGATGATAGTGCTTCTTTACATTCAGTGGTGAGGCAAGCCTCTCCAACCTAGGAAGATACACTTGACTTGAGGATTGAAATTTAAATAGATAAGAGGTAACTTCAGAAAAGGGGGTCACTGCTTTTGGTGTTGCTGTCATTTACAAAGGAAGGGAAATGCAAATCTAATTGAAATGAGATAATGTGCAGACCAGAGTTACTTAGGCAAAGTAGAAGATGGTGGAGAAAGACTCTGATAATTAATTCTGAAATTCTGTGATAGTCAAGCTATACCTGTAATTTGGGAAACAGATTCACATTTATATTTGTGTTCACCAGATTGTTTTTAAAAGTGATTTTGAATTGTGTGTGTGTGTGTGTATGTGTGTGTTATCACTCCAACCTCATCAACATTTCTTTCTACAGTAAAAAAAATGCTTAACAGAACAAGAGTAAACAAGGAAAGATGTGTTTTAGTTCACAGTTTTAGAGTTCTCAGTCTCCATGGCACCAGAAGTTTGAGCAGGGCATCATGGTGGTGTCATAGGTATGAATCCGAATCCGAAGAATACCCAACAAAGTCTGACAAGGACAAAACAAAAACAAAAACAAACATTAAAAAGCCTGGAATAGGGACATGGTTAGAAATAGAAACAGGGACAGCTTATTAAGAAAGGAAAAACACTATTAAAAATGGTAGTTGGCTAGAGAGCTGGGGGACAAGTATACACCCAAAAGCATAAGGTCACTTCATGACCTACTTATCCACATAGCGCGCAATGTTCCTGTATTTGTAGGTTGAGGTCTTTTCTCTGGCATTTTCTGCTGTATGAAGCCCAGGTTGGGGAAGGGTTTCTCATCCTCTACTGACTGGGTTCTTTTCATATTTCAGTCTTGATGTTCCTCCATTTCCTGTTCTTCTGCTACAGTAGCAGGAGTATATAGTAGGGGAGTGTTCTCACCTCTTGAATACATGGTGTGGACTAATAATTTGCTAGAGGTAACCAGAGACTTGGCATAACCTTAAAGGAAATGGCCCCAGTGATCAGCTTCTTCCAGGTAGGCCATATTCCCATTTGAACATTACTCAAATCAGCACCACCAACAGGTTCGAGCCCAAGAATTCAATGCACGAGCTTATGGAGGACATTTCATATCCAAATCATAATAATATATGAAAGAAAATAGTCACATATATATTGCCATCTTTATTTCTATGTGTGTTGCCACATGTATGACTTTTGACTATGAAAGTTTCACTCATACATTTTTGGGTGGTCACATCGAGTGCTATCACTTGCAATATAGATTTTGCCACACCTTTCAAGTTGATCAAGGTTTAGAGCATTCTTTATAATAAAAGACATTTTAATCATATTTGATAAGATATGCTTAAAGAATATATTTTGACTTCTGCTAGTGATCAATGTAATTAAGTGTGTGAGTGTGTGTGTGTGTGTGTGTGTGTAGTAATAAGGGGGAGGGCCTGCTTTTCGACCCGCCCAGCTCCCGCACGGCTAGCATATACCCAGAAAT
>LOEQ01000780.1:820820-848793 GCA_001685075.1 Bramus lutescens | reverse complement strand
AATGGGCCAGGCAGTGCTTAAATGAATACAATTTTGTGTGTTGTTATTTCGGGGCATAAGCTAGCCGTGTGGGAGCTGGGCTGGACGAAAAGCAGGCCCGCGCTCCCCTCATCACTACATGAGATCATGTGGAAAAATCACCTGGCATCTAGAAAGTTCTTTCTCCTTTTTCCACTCCATATGGCTCAAACTCTCACCTGCTTGGAGTACTTACATAGTTCTCCCTTTCTTAATGAAGTTCCCCCAAGCATCCTACTCAACCTTCTTCCTACTTCATGATGTAGTTGGCCTTTCTACTCTGCCTCCTTTTTTATGGTTCTCCTTCATTCTATCAGGATTCCATCATGTCCTGATATATTAGAATACACTGTAATACAGTTTTATTGTAGAAATGGAATACAATTTAATGGGAGAGAAAGCTAGTCTTTTTAAGAAACTTGTTTTATTTCCTTTCACAGAATTAAAACAAAAGGCCTGTAAGATAAATACATACCTATGACATTTTTGTTGAAGTTTTAGTGAGCATTAATTTGCACATCAAATCGCCCCCACATGATAAATAAACACCAGTAAATATCTGGTGACTTATAATGTCTTCTATGTTTTCTACAAGTTCAGTCCCATCTTTACTAACTACGGTCACTCTTAAGCACAGATTATAGTTACATTATAAATGACTGGTTTGTGGTTTTATTTGAATTAAAGATGTCAGCAAATATTCCCCTTTGTCCTTGCCCTGACATTCAGAGAAGTCTGTTTAGAGCCATTGAGACTCTAATAGTCTCATAAATCCTTTCAGAGTTGAATTTGTGCTCACTTGATATTCTCTTTGCAACATTATGAATCCCCTTTTCTATAATACTTCTTTTTGATAGTTTAAAGACAGGTACCAACTCTTCCTCCTCATCCCTTTCTGTGTAATTATATGTTTATCATATTCCATTAAGAGAATAGCGTCTGCCACCTTATGTCTATCTCCCATAGTATCATATTGGTCTCTATTTCCACAATCATCTCTGTCTGTTCACCAAATCTGTGATTTAATTTTCCTTTCATAATACTGTTTTCTTGGCTAGCTTTTCCTGAGTTAAATTTTATTTAATGTACAGACATCATTAAGCATCTTCTGAGGCTTAATTTAAACTTTAAATTACCTATCCCTGCAGCAAATAAATACCAGATAAGTATCTGCTAATTTCTTCCCCTGACAATCCCTTGATATTCCATACAACTTTGGAGACCAGGCCCAGGTTTGATATATTTCTTGTAATATATAGTTCAGTCTTCCTTATACTTCCCAAGTGGAAATTCATTCACAAATATTTCTCAGTCTTCTCAAGAAGCCAAAGTCTCTGTCTTTACTTTAATGTCTTCATTCAATGTTATTCTCACTTTGTTATCCTTACTATTCACTTTCATACCATCTTCTCTTTTTGACATACCATTTGTGTTTAAAGTAGATGTAGTTATTATTTAATGTACTGTAATGTACACATCAAATTACCCCTTTTATCTTTTATATCTTCAACTCCTTCATACCTAACGATGATTACCCCTAAGTCCAAATTGTAGCAACGTTAACCATGAGTAGTTTATGTGACTTATGAGTGACTAAGTGAATGGATCCAGAGATGATTGCCATCAAGTCTCCAGAGGAGGGGGTCATGCCATTCCATGTAATAGGGAAGAACAGTCTGGATGCAGGAGTGAGAATATGTGCTTGTAAGAATCACTACTATAGTTTCTGTAGATAGAAATTGGTGAAGCATGTTTTTTGGATACAGCAACAGATTCTAGCTGTCTGATACTGGTCTTGGGGTGACCAGAGCATTCTGGATTAATAATGACCTGGACTATAAGCATTAAATGATAAAATGTATGGGGTATGTTGTTTTGGGGTTGATTGGTTTTCATGAGAAAGGTCTACTTCTAGAACAGTCTTTTATTATCTACAGAAAGCAGCTAACCAAATAAGTCAGCCTCTGAAAGACTAGTAGAGTCCAAAAGTCAATATACCCCCCAAAATTTCTAATTAATATATCTAGTCTTCCTTAATCTCCCCAAAATCTCTTAATGATCAAATCCCTGTTTTTGTCCACACTTAACTGCCATTGCCTATTTACATCAGGTAATGCTAGCCTTCTGTTTTCACACTTGTGAAATTTACATTGAAACTCTAATACTAATGGTTAGTGCCTTTCCTTAAACTCCCAGGTGATGCACTATATTAGATTGAATGCTTATGTCAGTGTGGAAATTGCTGTCTGCTATTTCCTTTTCATCTGCATACTCTTACCCTCTATATTCTATTTGTTCGTGCTAGTCAACAAGTTATTCGTGTTTCTGAAAGCTCATGACACCTATTAATCTATCCTCTCTGCTCAGAGGCTTCACAACTTCTTGTTAACTTTCAAATGCTATCAAATGAACTGCATAATATTTTCGGTGTAGTCATTTACTGATACTCTTAATTCTCCATGTAGTTTGTAGGTCTGGTTGAATTTCCTTTAACTAAGACCAAGCAGTTTCTTTCCAACTCTAAATAATATGTAAGTTGCTGATAGATAAAAGTTGCCTAAATATTATTGCTATAGAATCTCCTCGATTCACTTTCCCAGAGAAAGAACAGATTATTTCAGAATTACTGCTCCTTCTTATGTTTTTTTTTTGCCTTCTTTGACGGTGATGACTTTGAATTTTTCATGGCAAGATAAGACCTTCCTCTCCAAAGAGCTATCTAACTCAGTGGATGTGCCTTGTGCTATCTTTCTATCATTGTGTGTATACTTTAAGACTGAAAACCTCCTAAATAGCGGAGTCTCCTATTCATTCACCTCTGAGCTTTCCATAGTAAAGAGTAATACACTTTATGAATAGTAGATGGCTATTTTTCACAACAGTATCGCAAAACATTTTAGAAAGAATCTTGGCCCCTTAGCTAAATCCTTAATTCAGTGCTATTTTTAAGAAAATGAAGATATCCAAGAAGTAATTAAATGTATTCAACAATTACTCTACAAATGTACCTTATCTTATCATATATATTCTACTCTGAGCTCTCTGTGTACTTTAAACTGAATGCATAACTGTTTAAGAAAGGGTTGGATAGATGTGATGCATTTTATATAAGAAAGGGGGAAAGTAAGATGAATTAAGTTGTTTATATGAAGGTCAAACAAATCTGTCATGTAGAAATAGCCTAGTACACCATGAGGTCCTCCACATTGCTGGTCTTGAGAGGTCAGCCATCAGGATATCTTGAGTGGAGACAGTGAGGGGGCCAAGAACAGTGGGAAGTCTGACTTGTAACGGGCTCAAGTACACTGCTCAGTGGAGCCAGAGCAGATGGGAGGAAGTGGGAAACTGAGTCACAGGATTTTAGCAGAGGACACATCCCTTGAAGTCAACTCTTCCAATCACCTGCCTATAGCTGGTGTCCTTCCTAAGTGCTATTGATACTTGGTTTCTGTTGAATATCCCACTGGGAGAGATTATTCCCCTGTTGAGGTATCTTGTTTTGTATTAAGACAGAGCTAATTATTAAGAAATCCTTTTTTCTTTGAGCTTAAATTTGCTTCCTAAAACTTTTGCCTCGTTTTCTACTCTTCTTCTTCTTAGAAAAGATATTTTTCTTTTATTGAAAATAGATTTTCTTCTCAATGATATATCCTGATTATGGTTTTCCTTCCCTCTGTTTCTCCCAGCTCCACCCCACCTGCCATCTCATTTGAACCCATTCCCTTTCTTTCGTTAGAAAACAGGCTTCTAAGGGATAAAAATAAAGTAAGATAGGAGGTAAAACAAAAAACTAATACGTTGAAGTTGGACAATACAAATAAACAGAAGGAGAAGAGCCAGGAATCAGACACTCACTCATTTGCATACTTGGGAATCCCATAAAAACACGAAACTGGAAATCCTAATATATGCAGAGAACCTGGCACAGACCTATAGAGGCCCTGTGCATACTGTCTCAGTCTCTGTGAGTTTATATGACATTTGATCATGTTGATTTAGAGGGCCTTGTTTTCTTGGTGTCCTCCCTCTTCTCTGGGTCTTACACTCTTTCTGCTTCCTCTTCCATGGGGTTCCCTGAGCTCTGAAAACAGAGATTTGATAGAGATGTTCCATATAGGGTTGAGTGTTCTAAGGTCTTTTACTGTCTGCAGTATGTCTGACTGTTTGGGTCTCTGTATTCATTACCATTTGCTACAGGAGGAAGAATTTCTGATGATGGCTGAGAAAGACAGTGATCATATTTGTCTTTCTGGGCCTGGGTTACCTCACTAAGGATTTTTTTTTAGTTCCATTAATTTACCTGATAATTTAGTGAATTCATTTTTTAACAGCTGAGTAATACTCTATTATGTAAATGTACCTTATTAAGATATAGGTAAGAAGGGAACTTCCTATAGATTGAATAAAAGTTTTTCTAGCCATTATGAATAGAGAAGCCATAAACATGGTTGAGCAAATGTCTCTGTGGTATGATAAAATGTCTTTTGGGTATATGTCTAAGAATGACATAGCTGAATCTTGAACTAGGTTGATTACCATCTTTCTGAGGAATTTCTGTATTGGTTTCCACAGTGACTTTACAAGTTTGCACTCCCACCAGTAATAGATGAGTGTTCCCCCTGCTTGACATTCTCACTGTCATGAGCTATTATTTGTTGTATTGATCTTAGCCATTCTGATGGTTGTGAGATGAAATCTTATAGTAGTTTTAATTTGCATTTCCCTGATGGCTAAGGGCGTTGAATATTTCTTTGCTTCTCAGTCATTTGGGTTTCCTTTTTTCAAAATTCTTTGTTTATATCTGTACCCCATTTTAATTGGATTATTATGTTCTTGATATCTAGTTTTTTGTGTTCTTTATGTATTTTGGATATTAACCCTCTATCATATGTGTAGTTAGTAAAAATCTTTCCTCATTTTGTAGACTGTTGTTTTATCTGGATGACTGTGTCCTTTGATGTGCAGAAGCTTTTCCGTTTCATGGGGTCCCATTTATTAATTGTTGCTTTTAGTGTTTGTCCTAATGGTATTCTTTTCAGAATTGTACCAATGAGTTCAAGACTATTCCCCACTTTCTTATCTATCAGGTTCAGTGTATCTGGTTGTATGTTGAGGTCTTTTATCTGTTTGGTGTTGAGTTTTGTGCAGGGTGATAAATAAGAATGTATTTAGATTGTTCTATATGTAACCATTTAGTCTCAGTGACACAGAACAAGTTCAATTAATCTTCCTTACAGTTGCTCCCAGGATAACTTTTCTTCAATGGCTAAAACAGGAATATCTGTTCCTTACAAAATAGTTCCAAAGCATTTTATTTGCTTCTCCCGTTTCAGATATGCCAATTAGCATGCTAATCTATTTGTGTTTCTGATTTCCTTTCTCTTTACCTTGTGTTGAGTTGCACTGAGAATTTGCTCACCTTGTTTGTCTTTGAGCTAACTTTTCTCAAGACCCTTCTCAGGTCTTCAGTGAGATCTTTAAAATAAGTTCCAAAAGGGAAAGGAGACAGGAGGAGCAATATCCCCTGTTTTTTTTTAAACATGTAATATTGTATACACTTAAGAAATACAATATGTAAATCATATGTATATAATACATGATGACTAAATCCACTTTAGCATTTTGAGTTGCTTAATAACATATCATTTATTTTGTTGGGAAACTTTAAACTTTCATCTTTTAGTTTTTTATACACTATATAACACATTTTGCATGCTCTATTGTAGCCCAGCTGTACCAGAGAACATTAAACATACTCCTGTATGACCGTATCTGGTAATAGTTATCCAGCCTTCCTCTATGAATTTGTTCCACTTTCTTTCCCAGATGGGTCTTTGTGACTCTGGCTATTCCTGGTCTTGAACTCTAGAGGATTTGGGGTGACAAGTTTCTCTTGATTCTGCAAGTATAGTTCTCTGAAGGCAGCATCAAATGGCAGCTTGTTGAATAGAATGAAGCTAGTGTTCATGACTTACAAAGAAGGAAAAGTCAGAGAAGGTCTTGAGGATTTGACCTTCTGTGCTTCACATATTTTAGACTGGCTAGAAAGTCCTAAGAATGCTGGTCTCTATCTCCTTAGTGCCCAAAATACAGGTGTGTGCTGACCCCAAATGTTGATGTAGGTATTGGAGACCATTCTATTGGCTGAGCCATCATTCCAGCACCATAGTTTCTTCTTTCAGGGCCTACTATTTACTCTACGGATGTGCAAATGAAGTACACTAACTTTCATAGTCTCTGACTTTAATAATTATTTGTTCTTTTAAACTTTTATTTCTCTATTGTGCTATTTATCCCCTGAATGTCCCAAAGATAAGAACTATGTTGTACTTTATTTAACTTATCATGGATTCAAAAGTTATTTATTCTATATTTGTGATGTATTCACATTTCTAAGCAGCACTAAAAAAATCCCTATCTACTAAAATAATGTTAGCAGAAATTTTTGTGGTATGGGAAATGTTCCCTATATTTATTTGCCAACATGACAGCTAATCTTCATATCTGTCCACTGAGCATTTGAAGTGTTGCTAAGTGTAGTCAAGGGACAGTATCTTAAGTTTGGCTAGGTTTGATTTATTTTCAAATATAGATATGTGAATAATATCTATCATAATACTCAGCACAGATATAGAATTCTAAGCTTTTAATAAGCAACCTTCACTTGTTATGATGCTTCTTTGCTTTATTATTGGAACAGTTTATGATGTAGAGTTAGATATGATTTTCTTGGTATGCTTCCACCATCATGGACCTACTTTTATTCTTAGAGCAGCTTAAAAATCTGCTTTCTCAGGGTATATATAGATGCTTTTACTTCCTTCTTCTCTTCAGCCTTCCTAGAATAAAAATTTAAGATTCAGCATGGCACACAGAAAGAGATCCATTTGAGCCACAGATGGCTGAACATTTGCTAAAAGAAGCAGGCATAGATTTTCTCCTTCTCCTCTGCCTACCCATTCCTCGTACTGCACATCCGAAGTCTATTATTCACCATTTCAATTTGTATGTGATAAGTCTTTGAGATTTCAGGACAAGATACAGTCTGGAGAAGTAGAAAGATGTCTTCAATTAGCAAAGTACAAGATGTTAATCAGAAATTAATGCTGACTATATGAATACATTTCTTAGATAAATTATTTAAAGACTGCAGCCACAGAGTGCTAGAAAGCAAAATTGCTTTACTAGGGCCCTGATCTCAGGATTGGAAAAGTTTTTACAAGAGGGTATTAGAAAGACATGAATTATATCCACTTCATTGACTTTCTTGCCTGGGTTGCTAGAAGGACATGGCATGATTACAAAGTGGTGGTAGTGGCAGGGGTGGTGGTACTAGGGTGGTGGTGGTTGTGTTGTGTGTATACACATGAATATATATTTGATATTTGTGGGCAAGTAATCTGCAATGACACATGCTTGTTCCTACTTATGATTTTATATTCTTCACTTTCTCATGAAATTTTAATGTATGCAATAAGAAAAAATACAAGGAGCCTGACGATTTAACTGTGATGCTGCTGGGAGAACAGAATGTTTTATTCCCAGATCGCTAACAAAGGATAATAATTATACCCTACACTGCAGGCTTGCATGTGAGGAATGTCTTGTCACCTTCTGTTCCCTCTGGTGCAGCTGCTCCATGGTAGTGGAGGTTAGGTTGGTCTGACAGGCGTAGTTCATTCATTACTTACTCACAGTGACAAATCTGGGTCACCACATCCCCTCACCCTTTTCATTTCACTATTAACAGATTTAAAGAATTGGCAAAATGACCAGACCAATCATCCAAGGACATTTGGTTGGAGTAATGCATTAATAAACAGTCAAGTGCTTTTTTTAAAAAAAAGAAACTCCTAAGTGCCGTTATTTTATACCCCTGACACATGCGGCTCATTTATAGGCTCAACTCAGAGAGAGAGAGAGAGAGAGAGAGAGAGAGAGAGAGAGAGATTCTCTCCTCCCTCTCTCTTTCTGACACTTTTGGAAGAAAACAATTAACCAATTAACTCTGGCCAATGTATTCCAAATAATTACTGATTACCCCATAGCCTCTCAGAAATCTATGTTGCATGGAATATAAAATCAAACAGTGACCTGTAGGTGATTTACAAAACACTGCACCCCAGCTCCCTTTACGCCGGTGTTGCTTAGCCTTCCCCAAGCCGTGATGATGGACAGTGGTACTTAAGCTTAGAGGAGGAGGCCCTGAGACCCTTCCTGCATCACTGCACTAATAGACCCTGAACTTGGCTGAGTGAGCAATTAATTCTTAAACCAGCTTGGCAGTAGAGGTTTCCAAGCAGACTTTTCTTTGTGTGCTTGAACCAAGCATACATATCTACCCTTGGCTCCACTTTGAAAGGCAACTATGTAGAGGGCAGGCGGAGAATAGAGAAATGTAGTGAACTTTCCTAATATTTTATTTACATTTTTACTCTTTGATATATGTTCAGTATACTCCAAGAGGGCAGGTGAACACATCCATTTCTCTTACTGAAAAATAATATGGTTTTCCTCATTTCTCTCTTCCTTCCCATTCCTCCCCTACACTTTATAAATAGTGTCTGAGTATCTACTATAGTCAGGACTGAGTACCTACTGTGGTCAGACACTACGTTAGATAGTAATGACTATCTGTGGGATCTAGATATTAGTAAGGTGCCATTCTTGAGTTCATAACTTTTGCACACTTGCTGTTCTTTCCCCAATATCACTCTGGCACAAGTTTGTTGCAATGAGAAATGCTGATTTTAGCAGAGGGACACAAGGCTTACTGGAATCGTGGGAGAATTGCAGAAAAAAAAGAGAAGCCCAAGTGGAAGTCAGGCATTAATCATTTTAAAGGAACACATTTAAAGGTTGGCTGCTATTGTGTTAAAACCATTAGATGTGATTAACACTCTGGTAACTCAATAAATAAGAGCTTTGGTTCCTTTGAAAGAATCCTGGGTGGTGTGTGGAGGAAGCAGAATGAGAAACATAATCAGAGGGTAGGTGGAGACGCAGGAGGGCACTTCCAGAGTATTTACTTGGGGGCCAGTTTTCCTAAAATGCAACCCAGCCAGCTTGCCCTCCCCTTGTGACATGTCCATTGATGCTTTATTCTTGTTCCATAATTGAGGGATATTATAGCTTAGAAGCAATATTTAAAAATGGATTATCTAAATGTATACTGCTTGTTATCTTGGCTCAATATATTATATGTATAGGTTTGAAAATACTTTAAGGATTAAGGTGTAATTAATTTTTTATCACTTTAATTTCTAGTGTTGCTCCCTATGCCCCTTTGCCTTCTAATAGAAGTTTTCTAGCGATGCTTGAGTATTTTTTTATCCCACAGCTAAAAATTGTCTCTTGGTATAACTCTTATAGTAACAATTCAGATGAAAATATGGCTGTGCTAGAAGGAGTGCTTTTCCTTGACAAAACACCTTTCTTATATATTTTAAAAGTTTATTATAAGAGTATTATTTATATGAAGTGGTTTACTTTGCCTCTTTATTTTTTAATTTTTATTTATACAGGGTTTCCTGTGACCCAAGTTGAGCTTTAACCTGCTGTATGATTAGGATAGCTGGATTTAAACTCTTGATCCTCCTACCTCCATCTCCTGAGTGCTGGAGCTACAGGCATGGTGAACACACTCTGCTTGAACTATCTTTTTGAATTAAAAAAAATGGCAATGGAAATTAAGTGGTGTTAGATTTTATCTTCAAAGAAATCTAAGCAACAAACAGTTTATACATTGTAGACTCCTCTTGCTAATGAAGCATAGGCGAGAGAGAGGTTTCTTCACCATGTAGCGACTTTTTATACTATAGTGCAAATTGAAGTTGAGGGTTTTGTTAGAACCCATATCATATTCTAATGGTACTCTAGCAAAGTCCTATGAATAGAAGGGCAAGTAACCAATAACATAAGAGGCAGAATTCCATATACAAACCCTAGAAAAGATAACACTAAACGCTGAATTTTTCTGAGATGATCGGCTTTCAAGTAAATGACTCTACGACTGCTGTGATGATGCTCATTGATAGTATTAAATACGACCTGTCATGTCCTCTCATGAAATCTTTAAGGGAAATTCTTCATTTTCCTGGAAAAAAAACTCCCTTACTTTTTAATTATTAAATAGAACTCATGGATTTTTCATTGTTTATCTATGCATGGCATGGCTGAGCATAGCCCCCAAACTCCCTTTCTTTATCTCAGAAATGATTAGTGAGCTAGTCTCTCCTTAGTCTCATTTAAGATCAAATGCTTATTAATGAAACCTTGGTTGAATTTACCTACTGTCCCTAGCTCATTGAATTTTGCTGACTCCCACACAATCCTTGTCCTTGTATTCCCTTCCAGAGTGAGATACCCCATGAGAAAACAATGTCTGCTCTATAAATCTAAACACAACCACCTATCAACCTAATTTCCTACACCAAACTCTTCGTAGTCATATTTGCATTGTTCTATAAAGGAAAAATTTCCCCTTTCCCCTGAGCATTGAAGCACTAGTAGATCTTGGTCAGAACGATTTTGTCTTTTGCAACAGTTCCTTATAGTCCCCGTGCAATTACCCTTTTGGGTAAAGCAACATCTTAGTAAGAGAAGATTTTGTTTTATTTAAAATACTTACATTTGTCAGATACTGTGACAGCGTTTCAAGGAATGCAGACAAATTAAGAGAAAGTTCTTAACAATCTTTCATCAAAATAATTTAGGCATAAATCTATTCTCCCCACCACCACCAATGTGTATGGTGTATGCATCTAGGCAATTTCATTTGTCCATGTGGAAGGCACATGTTGAAGTTGAGCAGCTTTCTCAATCACTTTTCTACCTTATATTTTGACAGGGTTTTTCACTGAATGTGGACTTTGCTCTTTCAGCTGGGCTGGCTGATTAATTAGCCCTAGGGATCCAGCCCAGGTATCTTCCTCTCTCTAATCCTCCAGTGTTGGGGTTACAACAGCATGCTACTGTACCTGAATTTATGAGGGATCCAAATCCAGGCCCTCATAATTTCATAGGAAGAACTTCATTCACAGGAACATCTTCCCAGCTTGAGAAGAAATGATATTTTTGTTGGGTTCACATATTTTGGTGTATTCCTCTGGAATATTGGTGTTCTGCAGGGGGCAGAATAGTTAGATTCTGATGTTACAACAACTTTTAAGATCGGAAAAAAAGACATTTTAACTAGAGAAAGGGCATGCACGTCTTATTTTTGATTTTACGCATAAGGTGCTCAAAGCCAAGTAGGTGTTGAGGCCTAGGAGTTCATTTTCCATTTGAAAAAGCCAATACACTTACAGAGAGATGACTGGACAAAGAGAAAGGGAGATTAGAGTCCTAGGAGCAGTGAATAGTAGGACAGTTGCTAGAAAACATGTGATAAATAGTTGTTTATTTCGGTTTGTTATGTAGAGAAGAGCTAGCCTCTTTCTGGTATAAGAAAGAGAAGCACCTGCCCAATGGGATGTGCATATGCCGGTTCTAAGTGGAGAACCACCTTGGAGACATGGGTGACTAAATCATTTTCATGCAGAAGTTGAGTGTCTTGAGGTGGCTTGCCTTTCCTTTAATTTCATTGACTCTCTCATCACGGAGAATAGTTCTTTATGTTCCACATCTACTTAGCAGATATTCACTTTAATGTATTAATAATCATAGTTGTACTCTTGAGCCTGCTGCTCCAGCTGTTAGAGACAACTGTTCTGTGGCTCTCCTCATCAGAGTCAGTAACGGTGGAGAACAGTAAACAAGAGAGGCAGCTCCATCCCCAGACTTCCTTTCCAAGGTCAAAGCCCTTGAGTGCCTTCACTTTGCAGAACATTCTTCATGTGGCTGCTACTGAGCCTGTTGGGCTTAATTCTGTTTTTAATGAGTTGCACACCTGTGTCCCTGGCTGGTTGCCCTTCACACAGTGGGAAGAGGCTAGGGGGAGTGAATTCCTCCTTCACCTAGGCCCTAGGATTGTAAGTGTGTCTGCATGCATTTTGTTCAACACCCCAAGGATGGATAGTATTCGGAACCTTTTCCCATTCTGCTAAGCAAGCAACATGGGATTTATTATGCAGATATTATAAAGACAGTAAAATTGCTCAATCAAATACAGGCTTACCATAGCCTAGAGAATTTCCAGATTGCTCAAAATACTGAAGGAAACCATGCCTCAGTCATGTTTTGTTTTGTTAATTTTTTTGCTTAGGAAATTTTCTGATGCTCAGCTTGAAAAGGAAGGTAGTAAAGACTGTGAAGTCTTGAATTTTGGCTTCATATTCACAATAAAACATATAAAAAGAAAAAAATAACCCTGAAGGATGTCATAAACTGTCAGCGTACCACTCTGCTGGGTATTTTAATAAGGATCTGTGTTGAGTGGATGCAGGTTGAGAGTGACAACTCAGGTTTCTAGTGATCGTTATCAGATTTGAAGAAAATGCCTGGATAGATTTCATCAATAATTAAAGGGCATATTAGGAATGTACTGTATATGAATATTTAGAAATTCATTTCAGGGAGCTGTTAGAGAACATGAAAGAGATAAATAATCTCTCCTGGAGGTACTAAAGGAGACAAAATTAAAAGTCCTCCATCAGATCCCATCTATAGACACATGTTAAGATGTGTTGAAATATGGTGGGTAATGTCACCAGTGAACAGCTGCTGCAAGGTAACATTAAGGTTCCAACCTTAGCAGGATACTGGCTGTGGCTTTTGGTTTATGACTGAATTTCTACTCACATGACAAACCTTATGTAGCATCATCCAAGATGATGAAGAGATGAAGAGACCTGGGCACAAAGACCAATCTTAATACCTGAAAATATGCTACTTTGGTTTAAGGGTTATTTTGAGTAGAAGACAGTGAAAGAAGAGAAAATACTGAAAGAGAGCCTTTCCTGCTTGTCTGCTTAGAACCAGGAGGCAAGTTTTCTTCTGTGGAGACGGTCCCTTCTTCTGCTCTAGCTAGAACTACCGTTATCACCATCGTCAGAGACAGCGCTGAGATGGATCTGTACAAGCGAGTCTCACCAATGTAACTCTGGATGTCTTTGTTTTTCTCTATGTTCCCCCTTTTCCCCACTTAATGACTACTGTCAGTCAAAACCCATTTTTTTGTTGTACACTTCTTCCTCAGTGAATTTGTTGACCTTTCAAAAAATGCTGTAATAACTCCGAGTGAATCTAACTATCTTTTGCGTCTCTACCTATCTTCTATGAAGGCCTCTCTATATGCAAGTATTAAAGGTTGTCTTTTTCTCCTGTTAGTCTTTATTTTGATAATCCTTAGTGCCCAGTTTTAGAATCTAAAAGGTTAGAGCATGTTTACCCCTTCCTTCTCCTTTTAGGTACCATATCAAACCTGTGGGTGTCAGTGAGGGCACAGTGAAACCGCAATATTATGTGCGTGTGTGTGCACATGTGTGTGTGCGCGTGTGTGTGTGTGTATGTGTGAAACAAGGCAGTGTAACTGGGCATTTTGTGCTGTGTTTGATGATATGTACAAAGCTATGGAGAACAAAGGGCAATGAGTATGAAATGAAGGTTGTAAACTAGAGGAACTTTCAAGGTTTGCTCCCACAACTTCTGCTCAGCATCCCTTGTCTTTGAAAATGTGATAATTTTTCCTTCTAGGTATGTGAAGGGCACTCTCTTATTGTTTTGAAATCTTACTTTAAATTCTCCTTAGTTCCTTCATCCTTATGATCTCTACCAAAGAATTCAGATGCAACACACAGAACAGAGGAGAGTGGAGAACTCACAGCAGGCAGGAGTGGACAGTGGCTGAAGGGACCATCTACTGATCTATATTTTCATCAGACTTTATTCGATTCCCAAAGTCTCTAGAGCAGATATCTTTTCCTGAGTTGTGTTTTTCTATCCATGGGTTTGACAAGTCCAGTTCGATTGATTCTTTCTAAATGGGTTAATACTAGGTCCTTGTTCTTACTGGAGAGTCTACTTTGTAGTAATCTTGTAAGTTTTAGATTGTTGTCTATTATTGATATCTCTTCCCAGAGCCAGAGATATGAAGGAGAGGCCATGCTATTGACCAGAAATCAGAGTCCTGCTATTTCAATTTTGACTTTATAGAATGTTGTTTATGAAGGGAGTGTCCATCCCAATGATCTCTAAGCCTGCTAGTATCTAATTAGCTACCTAATAACCTGATATATTGACCTACTTCAGGGGACAAAGGGCAGGAAAAGCAGAAGTCCTTCCTGATAGATCTTAAATTCATTCAGCTTCAAAATTTCTGTATGTCAGGAACTGTGTCTGAGAGTAATATGCCCTGAACCTCATGAGTTTGAAAACTCTAATGTGTAGTCTTCACCAGAATAAAATTAAATTCATTAGATCTCATCTTTCAAGTTATTGCTTCCAAGGAAAGATTATTGGTGCCCAAAACAATATTTAACACATAATAGTCTCTTGATGCATTTTTGATAACTGAGCAAATAGTAACCATATTTTTTTAAACAAAACCCCATGATATGAGGCTTTGGTATGGGGCATGGAGTCCCAATTTATATGGAACAGACTTCATCAAATTCAAGGTGTGGGACTGGTCCTCTTTATCTTTTTCAATGACACAGCAAGTCACTATTTGTAGCTATTGTGATATTGGTACTAAAAGGAGATTTTATCTGGAGAATGAGTACTTTGCCTGAAGTCGAATAGTGCATCTCCTAAATGCTCTCATTTGAAAGCTGTCACTTTTTTTTGGCGTGGAGATGCTGAAGCTACACATCCAGCTCTTGCTCTGTTCAGTTGCCTTGATTAGGGAACAATCTAACATTCCTAAATTATTCACAAGTCTCAGGCTCTGCTGAGGACTAACAAATGTCAAATGTGGTAATTGCCATCCAAGCAGGAAGAAGAATTGATTTAAATGTGCGCATTTAAATTAACAGGAATGTAGAACTAGAAAAGTGACCCCAGCTCTTCCTTAAGTGCCCACACAATTAAATGCAAATGGTTTCCTGAGGTGTCCCATGCCAGCTGTTCCTCAAGTCTCTCAAATGTGAAGGAAATGTCATTCACTGTGCCATCCTAGGGCAGAGGGCCAGACACTCACTAAAATCTCTATAGTGTTTATCCAGAGCTAATCTGCATGAACCCATGTAATGCAAACATATTTTGAAATGTTGATTTCTGTTTTCCTTTTTAAACTATACTCTACTCTGTAATAATTAAATTCTGGGTGCTTTCTTTGCAACCTAGACAGCTAACCACACAATAGCTTTAAGGGAAAGATGGAGGTCACTATATAATCAACAGAGAGGTCAAAGAAATTTAATTATTCATTTGTTTATTTCTTTGATAAGTACAAGTCACTCTAGGAGTCTAAGCACTACAGTGTGGTTAAGCCAAAGCAAGCAAGGTCTCTGCCTCAGAGAGTCTGTATCCTCCTGGGCAGATACATAATAAACAATGAATTAGCAGCCAATAATGTTCAAATATTAATAAAATCAAGCTAGAAAGAAAGTGGAAAAGTTGAAAGGGCTTAGACACTTCACCGAACAAATGTCATTTACACAGGGTTGCCAGAATTAAAGCACACAATTGCCTCTGTGTGTCCATGGTCCATGTTTATATAAAAAGTATGTTTTTAACCTGAAAATGATATTTAACTGGACGTCTACTTTCTCTTGCAAGCTTGCCCTTGAATTACATTTTCATGTAAAGAAGGTGGTCATGGGGAGCTATGGAGAAAATGATATGTAAGCAAGAGATTCATTTCTATAAACTGCCAGTAAGTGAGGAACAGCGTAATGAATGTTTAGTTGAGGGTTGTGTTTGGACAAGACTGTGGAGGGTCTTATAAGCCACAGCATATTGAGTGTGACTGGAAGCCATAGGAATATTTGGTGAAAATATCTTGTTCTGTTCTTTCTTATTTGTTTGTTTAAATATATTACTTTGGTTTTGGAATTGAGAATCATCAATGGAGGCGGCAATCATAATGCGCCTGATTTGAAGGAAGGTGGGCATTATGGCAGTGATGAGAAACAAGCAGATTTCATATTTATTTTAAACAAAGGATCAATAAGAATTTCCAGAGGATTGCTCATGGCGTTCCAACAGCCCAATGATCCCAAGGTATTATGTTCAAATTATCATTTCAAAAGACCCTATATAGCCAGAAAAGACACTCTTTAAAATCAAGATTTGGGAAATTGTTCTAGTTTTAAGTTAGATGTAAGAGAGATGGAGAAGAATTGTGGAAAGGAGCCTGGACTGGCACCTAAGTTAGTAAAGTGCTGGCTACACATGCATGAGGATCTGTTTTCAGATTCCTCAAACCCACGAAAAGTCTGATGATGCTTAGTTCATGTCTGTAATCCCAGCACCTCTGCAGTAAGATGAGAGTCAGAGACTATAGAACACCTGAAAACTTCCTGGGTAACTATCAACAGCTAACAAGAGAAAGAAAGAACAGCTACCTTCTCAAACAAAGTAGAAGGTGAGCGCTGATAGCTGGAGTTGTCCTTTGACTGGCACATGTGGGCTATGTGATGTGTGGACCATAGACAGACAGAGAAGCGCGCGCACACACACACACACACACACACACACACACACACAAACACAGACGTGGGGGATTAAAAAGAACTGAAGAATCACAAGGAGGAATGACAACTGGAAAGACACAAACCTTATGGAGTCTCCAGCTTTTTACATAATGCTACAGTTATATTTGCCTCGCTTGTGACTCTCTCAGGAGAACATCATTGATAATAGGTATTTGCTAAGACTTGAACCATGAGACTTAATTCTGAATTCAACCTGCTACATATAGAAAATCATCTATTTCCAGTGGCTTGGAATACTCAGAAGTATTTCTTCTCTGTGGAACTTGAAAGAATGGTAAGGACAATGTAGAGGCTTCCCCTGGGAACAGATAGAATAATAGTACCTCAAAAGTGTCCACATTGGAATCTCCAGAACTTTTGACAGTTGTATGTTTCCTGGTAAAGGGGAATTGATGTTCCTGGCTTTCTGACTTCAACCTAAGGAGCTTGGCCTGCATTATCTGGGTGGGTTGGTATACTCTTGCAGATGCTTTAAATGCAGAAGGAGACAGAAGAGTTAGTGCTAGAGTGGTACAATGTGAGAAAGATGGAAGAGAGCAAAGAGCCAAGGAGTTCAGACAGTTTACAGAAGCTGGAAACAAGAAAGCAGACCGCCTATAGCTGTTGCTATGGGGTGTCCATCAGAGAAGACGCTTCAGACAAAGTCTATAACCAATTGAAGTTCTTTCTTCAGGAGCCCCAAATGTTTACAGCAAGGGGTTTTTAAAGGAAGAACCATATCTTGCTATCTTGCTCAGCAGCTGCAAGGGGAGGTTTTGTGCAAGCAAACAGTTTAATAGAAGCTACGATAAGAAGTTAGCTGGAGGGGGAGGTTTGCACAAGCGGGCAATTTAGCTGAAATTGTGTTAAGCTAGCTGGGGCGTCTTCACCTCGGGTTCCTAGAACAGAGTTGGTAAGTTTTCCATGGGATTTGTTATCAGGGATGCCAAATTGTAGTCAAAGCTAAAATGGTCTCCTCATGAACACAGTAAGGAAGAACCTCTACACTATCTCGCCCTGTCACAGCGCCTGAAGTGTCTTTGATTTCAGCCCAACGAGGTCCATTTGAGCTTTCCAGCATTCATAAATGTAAAATATTGAATTTGTGCTATTATGAAATAATCAAAGAATAAAATCATAGGACTTTGCTATGGTAATAATGGAAAATTCATATACTCAACCAAGTAGATGGAGACAAAACCAGCCTGATATCTTCCATCAAAAACACTAACAATTAAACATCTCTCTCTTTTATACACAGCGGAATATTGGCAAGATAATTGAAATCAGAGAATTACCTAGATGAGGGAGGGAAACAGATACAATTTCATACTTTTTTTTTTTTTACAAGTTCTGTTTGTGCTTACCATCTCAGCTGTCCAGACCAAACCTGAAGATTTGGTGTGAGGTTGTTTTTCCTGCAACATCGACATTTCTATGACCTTCACCTCTGTAGATGTAAGTTCCTGCCAAATACAAACTTATCCATCAGACTTAGCTTAGTCCTCAGTGAATGACTGACTGTCAAACTAACAGGTGAATAAATGAATGAGTGAATGAACCGTTTCCTTTATTTTAGACAAAGAGTTGTAATTTGCCAGTGCATGTATGTCAGTGGTGCATGCTAAGAAAACCACAAGTTAAGCTTGACTTTGTGCAAACAACTTTACAAGCTTGACAGATCCATTTGTTATACAGGGTCATATTGTTGTAATTACTGTCCCTTAGCATAAACATGTGTCAGGAGCCAAACTTTAAAACGCGGCAAATCTTTGATATCCAATCTCTCCCTTTGTTGCTTGACCTGGTCCCTGACAGACGAGCGATTCAGTCTGAGAAGTCATCTGCAGCCCCCTCAGAATGTTGGAATAATGGCAGCCTTGATTCTGGACTGGGAACAGGACAATATGATGGGTGTTGTATTCAGTTCACAGGAGAATTTAGCTGACATGAAGGACTGAGTTAGAGTGAGCTTGGTAGAGTGGGAATGAGAGAACAGAAGAGATCCCTGCGCTGCTTTCGGCTGTTTTCAGTCTAAATAAGGGATGCAGAATTCAGTGATTGCTTCCTGTACAGGACTCCTTGCTCTACCCAGGACACCATTCAAGAAACTGAGAGGGGGGCAGCTATGAATCACCCAAGCTGACATTGATTTCCTGTTTGTCATGTGTCAGACACTGGACTGAGCACATTGCAAACAGGATCTTACTTCATTCTCAAAACAGTTGTGAAGGGGCAGAGCAATTACAATCCTCACTAAACCGATGGGGAAAATTAAGCCTAGTGACAATAACTTACCTAAGGGCACACTATAAATGGCAGATCTGAGACCTGATTCAGAAGCCAATTACCTTAATCAATACACAGTTTTGGTCTTTAATGACTGAACCTAATAATCTAATTGTTCCACTTTTTTTCTAGTAGAGAAATTAAGACACACAAAAAACTGAACTTATGAGGCAAAATGGAATAAATGCTGTATAAAAGGAATGAGGTAGTCAGTATTACGGAGAATGCAATCTAGGCAGGATTTAAGCTCCAGAGGTCACAATATCAGCACCTACTGGGTGTTTATTCTCGGTCAGCTGCTTTCCCTCCACTTGTTTACCCATTCATAAAATATTCACTGAGTACCAGCTACTCATCTGGTAACTTTCCCAGTATATAAGGCTCACTAAAAACAAACAAACAAACAAAAAAAACCCAAAAAACAACAAACAACAGATAAATATATTGCCTTTTTCAATCTTGCTTTCTCCCAGAGTCAGAGAAGGAGGAAGAAATAAATTATCTATATGTACTTTATACACACAAGCACACATGTGCATATATAAATTACACACATGTGCAGTTTTTTAAACATTAAAGGGAATGGAATACAATATGTGGTGATCCTGAGTTAGGACACTGAACTTCTTCATTGAATCCTATCAATGGTCCTTGAACTCATAGGAGGTACCTGCTATTTTTGTGCACTATTTCATGCTGGGAAACTAATTTAGAGAGGTCAATTAGTTTGTTCTAGACGTTAATGAAGTCTTTCTCTGACAATAGGTGCTTTTTAGGGATTGTTTGCGATGCAAATGTGACCAAGCCTTAGAACCACATTTTATACAACCAGTTCAAAAAAATGACATCAAGAAACTCAAGGGACTGGAGAGACTATTCAGTGGTTAAGAGTGCTGGCTGCTCTTCTAGAGTATCTGGGTTAAATTCCCAGAGCCTACATGTTGGCTCACAATTGCTTATTACTCTAGTCTTCTGGGATATAACAGTCTCTTCTGACCTCCTCGAATTCCAGGAATGTATGTGGTGTACAAACATACATGCAGACAAAACACCTATGCATAAAAAAATTAAATGAAAGAAATTCAAGTTCCAAGCATGTAAATCTCTTAAAGGAATTGTGTTCAAGTTTGGGAAAAATGTCTAGCTCACCAATTTGCACAAGAAAGAGCCTGATGGAGACTGTGGCATATGACACCATTGACATTAGCATAAGGAGATTAAACCTAAGAAACCTCCCTCCTCCAGCTCTTTTAGATCTTCTGAAACATGTCTACTCTTCCCATGGCCTTTGGAAACTAGGCTGTGGGGTCAGTGTAGGGGTTACATTTTCAGCCTAAATATTGCTTTCCAGCCTAAAACACAAGTGTGATTTCCTGACATCTGTTTCAACACAAGCTACGTGTTATTAAAAATGGATGTACCTGAAAGAGAACTGTACTGGACATCTTCAATTAACACCACAATATGCTTGCCATCCACAAAATCCTGATGTTTGAGGGCCCTGCCTCAAAAATTAATTTTTAAAGTCCTATCAGGAATCTTTGGTGTGAGTAGGTACATAAATGTTCAACCAGTACAGGCCTTAGAAAGATTGCCAGGTAGTAGATATTTTCATCTTTTTACTAAACTGTATTTTGTCATCCAATCTTTGGCACCCAATGAGAGGATATGTGCTGTACTCCACCCCTATTGCATAGGAAACAAAACCACTAAGTGTCCAAAATGCTTAAGTGGACCAAGGGTATATCACCACGGAGCAGTGGAGCAGGATTAGCTTCTCTAGGTGTTGTGGATACATATAGACACGAGATTCCTGCCATCTAAAAACTTAGAGCCTGCTGGAATAGATCAGAAAATTAATCAAAATATCGATATGGAGTCATATTAGAGTCATGTTGATATTTGTAAACATTGGTTAATGTGTAGAGAAAACAGTGAGAAAGGCATCCAAGGAATTTTAAAGGCTTTCCTTCTCTTTCTTCTTTTCCACAGGATCCTGGAGACAGAGATCCAGCAGGAATGGGCACTACCATCATTCTGAGATATATGGATAAGGCTCAGTCTGTGGGTGGTAAAGACCTCATGGCTTAAGTTTTTGAGAAGGGCTAAGGTGACCTCAGTTTACATGCCTAGTACTTGGTGGGACATGGAAGGTTGAGCTCCCTTTCCATGGAGTTTGTGGATAGTTCTACATGGTCTCTTCAGAAGGTCATCTGCTGTGGAATAATACTTTTGTACACTGAGAAGTTGTATTGCTCTTATTGTTAATAAAGAGTAGATTGACAAAAAGCTAGGCAGGTAGAGGTTAGGTGGGACTTGTAGACAAAAAGAGAATGCTGGAAAGGAAGGTGGAGTCACTAGCCAGATGTAGAGGAAGCACGAGATAAATGTGCTATGTTGAAAAAAGGTACCAACACATTGTAGAATGCATATAAGAAATAAGGATAAATTTAAGATATAAGAGCTAGTTTAAGCTATTGGTCAAGCATTTATAATTAATAGTCTATCTCCATGTAGTTAGTTGGGAGCTGGTTGTTGGGACAGAACTGATTGGTGGGACAGAAAAACTCTGCCTACAGTCATCAGGATTTTTAGCCCCTGCCCTTGGCCCACAGCCCAGTTTCCAATGGCTATGAAAGGGTAGACATGTTTGAGAAACCAGAAGAACTAACAGAGATTAAATATGGAGAAATGATTGAAGTTGAAGCTGACAGCTGCGTTAAAGCCTAAGTTTACTGTAGCCCAACACCATACTTCCATTGGTGAACAGACTAACAGAACAGCCCCAACCGCAGAAAGAGGAACACATGCCATGTATGGATACAAGGAATATCAGAGAATTTATGGCTAGCTTTTTCCCAACACTCTGCATTCATTTTACATAAAGATTTTAATATATTCATAAGATATATTGAAAGTTCTTAGAAAATAGAAAATGATTGAGGCTTAAGAAAACAGGACTCCTGTGGGCAGCATGGGAGGTAGAAGTTTTTAGAATAGTCCTAGGTGCATCACAAATGTCAGTGTCGATTTAATGGAGAAATAACTAGAAAAAATGACTGCAGATGTGTTTGTGATTAGGTGCCTCGGAGAGAGAGAACCTGGGAATGAAGAACTAATTACACTACTGAAGGGAGAATTACATGAAATTAGTTGAGTCAGCTAAGCAGTCATATCTACACGGGCATATAGGTAAAACTTAATTTCTTTCTATTCTTTATTTATCTTTAATAGTCAAAAGCTTTGCTTTGCACTGTGTACACAAATATAAATAGAAAGATCAGAATTAAACAATTGTTTTACCTTTGTGGGTTAAAATATTGAGCACCACAGTCCAATAGAGACTTCAATGACACATACATTCCATGTAGGCATATCCCAATATGGCAGCTGATGACCACATGTTGACACTGAGATCTTAACATGCTAATATGCTTAAAAAATTAGTTCAATGAGCTGAATTGCCTCATGGCTGATCTATTGAATAAAAATTTTTATTTAATAGTCATTTGAAGCAAAATCCATGTTACATGGTATTAGTCTTAACTATATAAATGTTGTATCTGTGAATTCTCTTACATTCCAGAAAAATTTAGTAGTATCCTGAGGGATTTTATGCAGTTAAGAGGAAAAAGGCTTATTGTGAAGAAGGGGCAAGTGGAGAGGACTCAGTTCAAGCACATAAGACACACAACAAGGGGGGGGATAGAAACTGAAAGACCAGTTGTTTGCCCTGAACAAATAAGATGCTGAACCGTGTCAACCGATATCAGAATAGCTTAGTTTGGTTTTGTAGAGAAGTTCAACATGTCTTCCAGCTTTTCCGCAGGCAGCAAATTGAGAGAAGTGCGTATTATTTATATTCGCCTGGCATAATTTGTTATTCTGCTTTTTCTGGTGGCAATAATGAAAGTGGTGGAGTTAGACTGTGTTCTCCAGAGTATAGGTACTCCTGCCAAGAGCAGAAAACTTTCATCTTGCAAAGCCTCAATCAGCCAGTTTCTCATCTGCCTCCCATAAATCATCAGGAAGGAACAAGCTCATTATCTCGGCACCAGGGACAAAAGTCTTTTACATGACACTGAACTTTCTGACTACTGCGAACATGGCAGCTTGCCATTCCATATTTAACAGGTGTGCCGGTCCCTTTCACAACCTGGGTCAGAAGTTTGAGGCTATGGCCCAAAATTTCAATTTTCTTATGTGCCATGACTTACAGTGGGCCCATGTCCAAAGGTAATTGGACCCAGTGGTCTGTGGATTTGCTTGGATGTTTTGTAGTTTTAATAGTCTTGGGGAAAGGGAATTGGGAATTTCTGTTCCCAAAGACAGTCTCTCTAAAGGAATTAAGAAATGTCTTTACTTTGGGAAAGTACCTCCATGCTCCTTCACTGAACGCTTGAGTAGAGGCTCCTAGGAAGAGACTATTTAGCTTTGTTGTGTTAAAAATGATTTATAATTGGCACGTGATAGTCGTACATGTGTAGGCTACAGTAGTGTTCCTACACAGTTAGACGGTGTGGAACATTGGATGAGGGCTAATGGCAGTCACCTTCCCACCTTTCCCAGTGTTTCATGCTAGGAATATTCAGAATCCTTTCTCTTAACGATTTTGAAACATAACTCATTGTTGTCACCCATAGCAATGCAACCATGCTCTAGGGCATTAGAAACTGTTCTTCCTCTCTAATTGTCTTTCTCATTTAACCACCATCTCTCTATCCTCCACACATTTTATCCTTTCTGGCCTCCTATACCCACAGTTTTAAACAGAAGCAAAACAAACACACTTCTGAGGTCAGAAACAAAATAACATAGTGAAAATTGCAAAATAATATTGTGTGTGTGCATACGTCTACCAAGTTGAAATCCTGAAACTCAGGCTAGTTATCATGAAAGGAGACTTTTCAAGACCAAAAGACAGTGTGTGATGAATGAGTAGAAGTACAATACAAACAATTGTGATGGATAATATCAGTCCTGTATCTTCATTCTGTAGTTCTCTCTAGATGGCTGGCTAGGTTATGAAACTCTGCAAACTACTACACATGTGATTATTGAACCCCCAAATTTCCCATGATTCTTAGTAAGAGGAAAATACACAAAAATGGTCTTTTTCCTTTCTGAGTGCACAGCTGCCATAAATGCTGTGTGAGGGACTCCTGAACACCTGTCTCCTGAGCCAGAAACAGCCATTTCTACTTGAGTAAATCTTTCCTGTAATGGGTCAAAGAATGAGCCGTTTAGTTTTCAGAACCATGTGATATCTGTCTTAATTACTTAAATTGGTAACAAAGGGGACAAGAATATGTCAGTTGGCGAGCATGGTGATGCTGTAATAAACTTCATGGACATCAAAATTTGAACTTTTTGTAATATTGTTTGTGTTTCTTTGGGGCTTTTCTCAAGTACTTAAAAAGGTAAACCACATTGTAACCAATCAAGCTACTAAAGACAAAGTTAAAAAGAACGAAACAAACATATTTAAAACAACCAAGATTACAGAGGAAATGTGGCCCGTGTTCTGCCCTTCTCTGAACTCCACACCATGGGCTATGCACACAGTGACAAAAATGTAAATATCCGAGACAATAACTATAAATATCACTAGTGCCTAGACTTTTAGAAGTGTGGCAGCCTTTGTGCTCTTATTCTATAGGACTGAGGCCCATGCTCTGCTCATGGTGAACCTTGTATGAGTAGGGATCATTATCAGTGACAACAGAGCAAGATATATTTTTATGGTGAAGTAGGAAGGTCACTGAACAAGATCTAGGAGAAACCCAGATCAGCTCCAACAATTTGCAAAGGTTTATTCATCTTGGTTCTCTCACTGGGGAATAATGATTGTTTTTTCTCTGTCATGGGATCACTGTAAAAAACAAGAGGGATTATGCTTTTTGAAATGCTTGATGAAGATTACCTATCCTGGGTGCAAGAACCCATTCCCTAAGGTGGGATGCTTTGCTCAGCCTTCATGCAGAGGGAGGGGCCGTGGTCCTGCCTCAAGCTGGCATTCCAGACCTTGTAGACTTCCCAGGAAAGACCTTACCCAGTCTGAGGAGTGGATGAGAGATGGGACAAGGGGAAATGGGGGGGCAATGAAAGAAGGAGAGGGGGGAACTGGGGTTGGTATGTAAAATGAAAAGTAAATTTTTTAATAAAAAATGCTTGATGAAGATAAAAGGGTATTCATGGAAGAACACATAAATAAGTTATCCAATACCAAATAGTGAACACTAAAAGTATACATACAAATAATGTCATACAAACTGACCTGGGTGCTTTTATGTATATGTATATGCTATATATATATAATACATATATGTATGTGTCTGTAATGTATTAGTAATACCCTATGTATTTTTAGTAATTTTTAAGTAATACCCTAAAAGTTCTGGGTCTGATATAAAATTTCTCTTTATAATTATGGGGCAAACATACTCCACAAGTGGATATATATGTATATATATATACATGTATATATGAGTGCTTTTATATTTGTGAAATGAAATAATGCATAAAGCTCTCTGCCTGGAATGTTTTGTCTTTTAGTAGCACTGCCATCTTCCCACACATGAATCACTTTAAACAATACTACTTTGCTGAGACTAGTCATATCTTTTTTTTTTTTTACTGTTTCCAAACCCTAGAACACTTAAGGAGGTTGGAATATTCTGTGAGCACTTTATATGCACAGAGATATTAAACAATGACTTAAAGAAGAGGTTAGTGAAAGATAGAGGCTTCATATAAATAGTTCTTTCTACTCTTCTAAGTCGCCAATAACAAGATAGTGACCAAAGAGATAGCAACCATGCATGATGTTTGTGCATGCGTGTATATACATGTATAAGATGAAAGGGCACATACAATACCCAATCTGCTATCATGGGGGATTCGTTTCAAGAGCGAAAAACACTCATCACAAAATGATTCACTTTGCTTCATTTTAGTTGTATCATTTTTTTTTCAAAAAGCTTTGCTTTTTAACTTGTAAGAAATAATTTAATGACAACCAGAGAATGTAGTGAAAGGGTAAATTTCTGTTTGTTTTTAGGATATGAAATCACTTGTCCCCTTAATGCACAGTTTTAATTAAAACAAACGAGCAACCGGGGAAGCAGAAGAGAAAGACATTTCAACACTATTTTTCTTGTGTAAGGTTTTTCATGTTTTCGTCATAAAAATTGAATTTCCCTTCTGGGCTTTGCAGTATAGTTTGTATAATTATTTTGGAGAAATGAGAAATATGAGAAGGAAAATGGGGTATTTTAGAAGTGACCCTGAATATCTGCTGCATCTGGCTGGTTTAGTTAACTCTCCAAACACCATTCTAGCAGCATAGATGTCAGGAAATACAGTGATGTAACGTTTTATGTTTCCCATTTCTGACACGAATTTTCACAATGTTGGCAGCATCTACAGTCACTTGTTTTTATTCTTTCTGCTGGTTGATGTGTAGGCATGAGTGTGAGTATGTGTGTGTGCATGTGTGTTTTCACATGGCCCATTATTTTTACATCCTTCTACATTTAAAGTGTTAATGTACCTTTGAAAAAGGTAATATATAATATAAGAATATGATATGATGTAATATAGGGTAACGTAACAACTGTGTAGCATTCTCTGACTGGGGTACATGGCTATGATATAGGTTACCATGCTCAAGAAACTTGATTTGTATGAGACAAACCTAATGTTTGCTCATAAGCCACAGTCTAATGAAAGAGCCTCTACTGATGGGTGAATGGAAACAAATGTTTTTCTCATTAGATAGATACTGTAGAGTCTTGGCCTGACTGTTGTTAGCTTCAGCTTTAATGAAAGGAAACCATAACCCACACACTAATATCAGAATCAAAATTTCATAGTGTAGAACTTGTTGAGACTATAAAACTAATGATGCTAACTATGAGCTGGGAAATCTCCATATTCTCTACCATCTTGTTATAGTGAAACCCTCAGTAGGAGCAGTTAAAAGGGACATGAGATGTTAAGGTCCAAACTCTCAGACATAGTTTGAAATTGGAACCACATTTGAAGTAAAGGATTTTTTTTGTACAATCTTGTACTTTTCCTTAGACTCCAGGTTCAGAGTCAATTGAAGATGATGTTAGCTGCTTGCACCATGAAGTACAATCCCAGCTAGTGAATGAGAAACCAGCACTAGGGTCACACTTTGGTGTTTTCAACTCCAGCTATGCTTCCCACCAGCTGTGCAACACTAGGAAACCTGCTTATCATCTCTGACTTCAGCTTCCTCTTTAAAATTGGGAATAAAGAATGTACCTTTAAACTGGGCGGTGGTGGAGCATGCCTTTGGTCCCAGCAGAGGCAGGAGGATCTCTGTGAGTTCAAGGCCAGTGTGGTCTATAAGAGGTAAAGCTAGTTCCAGGACAGGCCCCCAAATTGCAGCAAAACCTTGTCTCAAAAAAACAAAACAAAAAGCAAAACAAAGCAAAACAAAGCAAAACAAACAAACAAACAAAAAAACAAAAAAAAAGAAAGAAAAAGAATGTACCTTTAGCAGGTAAACTAAGGCAGAGAAATGGAGATTATGTCATTTAAAGTATTTACCATAGTACATGATCCATCATAGACATTCAGTAAATGCTGTTAAATATTCTAAGAATCCTGCTAGTACAATGTAATATTCACATGTGTTTTATTCATATTTTTTGATGATATTTCTGGAAACAAAGCACCAATCCAAGCATCAACTCCAGGAATGTTTCCTAAAATGCCCCTGATTCAGCCAACTGCGATATAGGAAGGTATTTGAAGAAGGAATATTCATGAGGTGATGGAATCCTCTGGAAAAATTTCTTGAGAATGGTAACTGAGCAGGTTTTTTTCATAGCCTGGGGAGGAAAGAGGTGGTCACTAATGATGAAAAAGTGGAGTCAGGTTGTTTGTTTAGCTGAAGGAGTTCTGTACTTCATGTGAAAAGTGTCATAACTAGACTGCTTCAATCTCTCAGGTACATTAGTTATCGAGTGTAGTAGGAGGAGTGGCAGGCTGCATCCCCTCCTGCTAGCTTATACCCAAAATAACCACACAGAAATTATATTAATTAAATTACTGCC